>CM062814.1:420214685-420777020 GCA_031772625.1 Pinus tabuliformis
TGGTAAATCATCCCCTGTTCTAAGTTCAACTTATTTAAAATCTTTGTTTCAGCTTCCGAGGTTTTCCAATCCTCTTCTGCCCAATTCTCCGCTAGAATAGATTCTCTAATTTGGCTTAGAGTTCTCTTCCATACTTCCTCCGGACCTGATGACTTCCCTTTAAATATTCGGCCATTTCTTTCCTTCCACAGATTCCATACATTAAAGCCTGCTGTAATACTCCACGCTCTCCTGACTATTTTACTTTGAAACTTTCCTTCTCCCCATTCGCAAAGGGTTTGAATAATGTCATGCGGATTTCTTTCTGTTGTTGAGAAAAGATTTCTCGTTTTTTCCCACTGGAATTGGGCCACCCTACATCCATTAAGCAGGTGTTCCTGATCTTCTTCCTCTGAATAGCATAGACAACACCTTGAAGGTCCTGAGAAGCCTCTTTTTTGAATTCTATCCCATGTTAAAATCCGCCTTCTTCCTACCAACCATGCAAACAATTTTATCTTCGGCCACCATTTTGTTCTCCATATTCTTTTCCACTTTTGTTCTTCCTCCCCCTGATCTTGCTGGGTTTTAACTTTGTAAGCTTCCTTTATGGTGAATGTTCCTTTCGTTTCTTTGCCCCATCTAAGGATGTCTCTGCCTTCTCTCTTTTTTATCTTTCTGGAATCTATTTCCTTTCCGAATTTTGTTTTTTGGTCTTCTGTTGCATTCCTTTTCCATTCCTCCAGAGGTTTCCATTCTCTCCATTCCTCATTTCCTTGTTCTTCAGCCCAGTAATCCTTAACTGTAATGAGGTTTCTCTCCAAACCTGTTCTGTAGATTTCTTGCAGATCTTGTAAGTTTATCATTTTCTCCCTTTGTTGCCAGGTTTCATCCCAAAATCTCGCTATCTGACCTCCTCTGATTTCCCAAAAAATATGTCTGTCGACTAAGTCCCTGCTTTGGATGGTTAGGTTCCATATATTTGATCCTCGTGGCATATCTTTCTCCCTTAGAATTTCTTCCGGGGTGAGAGGCATATTATATTTTGTTGTCCAGATTTCCTTCCATAGATCCGACCCCCCTTGGATCCATCTCCATCTTAACTTTGCAGCGAGAACTTGATTTAAAGTCCCTGGGTCTCTGAGGCCTAAACCACCTTTTTCCTTTGGTCTAGTTAGACTGTTCCACGAGCAGAGGGCCCACTTATTTTGTTGCTTCGGCCCCCCCCACAGAAATTTTCTGTAAATCTCTACAAGTTTATTACATATTCCTTTAGGAGCAGCCATAACAGATAAGGGATATATCGGAATTGCCTGAATAGTGGCTTTTAGCAAAACCACCCTTGCAGCCAGATTCAGAGCTCGGAAAGTCCAGTTTTCCAGTCTTTTCATAATTTTCTCAAGAATATTCTTCCAATTTCCTATTTTGAGTGAAGAAGAGTCTAACATTGTTCCTAAATACTTGGTAGGGAGATCCCCTTTCCGATATCCCAGGACCCTGGTAAGATGATTCTTAATGGGTTCCACAGTATTAAAGAAAAAGGTTCTGGACTTCTCATTATTAACCTCCATCCCTGAGCCTTCCATAAATATCTCTAGGATTTTCTTTATCCTTTTCACTTCTTTCAGGGTTGCTTTGCAATATATCATTATGTCGTCCACGAACTGTTGGTGCGTGACTGTGGTTTGATTTCCCCATAATCTGAGACCTTGTATTTTCCTTTCTCTTAATTCTTTTTTAAAGAATCTACCTAATCCTTCTGCTGCTATTATGAAAAGGAAGGGGGATAAGGGATCCCCTTGTCTGAGGCCTCTTGTTGCATTGAATGTTGTTGTTGGAGCCCCATTCAACAGAATAGAGAAATTCGGGGTAGAGATCATACTCAGGACCCAATTCACCCATCTATCACAGAACCCAAAAGCTTTAAGGATTGTTTCTAGGTACTTCCAGCTTAGCCTATCATAAGCCTTTGATAGGTCTAATTTGATCAGCATGCCTTTTTCTTTTTTCGTTTTCAGCGTGTGGATCACTTCCTGAGCCACCACCAACCCGTCCAAAATCTGCCTCCCTTCTACAAACCCAGTCTGCTCTGGGGAAATAATACTTGGTAGGATCAATTTCAACCTCTGGGCTATTACCGATGCCACGATTTTGTATATGACATTACAAAGGGCTATGGGTCGAAAGCCTTCTGCTTGATCAGCCTTATTAGTTTTAGGAATAAGGGTCAGAAGGGTTGAGTTTATTCCAGGCCATATTCTTTGATTTATTCTGGCCTCTTCCACAACTTCGAGAACTTCTTCTGCAAGAAAATGCCACCCAGCTTGGTAGAATTCTACTGTATACCCATCCGGTCCAGGAGTTTTGTTCCTTTTCATGTTTCTGACAATATCCTCCACTTCTTCCATCGTAATTTTCCTCATTAGAGCCAGGTTTTGATCTCTTGTTACCATATTTGGGATCTCCCTACTTATCTTTGAAATAGCATCTAGTCTGTTAGCTTGTGGTTCTCTGAGAATATTTTTGAAATGATTGACCAGCACTTTTTCAATTTCTTCATGCTGCAGAACTCTTTGCCCTTCTTGATTTTTTATTGAGAAAATTCGGTTTCTTTGTCTATGTTGAACCATTGCTTTATGGAAGAACTTAGTATTCCTCTCTCCCTCCCTAAGCCACTGCACCCCTGATTTCTGTTTCCATAAAATCTCTTCTTGTTTCCTCCTTTCTTCTAGTTGGTTTAGTATGGTACCTTCTTCTTTTGTCCTTTCCTCCTGTATGCCTTCTAAAATGTCTAGCTGCTGAAGTTCTTCCATTCTCTGCTCTAGCCTCTTTTTTTCTTCTATGATATTCCCAAATTCTTCTTTGTTCCACTTCTTTAACTTATTCCTCATTTCCTTCAGTTTGAGTTGGAAAGTGTGCATTTTATTCTTTCCTCTCTGATCACTCGTCCTCCACCATTCTTCTAGTTTCTCCATCAGTCCTTCATTTCTTAGCCAAAAGGCTTCGAATCTGAAGGGTTTGTTGGGAGGTCTTTGTTTTAAATCTATTTCTAATTTAATCGGCCAATGGTCTGATCTTGCTACCGGGAGGATGGTGGCTTCTATGAAAACATCCTTCATCATTATTTGCTCAGAGATTAAGAATCTATCAAGTCGAGAGGCTATTTGGTTAGTTCGTCCTCTTCGGTTATTCCAAGTATGCTTTCCATTGATGGTTTGAATATCAATCAGCTTCTGGTCCCTAATCAGATCTCCAAACTTCTCCACTGCCTTATCCATTCTCCTTATTCCTCCTCTTTTTTCACCTGAGGTTTTGATCAGATTAAAATCCCCTCCTATGATCCATTGTTTTCCTGGTATTAGGCCTCTTAAAGCTTTTAAATTTTGTAAAAAGTTTTCTTTTTCGTTCTGGAGATGTGGTCCATACACCCCTGTTATAAAAACCTCCTCTGCCGTTCCTACAATGCTTGTTGTTCCTGTTAAAATTATTGGGAAGCTCATCCAGTTACTAAATTGTATTTCTTCTGGATTCCAAATTATTACCAGACCTCCTGCCCTCCCAACCGCGTCTTGTCCCATCATTTCATATCTATTCCTATTTCTATTCAAGATTTCTCTCATTTTCTCAGTACTTATTTTTGTTTCTTGTAAAATCATTATACTGGGTTTTTCTTTTTCCAATCTCTCATTTAAATACCTTTGCTTGCCTCTACTATTGAGGCCTCTTATGTTCCAGCTTTTAATAATCATCTTAGCAGTTTCGGGGGGGATTGGAATACCTCTGAGAGAGGTATCACTCTTCCTGAGTTAACAAGCATTTCTCCCACTTCTTGTATTGTTTCATTCATTGTTCTTCTTCCTCTTTTTTTGCCTCCCTTGCCAGTGCTGCTCACTCCTATGATTTGCGCTTCCTGTTTTTCCATTTTTTGGTTTTCCTTGGTTTCTATTAGTCCCCTTTTTTCTTTATATCTTTGAAATGCTTGTTTGTACCTCCGTTTTTGTTCTTCTGGAATGAATCTTTCGTCGAGCCTTTTCCATTCCTGCAGAAGTTTCGCCATTACTTGTTCCTCTTCTTCTCCCTTTGTTTTCTGTGGGTCTATCTCCATTTCTCCCTGATCCTCTTGGGTTTCTTCTGAGTTTTCTACCCTCTGATCTTTATTCGACTTGTCTGTTTCTTTGTCTGCATTTTCATCTGTTACCTCCATTCCCTCTAGTTCTTCTTCCTCGCTTGCTTCTGTTTCCAGACCTTCTCCCTGTAGGACTTGAAACTTGTTTAGAGATTCAGTTTTTTGGGTTTCTTTTTGCTTCCCCATCGGCCCCTGTTTGCTTCCTCTTCTTCTCCTCCTTTGAACTTCTCTGAAGTCCTCTTCTTCTTCCCCTGTTTTCCTTGTTGCATTTCTCCTTTCGTTTTCTGCTTCCCTTTCCTTTTCAGCTAGTGTAATGGGGCATTCCCTAAATAAGTGGCCATACTCATGGCATCTTCTGCAGCGAAATGGAATATGTTCGTAGTCTATTGTCTGGTTCCATATTTCATCATGGTATTTCAATTCTATTGTATCTGGAAGAGGCTCTGTGATATTCATGTATGCGCATATTCTAGCATATGTGGTGTATTTTCCTCTCTTTGTTGATTCAGCCACTTTAACGAAGGAGCCTATTGAATTTCCAATGCCTTTAAGGATCTCTGGGTCCCAGAATTCTGATGGTAGGCCTAAAAGTCTTATCCATATCGGGGCAGCTAGCACTTTCTCCTTATCTGGGTTGCGGCACTCTACCCAATCTCTCATGAACAGACCAGAGTTGTTCATGAAATAGGGTTGTTCCTCAAAGATCCGTTCTCTATCTTCTAGATTGGAGAATATGACTGTGAAAAACCCCTTTGCCCCCAACTTAACTTCTACATGTCCTTTTGGTTTCCACCTCTGTTGGATCCATCTCATAAGATTTCTCTCAGTTGGCCAATATCCTATGAATTTACAGATCAAAGCATAATCTCTCATATAGCTTCTGTAGTTTTCTAATCTATTGGGCGGAATTACAAACCTGGGTTTGTTCGTTGCCCTTGGTAGACATTTGCTTGGAATTCCTGATCGCCTTTGTGCTCCAGCTGCTAAAGTTTCTCCCTCGTTGGTTCGCTCTCCATCGTTCTGCCTTTCTTTCCTTGCTTCTCCTGTTATTACCGCTTTGTAGGAGGGGATCTCTCCCCTCCCGTGCTCTGTTCCCATCTCTTCCAGTCAGCACCCGCTATCTCTGTTTATCGCTTTATTCTTCTCCAGTGGAAACTGATTTGATGAGGTCCGCTCTTCTGGGCTTGTCCTGATGCTCAGGACCTGCCTACCCTGCGCGCCTCCTCTCCTTGTCTGAAACCTAGCCTGCAACTCCGCGTTCGAGCATCCGGCCCGCCGACGAAACCCTAGCTCGTCTTCTCTCAACACAATAATTAATATTTACTCTATATAATAATTAAAAACTCTTCTATTTCTTTAACTCAAATATATATATATATAGATATATATATATCAAATTAAATTATTATATTTAATAAAATTATAAATTAAATATAAAAATATATTCATAATAATTTAAATTTTAAAATAGAAAATATAAATTAATTTAAAATCTTTTTTTTAATCAAATAATATATAAAGGTAAATAATTATTTATGTTGCTTAATATATGTATATGTAAGCGTAACCAGGTCTATGGTTACTCAAAAATCATGGTTACTCAAAAATCATGATTGAGCATGTCACAGGGAAATTTTCAATAAAAAACTCCATGCTAACATGATGGATGAATAGAATAAATTTATTATGGAACAGGAAAAAGGATTATTCTATCAACCGTGTGGACAGATCCTATAATACTATTGCTGATGACCTGTTAAAGAAAAGGCTCTCAATCCAACCTGGTAAATGGAAAATGGAGATTCAAGAGGGAACAATCACATATCAAATTGAAGATTTCTACCTACCAGGTACTTAAACCATTTTGCTCTTTTCATCTTCACCAAATTATATTTCTTTTGCTCATGCCTCTGCCTCTTCACAAAAGGTATGTTTTATCTATTACCTTCTTGCAACTCTCAATTTGGTGGCGTTGCTTAATCTATCTGGACGCAAAAAGTCATCCTGTGTCTATTGAACTGACATAATCTGTTACGCTACATATTTCTGCTTCATCTCTCCATGTTTATTGTTTATTTTTTCAGTTGTGATCAACATAGTCTTATATCTTTTGGTATAAGTATATCTTTGATCCTTAATGTAAATACACTTTATATCAATATAAACACTGCTTTTTTCGTACTGGAAAAAAAAGCGAACGGTAGATTTCAATTGCACCGAGCACTAATTTACCTTCATTGCCAATTATTAATAAACACTTATTGGTTTGAAACATGTAAGCCACACGCGTCCATTTCTAGAGACGTAGGATCCAAGAGGACCTAATAACGGGGAGCTTTCTTGATTAAACCGTCATCCATATGGATTATTCAAATTAAACTTTATCATATTTATATTTATAAAGAATAGCGCATCACCTTTATTTATTTTTCAAATTAAACTTTATCATATTTATATTTATATTTATAAAGAATATTGCATCACTTTTATTTATTTTGAACAATGCGCAATTCAATTTATTAATATAGTAGTTTTTCATGAGATTGTAATTTTTCATTGTTACATTGTATTTTAAATGTATAAAAAAGTTTACACTTTAAAAATATTATTAGACATTTTGATTGTCTAAATTTTATTTTTGAATGTATAAATTAATTCAATACTTTGAAAATCTTTTTTAGCACTTTGATTGTGTACATTACACACCCTAAAATTGTAATTTCAAGAAATATTTATAAGATTTATAATAAAATTAACCAAAAAAATATAATTAAAAAATGGCCAAAATTTAAAATAGTTAAATTATTTGAAATGTTTGAACTATAATATTTTTTATTTTTCATTTTCAATTACTATATATAATATATGAATAATATAAATTGAAATGCTTTACACATTAACGTTATAATATTCAAGTTTTAATTGATATATATATATATATATATATATATATAAAACATTCAAATGTTTTGTTCAATATTATCATTGAAAGATTTTATTTATGGTGCACATTAAATTTTATTTTATTACTTATAAATTTAAATTCCAAGTAACAACTCGTATTAAGATTTAATGAATTACACATTTGTTTAATTGAACATTTTTCCTTTTATAGATTATATATATATATATATATATCAAGTAGGTTAAAAATTACTTTATTTAAGGCAAGAATTGAAATATTTTATTAAAAAATATATAGATAGTTACATTAAAATACTTTAAACATGTGCATTATAATATTCAAGTTTTATTTTTTATATATAATATATAAATATTGACATTGAGATATTTTATTTAAAATATATAAAGACATGGATTTTGATGATGGGATGAAGTATCTGGGCTTTCGCCTAAAACCAAACAATTATAAAATTGCAGATTGGACGTGGTTGGTAGCTAAGATTGAAAGTAGAATAAATGTCTGGCATCATCGATGGCTATCTAGGGCAGGTAGAGTGGTTCTTATCAAGTCTGTTTTGGAGGTCATCTTTGTGTATTTCTTGTCTTTGTTGAGATTGCAACAAGATGATGGAGCTTAGTGAAAAGAGTCGCCTTCACTAAGTGGGCCCGCAGGCTATTTTTGGCGCAAGTCTATTTTTAGACTATGTCTATTTTTAGACATATGGATCATGTCTATGTTTATGGATGATTGATCAAGTTGGGAAAATAGATGGACTTCTATTTTTGATGAAAGTGTGAGTGATCACAGTGTGAGTGATCAAGTCTATTTTTAGACTGGCTGTCAAAAATAGAAAAGTCAAATATTATTATCTCACAATAATATTTGGACTATAAACTTAATCTTATTCTCTTGGAGCACTTCAGTTTGAGCTACGGAAGTGGCACATGCAGCTGTCAGAAGGAAATTCGTTTTTCTTATGAGTCAGTTGAGTTGTTGCATGCATGACTTCAGTTAGAACTCAAGTGAGTTGAGTTTAGTGGACTGGAGGTACAGTTGATGGAGTTGTGTTCAGTTTAACTTAGTTAAAATGGTTGTAGTTAGTCTAACTGCAGATAGACTAATGATGAGTTGTTAAACTAATTATTAACTCATAATACAACTAAAGAATACATCTGTTAACTCAGTTGCATGTCAGTGCATGTTCAGTTCAACAGGGACAGGTGGTAGAGAATCAGATTGCTATCAGTTGTGACTATAGTTGTGCACCAGATCTTGCACAATCAAAGGATTGAGTATGCCAATGAGTTTGCTCACGTATTTGGCCCGCATTTTAGCCTTTGCTCACGTCCACAAAGAGTGAGTGACTATTTTGCAGGTGAAAATCGAGTTCGGGAAGCAATTCTCATCAGTTCTTGAGCAGGTATTGAGCAGTGGAGGCAGGCAAGCAGTGGAAGAGATTTGGAGATCAGATCTGAGCTGTATTGTGTGTAACAGAGGTGGAGATACTTGTGAGAAGTATTATGCTGTGTAATGTTACATGACTCAATCATTAATATACAGATAGTGTGGGGTTTTTAGCGAGATGCTTTCCCCGTGATACAAACTGTGTTAATGTGTGAATGCTCTTGATGTTTTATTGTTATTGATGCTGCTATATTCTTGATCAACGTAGAGGAGCTTATGTATTGTGTATGTTTTCCGCATTAGTACATGATCAGGATAATCTCCATTGAATATGTGTTAAATTATTCAAAATTTCTACATGGTATCAGAGCTAGATAATTGTAGAAAAAGTTTCTACATGGTATCGGAGCAGCTTGATTTGTAGAAGAGATTTTTACAGGATATCAAGCGAGGGTTGATCGGAAGCAGTTGAGTTGGTTGCTGGTGGAATTCGAATTTGCAGCAGTGTTTTCTTGGTGACAACGCAGCAATGTCTTTCAACGGATTGCGATTGGAGTATGCTCTTGAGGGCAGCTCAAACTATATTGCATGGAAGGACAGGATGGAGGCAGTATTGGATGATAACGGGCTGAAGGAATTCATAGATACGGATATCCCAAAGCCTACTGATGCTACTCAAGCTGATGCTTGGCAAAAGAAGATCGCAAAATGTCGAAGAATTCTGTTGGAGGGCGTGAAGGATCACTTTTTGTCCAGCCTCCATGGAAAGGCTACTCCATATTTGATGTGGAAATCATTAACAGAATTATTCCAAAGCAAGAGCGATCAGAGGAAGCTGGCGCTCAAAGATAAACTCAGAAACATCAAATGCGAGAAGGGAGACAGTATTCCCAAGTATCTCACGAAGTTCACTCAGTGTCGAGATGAGCTGGGAAGTGTGGGGGTTACTGTCGATGATGAGGACTTGGTGAGCTTGGCTCTCCTTGGTCTTCTGAAGAGTTGGCATTCCTATCAGGACTCTGTCAATGGTCGGGAGAAGTTGCCAGGATGGGAAAGACTATGGTCAGATCTTGTGCAGGAGGAGATCAGGCGGAGTACCAGGGACGGATCTTCGTCAAAGGGAGCTGATGAAGAGAATTGTGCTTTGGCTGCCAAAGCAAAGAAAGGGAAGAGCAAGAAAGCTTCTCAGTCTGGTGCGAAAGGCAAGAAGCAGGATATGTCCAAGGTGAAGTGTTTTCACTGTCACCAGCATGGACACTATGCCACAAATTGTCCGCAGAAGAAGAAGAACAAGCAAGCTGCTGGATCTGCAGGGGGAGAGGCTTTAGCTTCTCAGTTTGAGCTTGATTTTTCATTGATCGCATGCTTGGTTTCAAGTGTGATGGGATCAGTGTGGTTTCTGGACAGTGGTGCGTCTTTTCACATGACGGGAGATAGATATTTGTTCTCTGATCTGGAGGACAAAGATCTTGGAGTGCACATCGAGATGGGCGATGATGGTAGATACAGTGCGACCGGTATCGGTACCATTTCCTTTGAGAGGGAGTCTGGTAAACCCTTTGTATTGAAGGAAGTCATGCATGTTCCAGGATTGAAGAAGAATCTCATCTCAGTGGCGATGTTAGAAGACAAGGGGTATGATGTTGTTTTCAGCGAGGGAAAGGCCTTCCTGCGCAGCAAGACAACTGGTGAGACCCGGAAGATAGGGGTTCGAGTGAGGAACCTTTATCAGTTGCATGTAGATGGATGCGCAGCAATGGCAGGCAAGGCAGAAGGATTGGTGAGCCGGGATGATGGTGAGTTGTGGCACAGGAGATTGGGTCACCTTCACCATGGAGCCTTGAAGATACTGCAGCAGATCACTACAGGGCTTCCTAAAGGCACACTTGCGCAGTCAGATCAGTGCAAGGGGTGTACTTTTGGGAAGTTTGTGAAAGCCACCTTTCACGAGAAGGATAGTCGCGCCACGACGATCCTTGAGAGAATTCACACAGACGTGTGTGGACCTTTCTCAGTTGCTTCGACAGCAAAACACAGGTATTATGTGATTTTTGTTGATGATTTCTCTCGTAAGTGCTGGATCTTCTTCATGCAGAAGAAGAGCGAGACATATTCAAAGTTCTGTGAATTCAAAGCACTGGTCGAGAAGGAGTCGGGGAAGAAGGTGAAGGCTCTTAGGAGCGATAATGGTGGTGAATACATCTCGGATGAGTTCAAGGATTTCTGCAAGGCAGAAGGGATTCGTAGAGAGCTCATAGCTCCCCATAACCCACAGCAGAACGGGGTAGCTGAGCGGAAGAACAAAACGATTGTGGGTGCTGCACGGGCAATGTTGCATGATCAGGGCCTACCCCTTCACTTGTGGGCGGAAGCATGCAATACAGCAGTTTATGTGCAGAACCGTTGTCCTCATAGGATACTTGGCATGAGTACACCCGAGGAGGCTTATTCTGGTAAGAAGCCTGATCTTTCTCATTTGAGGATTTTTGGTGCTAACGTTTACATGCATGTGACGAAGGATGCCAGAAAGAAGTTGGAACTGACTGCAGAGGTTGGGATATTTGTGGGGTACACTGATACGCCCCACAACTATTGTGTGTATTTGCCAGATAGTGGTAAAACTCTTGTGCGACGGGATATAAAATTTCAGGAGGAGAAAGCCATGAAGTGTTCGCTTGAGAGGGAGCTACACTTGCATGCAGATGAGGAGCTATTAGTTCCTAAGGATGAGCTTCAGGATGTGGATCAGCCACAAGACGAGGTTCATGGAGTGGAAGAGACCACTCATGCAGCGCCAACCATCAGAGGGCGAAAGCGCTTGACAGAAGCTGAGCGACTGGCTCAAGATGCAGAGAAAGTTGTAGGACCACCTACAGCCCAACGCAGGCAGAGACAGTCACCTGATCGGTACACTGGATACATGGCTCTTATGAGCAAGTGTGTTGTGACTGAGCCATCCTCTTTCGAGGAAGCTGTGGAGGATCCCGCATGGGTAGACGCCATGGTGGAAGAGTATGATTCTATTGTCAGAAACAGTGCATGGGAGATTGTTCCTAGACCGGAAGGGAAATCAGTGGTGGGTTCGAGATGGATCTACAAAGTTAAGCAGGCAGCTGACGGGAGTGTGGAGAAGTACAAGGCAAGATTTGTTGCCCGAGGCTTTTCACAGATTGAGGGGATCGATTATGAGGAGACCTTTGCACCTGTCGCAAGGTATTCTTCCATACGGACGATTCTTGCTCTCTCAGGGCAGATGGGATGGCACATTCATCAGATGGATGTGAAGACTGCGTTCCTCAACGGAGTCATTGAGGAGGAGGTGTACATTGAGCAACCCGAAGGCTTTGAAGTCTTCAGCAGCGAGTCGCATGTGTGCAGGCTCAAGAGAGCGCTGTATGGGTTGAAGCAAGCACCACGTGCTTGGTACACACGGATAGACAGCTATTTCACAGGACTTGGATTCTCCAAGAGCGAGGCGGATCCGAACCTATACCAGATTGTGGTGGAGGGTAAGTTGCTTATCATTGTACTGTATGTTGATGATTTGATTCTAACGGGTGATGAGCTGTTGATACTGTCATGCAAGAAGGATCTTGCTACAGAGTTTGAGATGAAGGATTTGGGCCTCCTTCACTATTTCCTAGGATTGGAAATATGGCAGCGCAGTGGTGGACTGTTTGTTTCTCAGGGCAAGTATGCTCGGGAGATACTGGAGAAGTTCAACATGCATGGCTGCAAGCCTGTTGATACTCCTCTTCCTGGAGGTTGGAGGAAGGAGGATGCCACTTCGGGAGAAGAAGTGGATGCCACTGTTTATCGACAGTTGGTGGGGTCGCTGATGTATTTGGTCAATACACGACCTGATATATGCTATGCAGTTAACCAGCTTTCACAAGCTATGGTTAAGCCTACCAAGCTCTTCTGGAAGGCGGGCAAGCATGTATTGCGCTACTTGAGAGGCACATCGGGATATGGTTTGTGGTACAGACAGGAGGATGAGGTGAAGCTATGTGGCTTCACGGATGCAGATTGGGCAGGGAGCCCAACAGACAGAAAGAGCACATCAGGAGGGGTCTTCAGTATCGGATCGACAGCAGTTTCTTGGTACAGCAGGAAGCAGAGATCTGTGGCACTCAGTTCAGCGGAGGCCGAGTATATGGCAGCAAGTTTGGCTGCATGCGAGGCTATATGGATGAGGAAGATCCTGGTTGGTTTGTTCGGTTCTCATTTGGATCCTACTGTGATTTACTGTGATAACCAGAGTTGCATTAAACTCTCGGCTAATCCTGTATTTCATGATAGATCTAAACATATTGACATCAGGTACCATCATATCATAGATTGTGTGCAGTGGAGGATCATGTTACTTTCGTACATTCCAACGGAGGATCAGGATGCTGATATTCTGACGAAGGCTCTCACCAGGAGCAAATTCGAGTACCACCGAGGCAGGATAGGGGTTGCTGATAATCCATATCTTGTCGAGAGGGAGTGTTGAGATTGCAACAAGATGATGGAGCTTAGTGAAAAGAGTCGCCTTCACTAAGTGGGCCCGCAGGCTATTTTTGGCGCAAGTCTATTTTTAGACTATGTCTATTTTTAGACTATGTCTATTTTTAGACATATGGATCATGTCTATGTTTATGGATGATTGATCAAGTTGGGAAAATAGATGGACTTCTATTTTTGATGAAAGTGTGAGTGATCACAGTGTGAGTGATCAAGTCTATTTTTAGACTGGCTGTCAAAAATAGAAAAGTCAAATATTATTATCTCACAATAATATTTGGACTATAAACTTAATCTTATTCTCTTGGAGCACTTCAGTTTGAGCTACGGAAGTGGCACATGCAACTGTCAGAAGGAAATTCGTTTTTCTTATGAGTCAGTTGAGTTGTTGCATGCATGACTTCAGTTAGAACTCAAGTGAGTTGAGTTTAGTGGACTGGAGGTACAGTTGATGGAGTTGTGTTCAGTTTAACTTAGTTAAACTGGTTGTAGTTAGTCTAACTGCAGATAGACTAATGATGAGTTGTTAAACTAATTATTAACTCATAATACAACTAAAGAATACATCAGTTAACTCAGTTGCATGTCAGTGCATGTTCAGTTCAACAGGGACAAGTGGTAGAGAATCAGATTGCTATCAGTTGTGACTATAGTTGTGCACCAGATCTTGCACAATCAAAGGATTGAGTATGCCAATGAGTTTGCTCACGTATTTGGCCCGCATTTTAGCCTTTGCTCACGTCCACAAAGAGTGAGTGACTATTTTGCAGGTGAAAATCGAGTTTGGGAAGTAATTCTCATCAGTTCTTGAGCAGGTATTGAGCAGTGGAGGCAGGCAAGCAGTGGAAGAGATTTGGAGATCAGATCTGAGCTGTATTGTGTGTAACAGAGGTGGAGATACTTGTGAGAAGTATTATGCTGTGTAATGTTACATGACTCAATCATTAATATACAGATAGTGTGGGGTTTTTAGCGAGATGCTTTCCCCGTGATACAAACTGTGTTAATGTGTGAATGCTCTTGATGTTTTATTGTTATTGATGCTGCTATATTCTTGATCAACGTAGAGGAGCTTATGTATTGTGTATGTTTTCCGCATTAGTACATGATCAGGATAATCTCCATTGAATATGTGTTAAATTATTCAAAATTTCTACAGTCTTTATCATGGATACCAAAGAGAATTCTTCACAAAATTCAACAGATTTGTTGTAAATTTTGCTGGCGAGGAAAAAAGGAAGGTAGACTTTTTTCTTGGGTTATCTGGGATCAAATTTCCATGCCCAAAAAATGGGGAGGATGGGGGATGAAAAACCTTTCCTGTTTTTCAAAACCATTGGCTGCCAAAATGGGATGGCAATTAATCACCACAAACAACTTATGGTCACAGGTGGTTACCAGGAAATATATTAACCCGCTAGGTTGAGGACTGGATTGGATTGCCCCATTAGAATAGAATGAATGTCTCTTCGATTTGGCGTGCTATATTAAACTCCTTTGAATATATCAGAGCAGGATTGGCTTGGAGAGTGGGGACAAGGGAGCGAGTTCGCATTGGTTTGGATGCTTGGTCAGGAAGTGGTAATGTACACATTCTCCCCCCTGACCTAAACCATTTCCTTGAGGAGGTTGGTATTTAGACTTTGAATCAAATTGTTGATGCAGAAAATTCCATGCTTTTTGGTCAAAAATGGAAGTCTGCACAGGAACTTCATATCTCAGATCAATGGAAATAGAATTGGGTTACCTTCACAAATTCCCTCTCGGAAGCTCATGTGAGATTACATGATAGGGAGGATGAACTTATCTAGACTCTGGCTCCTCATGGCAGATACACTCCAAAAGATGGATACTCCTTCATTTTTGCAGAGCACGAACCTAATAACAGTGTATGGTGGTGGCGGTCGCTTTGGAAGCTTAAAGGACCAAGAACAAAAAAATTTGTTCATGTGGTGCTTGTTGCATAACAAAGCACCTATTGGAGAAATCTTCAACGTAGATCATTTCAGGGCCCAACATGGTGCATCTTATGCAAGGAAAATGCAGAATCAATAAATCATTTGTTCCTTGAATGCCCCATAACAGTACAATTATGGAATCAGATATATCAGATGTTAGCAATCAATATTAGGTGGCAGGGAGAGACAATTCAAGAAGCTTGGGAATTATGGTGGAATAGGGCTCAACCCACAAAGCTCTGGAATCTGCCCCCTCTGGTATGTTGGGGTATTTGGTTAGGTAGGAACCAAATTTTTTTCCAAGATAAAGATAAAAATTGGAATTTCACCTGTTCCTATATAATGGCAACTTATAACTTGATCCCTAAAGATGAACAAAACCAGAGGCACCAGAACATAAGTACAGAAGTCATCGACAAGTCCTTGCCATGGGCTTATTTTGATGGTTTTTCACAACCAGAAGGATGTGGTGGAGGAGCAATGTTGTATTTAAATGAAGATCATTATTTCAAACTAAAAATGGGGTTAGGGAGAGGTACAAACAATTATGCAGAACTAAACAACCTTAGACTTCTGCTCATTTTTTCCCTAGAGAAAGGATGTCAGCAACTACAATTTTTTAGCGATTCAAAATTTTTCATAAATTGGTTCAATCAACAGTCAAATTTTCACATGCACACACTCAGAAATATGTTGGAAGAAGTAATTATTTTAAAATCACAATTTGACTCTGTGATTTGTCATCATATCTACAGGGAAAGGAATCAAATTTCCAACAACTTATCCAAAGAAGTTGCACAACAACATTTTGGCACTTGGATGATACAAGAACAATTGGGACAGGACTACTATCAATACTTTCACAGGCCCTTCATTGATCAACAGATACAGGATGTAGATCCAATATGATCCTACTCAACTCATAGTCGGACCACTTTTTGCTTATTTTTGCTGAATATCAGATCTCATGTTTTTGTACATATTTATATGTTTTATCTAGTTTTGTTTACAACTACTTATATGCATATAGTCACTGTTATTTTGGAACTCTATGCAGTATGTGGCAAATATGGCCACCAGTTTTGAGATATGCTCCTTTTGCAGCATCTACAACATGTAATTTTCAATATTTTTTATGATGAAATTATGATTTTTCCTTGAGGAAAAAAGTAAGTTAATTTTGTACTGCTTGGAAAAATCATGTCAACCAAATACATCAGATAGTGAACCAGCTTAAATTTGTTTTTCAGTAGGTGGTCTCAATCTACCCAAGGAGAAACCAAATATATTTGACCACCTACCAATAGAATAATTTTCCAAAATTCTAACAATTTTAATAACTTTAAAACAATTAAGGTATGTACTACTGAATTCTAAAGAAAAAGCCTACAAGCTAACATGTAAGAAATCAAGAGTTTGAGGAGGTGACAAGTGTCATATATTTGGCACTAGAGCCTAGAGGAGATGACAGAGCAGAATCACACTAGATGTGGCACTCAATATGAGCTAGCATAACATCAACTCTTTCTTAAAACAATCATTTATTTCTATGGACACTTTTGATGTCTTCCAAACTTGTAAAGATATTATATCTTTCTTCTGACTTTTCCATTAAGACACTGCCAAACAAGGCCTTCATTTGTCAGTATAGTGATATAGCATTGAGATATTGCTTCATCCTTCCCCTAGTATGACCAGGGTTAGGAACCTAGTTAACAACTTTTCCATTATCTCAGAGTCTAAGAAAGCATGTCTATCTCTAGCAGTAAGGGTTTCCAATTGATGAATTTCATTGTGGTTTCCAGGGGGATGACCAAATGATAAGTTTAAGCAGCCTCTTAGGCCTGTTGCCGGGCGCAGTTTCACCCTTGGGGGTCATGGTCTTCCCGTCCACGTCAACTTCTCATCCTTTAGCGCTACATATTAACTAATCGGCTTTTGGAAAAAATCTCTTCACAGGTACAAACAGTGACATGGGGATGAATACATAGTCACAACAAAGTCAAGCTAATTCCAAGGCAAAGGTTTGAGAGCATAGGAAGGTCAATGCCTAGCTCAAGAAAAGGTACATCAAGTAACAAACGTTGAGGTGGCATTGGTTTATGTAGGGTATAATATCTGCAGAAGAAAAAACATCACTAGGAAGAGAAACCATCTCACTATTATAGCTGAGACAAAGTTACATTATTATCTCCAAGCCAATGAATCATACAAGACTCCCACTTAACCAACACTGTAAACAAGGAAAATGCATGCATACAATTTGACAAAATAACAAGAGGAGTTTAGAGTTACCTAGGTCGTAGAAGTCCCTATGCACCTAGGTTGAATTACAGGAGAGGATGCGAGTGCAACAATTGCTTTAAGAGTTCCCGAGAAGATACAGTCTTAAGTGGGAGAAAGACCAACTCTACTTGTAGTCTTCCAAAACCCTGTGTCCCTCAGTTCCAACAATGATCTCTTACCCAAACAACTTAATAACAAATAATTTATGATAGCAATACCCCCCAAAATGTCACACCAAGAAATGACAAAACATAGTTTCATTGATTTTATAGCAAATAATAATGTTGAAAAGTGTGCAACAAGAAATGCTTGTTGAGAATGCAACAAGATGATGGAGCTTAGTGGAAAGTAGTCGCCTTCACTAAGTGGGCCCGCAGGCAAATTATGGCACAAAGTCTATTTTTGGATCACAGCAGGAGTGATCAGAGTCTATTTTTAGACTGCTAATAAAAAATAGAAAAGTCAAATATTATTGTCTCATAATAATATTTAGACTATAAACTTTATCTTGTCCTCTTGGAGCACTTCAGTTTGAGCTACAGATGTGGCACATGCAGGTGACAGAAGGAAATACGTTTTTCTTATGTGTTAGTTGAGCTATTGCATGCAGGACATCAGTTAGAACTCATGTGGTTGAGTTCTGTGGAGTTGGATGAGCAGTTAATGGAGTTGTGTTCAGTTTGACTTAGTTGAACTAGTTGTATTTAGTCTAACTGATCAATAGACTAAGTGATGAGTTGTGTGAATTAATTATTAATTAATTCACTAATTATTAACTCATAATGCAACTGAAGAATTCATCAGTTAACTCAGTGCATGTATAGTTCAATGGAGACAGGTGTTAGAGGTTGAGATTGTTATCAGTTGTGACTATAGTTGTGCATGAGACTTTGCACAAGCAAGGGATTGAGTTATGCCAATGATCTCTGCGTAGTGTGGGCCAATACCAAGTGAAATATAGCTTGTGCTCACGTGATTTATAGTGTGGGTGATTTTCACAAGGTGAATAGGAGTTTGGATCAACCATTCTCAATTCATTCTCAACGGGTATTGTGCAGTGGAAGCAGGCAAACATCGGAGGAGATTTGGAGATCAAATTTGAGCTGTATTTTGTGTAACAGGTGGAGATAGTACTGAGATACTTGTGAGGGGTATTGTACTATGTTTGTTACATGTTCTCAATCAATATAATATACAGATAGTTGGGGTTTTTAGCGAGATGTTTTCCCCGGGAAAACACTGTGTTGATATGTGTGATTGATGCTTCTATGTGCGCATGTTATTGTTTCTGCTTCTGCAAATTGATGATCAATGTAAAAGAGATTATGTATTATGCATGTTTTCCACAATAGTGTATAATCGGGATATCTCTGTTGAATATGTGTTTATTATTCAAAATTTCTACAAATAACTCACATACCTCTCAATAGTTTCTCTACCACCAAACCATATCATGTTCCCTGCGACCTGAGCTATTTCTCCTCAGCTCTACAATACAGACGAATGCGCTAACACACCTTAATTTTTTGTACTCTGCATCCCATAGGAGTTTGATTAATTACCGACACTCTCCTCTAGCTTTTTCGCTTTTTAACTTTACCACTCTAGCTTGACTTTTAGCCTTAAATTATTTAAGTATGTTGCTTAATATCTGTGAAGGTAACCAAGTGAATGGTAGATTTCAATTGGACCGATAGCGTTGCTGCCCTTGATGCCATTGTAAGCAATCACATCTGCTTTATATTTCGAAAAGGCAAAGCTTTCCGTGAAGTGGATGGCATCTTTCAGGATCCAAGTGGACATGGATGTTGATAGATGGCAGCGTGAAATATGAAGACGTAATTGGATATGAACAAAACGTTCATATACGGATAAAAGAAAATGTTCGACCGACGCTTCGAAATAACATTTTCGGTTTAATAAAAATAATAATATTTTTAAATTTTCAATAATATTGTCCAAAGAGCTTTTGATAGATGTTGAGTTCGGAAATAATATTTTCGATTTAATAAAAATAATAATATTTTTAAACTTTTAATAATATTTTCGATAAAATTTTAAATAAATGTTAAGTCACTAATTTAATTTTCTATTTTATTAAAATGTTATTTTTTTTAAATGCCACAAATGCTTTATTCTTAATGATATTGAAATAGTTGCAATAATCCCATCAACATTTTGAAGTTTTATTTTATTTTTGGTATAATATTTTATACCAATATAAATATAGCTTAATCAAGGAGGTATCAAAAGTTATAGGGATCAAATCTTATTATATGTAAAAAAAAATTACAATGTAAAATTTGGAAAACAATTTATATTTAAAGATATTTAATCCATAATAGTACTTGGTAAATTAAGATTTAAACGGGATCTATAATATATATATATATTTTTTTTTTCTAAATTTTCTGTGTTTGAATTGTATTTTTGAATAATTTATTACTTTTGTTTAGAAACTTTTTGGCGAAATCACATAATTGATCATTTGTCGACGGGTTGCGAACCAACTAGTGTGGTTCATCGTCAGGACAAGTTGAAGGGCTAAAAAGACTAACGGCTATTTTTCAACTTAAAGACCCAGTCAAACCCCCTTTAACTAAAAGTTTCTAAACAAACGTTATGGATCACAGAAGTCTAAATTCCTTGATAATTTATTACTATTAATGTTTATATAAAAAATTGAATAAATTACACATTTCTCTTTTATTAAGAAATAACTAAATTATTTTACCATTAATTACTTATTTATTTTAAAATTCAAATAATTTACTAGGATCAACATTAACACATATATACACACATTCTCTCTATATATTCTTTTTTATAAATAGTTCATATTGAAATATATTAATTAATATGAATATTCAAAACCAATAAAGTTTTATATTGAAATATTTATAAAAAAATAGAAGTTTTTTAAAGTTTTTAATTACTATCTTTACAAAGTTATATAAAATTATATTATTTATTTTAGATATGGAAATAGTTTATTTACAATAAAGTGAATTTGAAATATTTTCACCACATTTATTTCATAATGCATTGTAATAAGAGAATGAGAATGAGATTATTAAATATTTTATAATGATTTTAGTTAAAACAAACCAAATATATATAATCATTTAAGTCTTTATTATAGTTTACATTTTTTTATATTTAAAGTATTTTTTTAAGGGATATCTATCCACTCCCAGTGAAACATAAACATAATTACACATAGCCCTCACTCGGTTGGAGAATAAGATTCTCGACTCAATATTTTTTTATAAAATAATAAAATAATAATCTAATTTATGTATGTTTAAAAGAAATGAAATTATGCTGAATGAAATATGTTATTGCTTTGAGGGGAACTCAAAGGCTGAAGTTCCGCCAAACAATGATGAATAAGTTATCCGAAATCAGTTCGAAATTGTTTTATATTTCAGTGTATGGCCATAATTTCCGGAACTTAGTAGAATTTGCTTCATACGACTCTGAAAAGAAAAGGAATAATGCAACCACCGGCAACCATTTAAAATGTTCATAAAAATCTTTGATTGGAAGTTTAAAAGTCACGTGGGCTTGGTTTTTTTAAAAGGTGTGATTTTCAAAAAGAAAAGTCAAGAACTTAAAATGAAGTGGTTGTGATATTAAAGATTTTCATAATACGTGACATCTTTTTAAAGGTGCTTTTTGATTGAGGAAAATATAATTGGGCTTTGTTAGAGTTTTATAAAGGAGTTATTTGTTTTAAGCACTTTTGTAAAAGGTGATGTGATTAAGAGTCATGAAAGGAGAGTTATCTTATAAAAGGTTGAGTTAAATGAGATTTTGTCATAAGTGAATTTGAGAGTAAGCTTGGGTTCAAATTAAAATTTGAGTTATTGTACTAAAGGGTGAATTTTTGGTGGTATCGGACGTTCGAGGTCCATTTATGAAGAATTAGAAGTTTGGGGCAGAAAGTTAATTCAAGTAAAAAAAATGAGTCTTTGAATGTAATGGGTGTATGATCGGCGGAACCCGACACCCAAAGTCTCGTCAAAGTGTTGAAGAGTTACTTCAGTTGTTGTTTGAAGAGGAGCAAGGTGTGCTCACGAGTAAGGTTCAAATGAAAGGAATCATTGACCAAGTTCAGAGGAGTTAACTTGGTAAAATTGGAGGTTACAGTGAACAAGGTGAAGTTCACAACAAAAGATGTAGATTCTAGAGAAAGGCTACAATGATGCCATAGCAATTGGCATTAATAATGACGAGAAGGAGATCGCTGAATTAAAGGTACGGCTTGACGTGTTGCCAGTGGTATTACAAAGACAAAGACACAGATGGATTATGAAAAGAAAAGCCAAATGGCATAGATTAGAAATGAAGTGGGAGCATAAATTGAATGCTCAACTGAAGGAAGAGTTACTCAGATTAAATGAAGTTTTGGTATGTGAACCAGAACATGGCACATTACTTTCCGAAAGTAATGAAGATACAAAGGAGAAATAGATAGAGAATTTTCTGAGTCATATGAAAGATTCAGAGCAGCAAGAAGACCTGGTGGCTGAAGCATCAAGTGAGACCGCAAGGTCTTATGTTTTTAAAACTGACAATTTGTGTATGATTGCAGGTATTGCGGGAGATAGGAAACCTTTTGAAGATGTCTTCAGGACGGGTGAAGATCTTAAAGTAAAATATGATGAAGAAAACCTCTTAGATGAGGAAGGGCAGCTACTGAAAGATGTTAAGAAAGAAGAAGAACCTATTGAAGACTATAAACAACATCATGATGAAGTACTTGTGAGGTGTCAAAGAGAAATTGAATTGCTGGAGTATTTGCTAAAAGAACATGAGTATGAGAGTGTAACTGCAGTCAGAAATGAGGGAGTGTCTTAAGATTTGATTGGGATAGAGATATGTGTTAGTTGCCAAATTTCTGATGTACTGGCTAATAGAGAAGAAGAGGTGGATGAGTATGCAGTTAGAAAGATGACAGACAATTTACTTCTTGAAAGTAAATTTGAAGATAAGAAGCAGCAAATGGAAATCGCAGAGTCAAATACATTAAGGATGTATGGATGGTAGAAAAAGTTGAAAAGAGCAGCCAACAAATTAAAAATGAATGTGCAAAATTGTAGCAGAGAAAGGATCTCAGGCAAGTTGTTGAGACAAAAGGATTCCATGAGAAAGCAGAAATTGATTTTGTGATTGAAGAACTGTGGAAATTGATGATGAGACAGTCTAGATGGAGACAAATGACAGCAGAAGGGATGATCAATCAAAATTTGAAACTGATTGAAGAAAGGAAAATGAACCAGAAGATAGCAGACATGCAGCAACAACAAAGGTGCAGAGCATTTGGACAATTACAAATTAAGGTTTGGGATCCAGGCGGAGTTTTATCATCTATTGAAGATTAATGGTCGGGAGACCATGATTTTCTTCTACCTAGGGAGTTTGATGTAGGAGCATCTAACCTGGGTCAGTCCTTTACTAGAGGAGCTAGTTTGTAAATTAAGATTTAAATAATTAATGCATATTTTTAATTGTTTTAAGAGAGAATGAAGATTATTGTAAATAAGAGAAGATTTGAGAGTATTGTGGAAGGTTTGAGAGGATTATGGATTAGTTAGCTCTTATGTGGGGATAAGGATTTGGAAGAGAGATTTTAGGGATCAAGAGAGACATCGTTGGAGTTTGTTGAGGGATCTAGAACCTACTTGGGTTCTAATCCATTTTTATAAATTGAGAGGAGCCCATGAGGCATGTAGTATGTAGAAGTGTGTGAGTGGGTGTGAGGAAATGAGAGGCCATGAATAGACCATGATTTCCCCTATAGATATTTTATTGATTAATGAATCATTTTTTGAATATTTTTATGTGCATATGTTTGGTATTATCTTGTGATGAGTTTTATTCTTTTTGTGTGACCTATGGTTAGAGCTTCTGCACCATACTTTTAGGTTGGGAACTAAAGAAGTTATGTTGAATTTGTAAAACAATATGATTAAATAAAAGTTAATGTAATGTGACTTGTATATTATAATTAATAAGTAAAAAGTGTTGGGAATTACTCAAGAAAAGAGCATCAGAGTCAAAAGATTCTTGCTAGTTGTAAACAACTAAGGAGGGATAAACTCAAGTTGTTCTTTCCCTAGAAAATCTCTCAAAATTCCCACGAGAAATAATTGAAAAAAATAATAAACCCCTTAGTAGAGGAAGTTACTAAGTGAGGGGGGTGAATTAAATCGCTACGGGAGAAAAAGGCAGACTTTAAAGGAAAAAATGAAAACGTATTTTTCATAAAAAGACATAAAAGCCTAGGTAGTGAGTTGGCAAACCCAAAATGGCAGGACGTTGCCAAAAAACTCTGTTGGGAAGGAAATTTATAAAATAAACCATTCAAGAATCAATGAGGTTGTTGATTGTGATGGTACGCAAATATTAGCTTGAGGGAGAACTGGTGGACTCAGTTTATGGTCGGGAGGAGCGTGCTCAATTCCAAAGTAATTGTCCCAACATAAATTATGGTTAGGATTATGGTTTTATGAAAATTACGTTGTTGATTTAAATTTGATTCTCTTTGAAATAGTGGAAAATAGTCATATCTTCTTTGGTAAGGAATTGTTTATCCTTTTGAATATCGACTACGGAAATGTAGTTGGTTGTAATGAAAAAAATATAAATGAATAACTAGTGAGGATGCTCTGCGAGACTTGGTCTCTTGGCTATGTTGGTGATATCGAAATTTATTTGCGATATCAAAATTTATTTGTTATATTGGGATTTATTCATGTTTTGATATATCTCTCATAGTCCAATTTAAATGATTTATTTATTTAAGAAAATAGATTTAATTTTCTTTTCAGAATTTGTGAGAAGAACGAAAAACGAGTGAAATAACCCAAGACCTGCAAGTTGCCTAAACTCCACTATCCATTATATATATCCATAATTAGTTCAACATATAATGTTGTACTCAACAAAAAAAGAAATTATCAGAACCCAACGTTTTGTTCTAACTAATTGCTATTAGCCTTAGGGAAAGGAGAGCATTAAAATAAAACATTCAAAGGGAAACAACCAGCATCTGTCATTATAGTAAGGACACGATGGAGTAAGTCTACAGAATGTGTTGCATGCATTGCATGTTATCCTTATACCCCATTTTACAGAATGGGAAATGTGTATAGCTTGCAGTAACTATATGTAAATTGTAGTGACATAAGAAAGTTGAGTAAATATTACAATAGATAACCCTAGAGACTAGATCAGCTCAGAGAATGGGAGCACCGACTTCGGGGTTTTGGTGGTCCAACAACATTGAGCCATTACCAAAACCAAGCCTTACTTGTAGGAAGACGTTGTCAAGAAAAAACTTAAATTGGACGTTGAGGATAAGAACTCAAACATGAACCAAATGTATTCGTTTAACAATTCGATTTCTAAATGAAAACTAATTATTGTTTTTCATAATTATTAACAAAAGAAAATACAAGAATGAGAAAATCAATTACTTGTATTCATTTTAATTTAGAAGTGGCATTAGCAACAATAAGACGAAATTGTGAACATGAAATTACACATATCCTTAAAGAAAATGACTTCTTGTAAGACAAAAGTAACAAACATGTTCATTGGTGCAATCATCGTTTTACCCTTAATAAATGAGAGAGTAAGGAAATAAAAACATTACCCTTAATAAATGAGAGAGTAAGGAAATAAAAACATTAAAACATATAGGCAGTAGTATGTAAAACCACAGGTCTGCAAGTACACTATAAAATTCACCATAATTTTCATTATAATAAATGACCTCAAAAGTCACAAAAGGTAAGAGTTATTTCAGATATTTTGAATAGCAAACCCAACCAAACTTTCTAGAGGGAGACCCTCAACATATCCATAAAATAATAATTGAAAACTACAATGTCAATGGGGTGTATAGCTTCTAAATCTAGAAATTTATACATGTGAAACCAATTTATGTAGAAGACAAATACATTGGAAGAATGGATGTGTTTGTAGCCCTTCGTATCACTAAGCAAAAAAAAAACATATTCTCCAAGACCCAAAATGGTTTGTTAGGGGTGGATATTCAACATATAACTAATCCAAATAGAAAATTCCTCTCCAAGTCGAAGAGTGGCAGAGAGAGAGACACCAAATAAAATATCCTTTGTGCCTTGAGTAGATCACAAGCAGCTAGAAGGAAAAATAGTAGTAACTAACCTATAGCATGGGTAATTAAGGTTAGAAGACATGCTCTCTTTATTCCTTGAAAACCTGAAAACTTAACCAACATTTTCATACCTGTAACAAGGAATGGTACATTTCATGAGTATTGATACTTACGGGTGTTGAAACCAAGGCTAAGAAACCATAATAACAACAAAATCCAAAGATATTTACCTATAGTAGTAGCGATGACTCAAGAAATTTTTACCCCGCAAGACACATCAGTGTATTATTAGTCTAGAGGGAATTGATAAAGGAGCTTGTCGCATCCATCAACTGGGAAGAGGAAAGAAAAACAAATATATGTAGAAAATATTATATTAAAGAATATAATGAATGTTGTACTTGGAGGTGGTATGGGTTTCTCCCCAATATTAACTAGAGGGCATAAGGGTTTTCACTAGCTCTATATGCAACTAGGAAATAAAGGAAAAAAATAATATATATATATATATATATAACTGTAGAACCTCCAAGGAAAGAAAAACGACATACTAATGTAAGTATTAAGGCATCTCCTAGGTGGTATGGTGAACTAAAATATATTAACCCTTTCGATGGAAAGAGGATATTATTTCTAAGGGAAAGGTGATACAGGTTAATGAATCTTATATGTATTTAAGGAAAAGAAATATTAACAAGTTGGGTATGTGACAGATGGTGTCAGAGAATCAGTTTCAAAACTGGGCTTAAGGGAACCACCACACTAATATGTAGTTATGTGTAGAATTACAAATTTGATTTAAGTATTGAGATGATAATACTAGTTGTGCTGACTATAAGGTACTCAAGTGAAGAAGGGTTACAATACAAAACGACAGATGATACCACCCCACTTGGTGTAGAAGGAGAAGGAATCTAAGTGGAATTAGGAGGAACGAACACAACAAATCAACTAGTGGATATTGTAAAGAGTTTATAGGAGGAGTTGGTTTATCTCAAAACTAGTAGTGAGCGATTTCTGAAGGCGAGTGAAGAACATGAAAGAAGGATCATAGATTCAACTGAAAATTCTAGTTACAGGGCACTAGAAACAGGAGAGGAGGGAGGAAAAATAGAACTCTTAAAAAGAAAACATGTGGAGACTAAAATAGAAAAGTCTGAAAGTGAGGACGATTCACACAAGACTTATCCAAAATCCCAAAAGAGGAAGTAGGAATTGGAGATGCAAGGGGAGTTGAGAAAAATAAAACCCCCTACTTTTGATGGGGAAAAGGAGGAGGATGTGAAAGCATGTCTCCTCAACATGACCAAGTAATTCCAAGTTTATGAGTATGAGAGCAATCTGAAGGCCAGATTGGCCATTTATCTGCTGCAAGGAAACGTTTCTCTCTAGTGGGAAGAGATAAAAAGTGTGCATACATTGGAAGAAAATATAGTTTCTTGGGAGGAGTTCCAGAAGGAATTCAAGTCCAGATACCTGAATGAACGATATTATAACAAAAAAGAAAAGGAGTTTCATGAGCTAAGACTGGGACAACTAACTATGACCAATTTGTGGCTAAATTCACTAATTTACTGTGGTATGTCCCTTATATTAGGGAAGAAAATCCCAAGGTGCATAGGTTTTTGAACTTCCTACCAGTACCTTACAACAAGAAGATTGAGTTTGAAAAACATAAAACAATGGATGAAGTGCTAATAAAAGCAAGACTATGTTATCAGGAGTTTAAGAATAGGGGTGAAGGTTCCAAACCTTGACAAGGTAAGGACATAAACAAATCTGCAATGGGGTCAAAAAGATAGAAGCATGCTTATCTTAAAAAATTTGAAACGGGCCACCAAAAAAAGAAATTCAGTAAAGGAAATTCAACCCAACCGACACAATCTCAAACTAGGTCCAAACCCATGGATTTGAACAATAAAAATATAGTTGGGGTGAAATAAAGAGAAACACTAAAGTACTAGGGTTGCGGAGAACCCCATTTGTTGAGGGATTTCCCTCATAACCCCAGATCTATTCAAAACATTCAAGTTTTCAAAGAGGAAACAACAGTGAATGATATTGCCCGAAACATCCCAAGAATAAGTATAGCGCTAGAGGATAGGCAAGCAGAGCACCGATCCAATATGATCGAGATTGAAGGTACCACTTTAAATCAACTTGTTTATGTTTTAATTGATATAGGGGCTAGCTTAAGTTACATTAATCCTCAAACTATGGAAAAATGTAAACTAAAAATTGAAAATTTTTAAGATTGCATGGTTGGTATATTTAGAAATCGACACAAAGAAGAGGGTAACTAGCTAAGTGAAGAAGTGTTTCAGTTATTTAAATGGTTGTTCCGCTGAAGTAAACTTAAGTATACTTCCCTTAGGGTCCTATGATTGTCAATGTGCATGGACTGGTTGGAAAAACATGGAGTTGTCATAAACTATTTAGAGAAAATACTAAGTTTTGTAAGTCAAGGGGGACAAAATCAGTTAGTCAAAGGCATACCGAAACCAATATCAGCTAGACCGATGTCAACTTTACAACTGAAAAAGAGTGTAAGGAAAGTGTGTCATTTATTCGTGGTGCATGTTAAAACCAATGAACAACTAACATAAAAATAAAAATTAAAGGATCTTCCAATCATTAGGGAATTTCAGGATTTTTTTTGGAGGAGATCCCAGGTTTATCTCCCCACAAAGATATATATTTCTCCATTGATCTAGTACTAGGCGCAATCCGAGTGTTTAGAGCCCCTTATAGAATGAGTATTCCCAAATTACTAGAATTGAAGACGCAGTTGCAAGAACTACCTGATAAAGGCTATTTTAGACCCAATGTCTCACCATGGGGTCTCTCGTGTTATTTGTAAAGAAAAAAGATGGCACATTTAGAATGTGCATCGATTATCAAAAATTAAATAAGCTAACCATAAAAGACAAATACCCGTTGCCCTGTATTAATGATCTATTTGATAAAGTAAGAGGGGAAACCATATTCTCAAAAATTGATTTAAGGACCGGGTATCACTAGCTAAGAATAAAGGAATAAGGAATTCATAAGACAAATTTTCGAATCAGATATGGTCATTAAGAATTTATAGTGTTACCATTCAGCCTTACAAATATACCATCAACATAATTTACAAACGATATTTTTACATAGCCTATAGTGTAGACTTTCCAATAAGCCCCACCATATTCTATAGACCAAAAAAACATACATATAACTTAAAAGAAAACATCTACCCACTTCTTCCAAGATCAATTTTTCTCAAGGCTTTGTTCACAATCGTAACCAGTTCTTCAACACCGCCCACCCCAGGTTACAAGTCCCGAACAACAACATCCGCAACACCTTTAGCATGAGGGATAGAGCCGTCCCCAAATCTGAATACTTCTTTCAACACCCCGACTATTGCAATCTAAAATTTGACTTCAATGTTCTCCACCTTTTGTCCCAGACTCATCACGTCTCTACATATTTTCTCCATAGTTTTCTGCAATAATTCCATGTCTTTTTCGAGTCCCGACGACAGGGCATACATAACTGCCATGTTCTCTTTGATTTCTTTTACAATTTCCTTTATGACATGCTTGCAAGAGTTGTCAACCATGTCTTCTAAATTTCCGTTGCGACTCGAACCAGCTCTACCACTGCTACCATTGCTAGCAGATGCCATTTTATTGGCTAATCTACCATGAACTAACAAGATCCTATGATTTACCATCCACAACCAACTGCTATAAATAATTGCCTGGTCCGTTTTGACATTCCTTCCCGTCTTATCCTTCATTAATGCAAATAAATTCTGCATCATGGCGAAACAACTACCCTCCATCTCCTCGACCGTCGAAATAAGCCTAGAGAAAATTGCCATGGTACTTGCCCACCCCATGAATGAAATTGTGTTAAAACTCCAGGGAAATAACTGAGGGCACATCGCCCATTTTTCATAGATCATGGCCTTCGAACTACGACTGTCACACCTATTCTATAACTTCTTACCAACTATCCCTGCTGCCAGTGCACGACAAAAGGCCATCAGGGAGATAACCTTAATAACTACCAGTGTGATGTGTTGTAGACCCATACCCTAGTTGTATTGCACCGGCCTGAAAAATTTACTACGATTCAAGGGATGTTACATATTATAACGGAGTGGTTGATGCCTAAGGAGCCTTGCTCTAAAGTCACCCTAACGTTGGCTTGCACGTCCACCACATGGTTGTTTGCCTGCAAGACATGGAACATTTTAACCTTTTCAAACTTTTTTAATAGATAATTTATCCTAATAATGATTGGGCAGGATTCAACATTGAGGAGGTTCTCATTCTCATAGAGCTTCAAGAATTTTTGGATTACCGTCATATAATCACTAATGATAATCAAGTTCTTGATACCATTAGAAACGTGTTGACAGTTCCTCATAATCAAGTTCCTGATAACAATGATAATATAGAGTTTCTCAATATAGAAATCAATCATGGTCAACCATTGTCAATCATGGTAAAAAATGGTTGACCATGGTCAATTATGGTCGACCATGGCCAACGCCACATTGTGACAAAAATTGTCTCAATATGAAAATGAACCATGGTCAATCATGGTCAACCATGTTCAATCATCGTAAAAAATGGTTGACCATGGTCAAACGCCACATTGTGACAAAAATTGTCTCAATATGAAAATGAACCATGGTTAATCATGGTCAACCATGGTCCAATGTCACATTGTGAGAAAGATTGTCTCAATATGAAAATCGATCATGGTCAACCATGGTTAACCACACTCAATAACTATGATCACATTGCAAAAAAGATTATCTCATGGTCCAATGTCATATTGTGACAACCATGGTCCAATGTCACATTGTGACAAAGATTGTCTCAATATGAAAATCAATCATGGTCAACCATGGTCTAACGTATCATTGTGACAAAGATTATCTCAATACAAATATCAATCATGGTCAACCGTGGTCCTATGTTGCATTGTGACAAAGATTATCTCAATATGAAAATAAACCATGGTTAACCATGTTTGTTTTAGGGTTTATAATATTTATCTTATGGTTTATATACCTTGGATTTACAATATTAATGCCTTGGATTTAATATTACTCCCTTGGGTTTTTACTATTAATCCCTTGGGTTTATTAGTGCCTTGGGTTTATAATATCAATCCCTTGGGTTTATTAATCTAAAGGTTCATATTCTTAGGGTACAATATATTGGTAGAGTTTATAATATTAATCCTAGTGTTTAATATAAATCCATTGGGTTTATAATATAAATTCCTTGGGTTTATTAATCCTTTATTTATAATATTAATAACCGGTTACATTTATAATATTAATCTCAAGGGTTGTCAAGTCCCACTAGCACAATCGGTTGAGGAGGGCCTCGTTAGCAAGGAGACCTAGGATCCAACCTCACGGAGGTTGTTGCGTCCGTGCTAGGGGGAGGAGACATGCTAAAATCCAGTCAGCTTAGCACTAGTGTGGCCCAGGTCGGGTGCGATCCCCAGGTGACTTTGATGACTTAGATGCCCCTGGGTTGCAGTTTCTCAAGCCACAGGTCAAGCTTGGAGGAACACAAACAACTTGATATATATATATATATATATATATATATATATATATATATATATATATATATATATCTTAAGAAATTATAATATTAATCTCTTGGGTTCTCAATATTAATCTCTTGCGTTTTAATACTAATCCCTTACATTTATTAATTCCTTGGGTTTGTAATATTAATAATCCCTTCGGTTAATAATATCAATATTTATTATATTATTGATAATATCAATAATATTATCATATTATTATAATATAGTAAAAATTATTATAGATTGTCATTATAATTGTTATAATTATTATCGTATTTATAATATAATGATAATAATATTTTATAATATAATAATAATTATTATATTTATATATTTAGTAATATCAATATTAATATTGAATCCATATCTATTTATGCCTATTGGCATATATCAACCACATTTATTAATGTGGTTATGCATGTGATTGATATAAGCCTAGCAGGGTATATCAACTATATTTATTAATGTGGTTGTGGTAGTTCATGAATTTATTAGGTATATTTAGACCGATTGTTTTTTTTTAATCAATTCACTTCCAAATTTTGTACTTTTTTCATCTGAGCTTGACATTTGTGCAACATATAACTTCTTTTTTCATCCGAGTTTGACATCTGTGCAACATATAACTTTTAATTTTTACGCCCAAAACACCCGCTATTTGCCTGACATCTGTAATTACCTAACATTTTGTGTGGAGAAACAATCTTCACAATAAAGCTCCCCATTCCGCCCACCCTGCGCGATGAGGATCGTGGTATCCTTTAGAGAAACAATTACCAGATCAAACACCTTCGTCGGCGACATAAAGCTAGATTTGTATATCGTTAAACACAGACTCAGCACAACTGCCTGGTTCAAGGTGAAGATGTGCGTGTGCAAGAGTGGGCAAGAGAACGTGTGGATCGCTGGAAATTCCCTCAGGGTGGCCATAGCAATGCTTGCAGGGAGACGAATGGCTTAATATGGACTGGTCCTGGAGGCTTATCTCTTCAACCCGCCCTTCTTCTTGGTTCCCATGGATAGAATAGATGATAAAAAGCGAATATATTAATAATATATTCAATTGGCTCTCTAGGTGAGATGCCTGGAGAGTGTACAAACACTCATACACACGCTCTATATCACATTGAGTCAGATGAGCCTCAATATATATGCTTTCACAATATCAGGTGGTTTGAACCACTCTCTGACAAATAAGATCTCAATCCTATTCTAAAGAAGAAAACACTTAAACATAGGAAAGCTAACTTTATCCATTAATGCTAACACTCCCCCTTAATGGACAAAGGGTTCACTAAAAAAACTCAAATGACATACGCCGCCTGCTGGTCTTAATCTCAGCTAGGCTTACAATGGTAAAAGATAGAGCTTTCATTTTTGTCTTCTTGCAGTAGAGCTCATACTTGTTCATTTGTGGATGAAGCTTCATCTTCACTTTCTTTGCCATATGAAAATGATGGAGCTTCACCTCCTTTTTACGTTTTCTCCCACTCCGGAGGAACACATGAAATCTTATCCTCCTCTTCGAGTATATACCAACATTATTTGCATTTGATGTTGCAGGTTCTTGGGATTCTTCAATTGCTTCTTCTTGTCTCCCAATATCTGCACAAAAAACAATGTTAGATGTATAAAGAGGACCACATTTGCCTTTATCTCCTTGCTCCTTCAGGAGAGCTTTCATTTCTCTATCTCTCCCTACTTCATCCCTTTTTGCTGACATAGTTATGCCTTCGGCCTCTTCACTCAGTTTTGTTGTTGCAAGCATGTTTTGCATTTGATCTGTATGTGGAGATAGACCTTCATTCTTACCAAACAATAATACATCAATAAGATGTTTTCCAATCATCAAATTGATCCACTCATCATGAGGTATACAAGTCTCATCAAACTTGATATCTACATCAGGAAAACTTTCAGGTTCTACAATAATGGATGTGTTTTCATCATCACAAGTTTCAATTACAGACACACATTCATCACCCATCATTGCATCTTCAGTTTCACAATCAAATATGGGATCATTTTCAAGAGCAATATCTTTAGCATCATTGCCCTCATTCAAACAGTATTTCATTTCTAAAACATCCCATAAGAATTTTGCACTAAGAATCTCTCCATATTCATATATTATGCTGAGTATGATGTTGTCATCTAATGCAAATGTTATAAGACTTAATGCTGATGCATCTCCACTATCATTAATAACATCTTCAACATAATCCAGTAAATTTACCTTCCATAATACTGTTTTCATTTCATTTGCCCATATTTCATAATTCATACCTGAAAAAGATGGTAAATCTGGCATTAACCATTTAATAATCTCACCAAATTCCAAATCTGCATCTTGATCAACTACTGGTCCATCAACGTCAACCTGAAACACATCACTAAATTCAGCAAAACAATATTTTGCATTTCTCCTTTGATGCTTTCTCCTTAGTTTTCTACGAGACTCTTTCAGTTTACTTTGAAGACCCATTTTCTCCCCTATCAATTTTGGATCTGGAAATCGATCCACCACAGTCAAATTCTCCACCAACACTCGAATATCTCCACTGGCTCTATGGCTCCACAGACAGATCAAACAATCTCCTCTTCAGGCAAATATGCCTCTCTAGCGAAATTATGAACACAAACACCACTCCACACACACAATGAGAGATTTCCTCACACTGCTGGCAACATCCCACAGCTCTCACCAGCCCCACACAGATCACTTCACAGGCAGTTCCTCAACAGCGTCCATAGTTGCCTCCTCAACAGCAGATCCTCACACAGATCTTCACGCAAATCTTTATGATCTTCTTCACGATCTGCTCAATTGTGCAACAGATCTTGCTCTTCTCGTGTCTCCTCTTCACACAGGCGGCCACCAATTTGCATCGATCCGCAGCACGTAGGGCAGATCTCAACACCACGGGCTTCTCACCAATAATCCACGCAACGGCCTTTCCACGCCACGTAAAAAAAAACTAATCCATGCAACGGCCTCCACTATGTTGCCTCCTCCATAGGCCACCAACACTGGCTGATCCCTTCTCAATCTGCGCGCACTTTCCACGGGACTTCGGGGTAGTTCTGTGGCCTCCAGCAAGCAAGCACGCTAATTACAATTCTCTATGGCAATTTTAATGCACAAATCTGTGTCGAATCATGTCAACATGAAATCTGTATCCAGGAATATCAACACAAATCAAACAAATTACAGATTTTCCGCGAAATATGTTGCAAGGATGTCACTGAAAACAATTAAAAAAAACGCAGTTTTGCTTCTGCTGCGCCTCTCTCAGCCCACTACACGTAGGTTTGTTCCACATTTGGACAGCACTCAGAAGTCCACAGCTCTCCTGTTTGCACTCCAAACAGATGTTCCTGGCACCAGATCAAGCAGCCAGTTCAATGATACGTGGCCTTGAAAAAACGATGTTAAAAAAGACAATGTTTCTCCACGGTCACCGATTCAATCTTGTCGTCCCTGCTGTCGACGCCAAGGTCATGTGTATGCTGTGTTCGAATGGCATTCACCACGTGTACGCAACAACAATCTCGCAGCACCCAAAGTAATGTTTTGCATTCAAAGCACAATCCTTCTCCGATTAGCATGATCTAAGCCCTTTTTTTTCAAAAAAACAGATCCACGCTCCACGCTACTACCGATCTCCACATAGCGTCAATCAGTTGGACCTTCACCAAGGGCCACGAGCTAGTTACTTGGTTGTCCTCAGTCTTCTATGCAGAAATCCGCCAAGATAATACACCACATACCTTGGGCCTCCCTCTTCCGACAACACCACACTCTCTGGTTTTTCCCTCTGGTGCGCGGCCTCAATCGATCCCTCCAAGGTTCGATGTTGCCACTGCCACCGAACTCCTCAGCGATCCTAGCATTGCACGCATCCACGACAGTCAATCCAACGATCTCAGTTTGGTGTCCTCCACGCTAGATGACAGTTTCGGCCTTCTCTATTGTTCCGACGTTCTCGAGTTTCCTCGGCACCCAACACTGACAACTTTCCAATCGTCCAGCTACAAATCTCCTCGCATCCTGCACGCTTCACCTTAAGTCAATGTGCAGAAACATATCTCCTCAATCGTGGAGATGGCACAGTCTTCTCAAGCACACAACCCTTTTTCACATAGCCTCGGCACTATCGTCTCCTTATTCTCTCACAGTTTGGTGGATCTCCTTGTTTGAACGAAAATCTCAAGCATGAAGATTTCAAAGATGCAATTTGGTCACGCTTGTTAGCAACACAGATTCGCGAAGGTCTTCACAATTGTATACCAAATATCTACGACGACCGATCAAATCAAAACCCGAGGAAGGGTAACAGTGGGATCGGTGCAATTAGCCTTCCAATCCAAGCGACGATTTCACCTTAGTCGCGCCCTTCACTCAGCCCTTCACTCAATGTACAGGATCAGTCGCACCCTTCACTCAGCGTATAGGATCGACAACCCTGAAGTTTTGATACCATGATAAAAAGTGAATATATGAACAATATATTAAATTGGCTCTCCAGGTGAGATGCCTGGAGAGTGTACGAACACTCATATACATGCTCTATAACACATTGAGTTAGATAAGCCTCAAATATATAAGCTTTCACAATATTGGGTGGTTTAAACCACTCCCTAACAAATAGGATCTCAATCCTATTCTAAAGCAACAAACACTTAAACATAGTAAAGCTAACTTCATCCATTAATGCTAAAAATAGAGCAACAACGTCAAGCGCGACCTACACATCGCCCAAAACCTGATGGCAGTCAAGCTCGTCGTGGCTCTCAAGAACGAACATAGTCGCATGGAATCGGACAAGACACTCTTCGCCCTGCGCAAGTGGGTTATGTGACTCTATCATGCTAATCCAAGGGACGATATATGTGGCTTATGTTTCCTATTTCTCCAGCCTACAGATGATGGAAATTGGCGTCGCTAAAATTGCGAGCCTCGATGTGCGGCATTCCATCTGTAGATGATTGTTAGTGTTATCAAGTATATTAATTGTCCACAATCAATTATGTCTAGATAACTTGCAGTTTATCCCACTTAAGATGCCCATATGCACCTAGATCGAATGGAAAGTAACCTTAAGAGAAATTTAATTGAATTAAATTAGTGTTAGTGATGTACAGGTTGCAAGGGACAGCATAACACATAATTCTAGAACTATGGATTTTCCATGTCAAATATTTTCAATTATTTAAATAGAATTATTAGACTGCTTATAAATATGAAAATATAAATTTGATACTCCACTAGTATGTATATGATATGTTAAAAAAAGCACTACGATTATATTAAATAACCAATTTTCACTATTTAAAATATATATATATATAATCATTAAATCTTAACTATATAACTATATTACCCGTTATAAATTTTAACTTGAAAGTGAACGAAGTCATATGATATGTAGTTGAGTTAAATTATTTTTATTAACTTTAAACGTGAAATTTACTTAGTCCATAATTTGTTTTTCTTAATAAAAAAATTTGTTTTTCTTAATAAAAAATTAGCTTATTTTATGTTAATTTTTATATAACATTTATAATTTTACTTGCATCACGTGGTAATTTCTATAAAGAATATGTAATTGTTACATTAATTTTTTTAAAGTAAGAATTAATTTAAGAAACAAAATCAACTCTCATAAATGTGGTAAATTTTAAATATGGTTATAAGTACATGTAGTAGATTGAGTTTCACAATTTTAATTGCTAAATTTAATAAATGAAAATGTCAATTTTATATTTTAGATTCAAAGGTAATTTAATCACTAACTTAAATTGAGATAAAAGTGAGTGAAAATATATAATTAATTTATTATTAATAATAATATTAAATATTCTTTATATTTTAGCCACTTATTATATTTACTAAAATTAGTGTCAGTGTAAATATGCAATTCTTTGCATAAATTTAAGTAAAAGTAAAAGATGAATATGTAATACATTATTATATAATAATAATATTAGATATTTTTTATATTTTAGCCACCTATTATATTTACTAAAAATTAGTGCCAGTGTAAATATGCAATTCTTTGGATAAATTTAAGTAGAAGTAAAAGGTGAATATGTAATACATTATTATGCCGTTAAATGTTTTCTTTGCCTGTGGGGTGAGCAAACATTGTTCACCCCAACCAATCCAAAGCTTTCATTTTCGTCGTTTCCAACCAATCTAAAGCCTTCAGTCAAAGCCTTTATTTTCGTCGCCTTTAGTTAAATAGAAATATGACATGTATTTCATGCCATCAGCGAGTTGTGCCGTCATGCCATTGCCTAGTTGTCCCATTTACCCATGGCCTTTGCCAACCACCGCCGAGTTCGTGCCATTTACCCTTTGGCCTCTCCATGACGTCTCTATAGTGGCGCCGCTCGACCGACACCACCACTTCCCCTGATCTCAACTCTGTTTACGTTTCTTCTGCAATAATACAAATATCATTAAAAATTGAACGAAAAAATCAGATAATCACAAACATGATGATGAACCCGCTCGCAGCGACAACTTGAGGTGTTGAAGATACTACAAAGGATGCATTGTTTGCCACCAGATTCCTAGTTGTGGTGGCTTAATGGATTCCTCGTAAGGAAAAACTGTAGACGGGAAATAATCTCGAATTTCACCCACAATATAAGGCCCTTTATTCATTATCAGGCAGTTGGTCTACCCTACATTTGTCTAGAGTTCGATTATCACAATCCTGTATTCACCACTGATCCAATCTGCAACTAATTTTTGCATACAAGAAGATTTTTGTAATACATTTTAAGTGCTTTACGAATTAGAGGTTGCTCGTAGTGAGTCCGCCTCTCCTCTACCTGCAGATTATGGTCCCACTCCTACATCAAAACAAGAGATCTCTCAAACACCATTATGATCCATCCCCTTGATGTCAAGATGAAAAAAAGTACCACTCCTATTCTCTACTTATTGTCAGCCATGATATCAATGCATTGGAACTCCCCTAATGTCTCCTATTGTGATTTTGTTGAACCTTCCTTAGCGAACACCTTTGTCTCAACATTGGTATATATTCCATCTACTTTCCATATGTCTCCCAAATGTGATGATGCATATCTGAACCTTGTATCTCATGAAGATGCTCCAGGTAGCTCTTCGCCATCATGTGATCATTCTTCCTCCAGTCTGCCCATATTCCATTCTCATGAAGACATCATGGAAGTTATGACCACCCCTGATTATCCTTAGGATGATATGCACCATCGTGCATACTTCCTTCCATAGCAAACCCATGACCAATATGCTATGGAGTCAAAAGACTTCATTCATGGTGAAGTCAATTAGCTTAAAAATCCCATTGTTGCACCGTATGCTTTTGAAGAAGGAAATATGGCTAACATTTCCCCCACCATCAAAATCAACATTTCGAACAAACCAGGGGTCAAAGAAAACATTATCTTGGGGGTACAGTGCACCTCGGAATAAATTAATGCTTACACCAAGTTATTCAAGGAAATCCATGATGTTTTTGCCTCATCTTATTCTGAAATGCCTGGAATTGATCTCTCCATTGTTGAACATCACATCGACACTTGGATCGATGCCATACCTGTCTGCCAAAAACAAAGGCCTATCCATCCTTCCAAATGTGAAGCTATCAAAGCTGAAATCAATGATCTCAAGTAGGTTGATTGCATATATCCTATTAAATACACCATATGGGTGTCCAATCCCGTTCCTGTTCTCAAGAAACAAGGCACCATGTGTGTCTGCACTGACTTCCGTGATCTGAAAAAAGCTTGTCCCAAAGACAAATTTCCCACACCCTTCATCGACTAGGTCATTGATGAGTGTGCGGGAAAATGTGATGTTCTATCCTTTATGGATGGATTCTTTGGATACAACCAGATGTGTATGCATTATGTCGATAAGTTGAAAACCGCTTTCACTAGTCCGTGGGGAACTCTCTCTTACAAGGTCATGCCTTTCGGTTTAAAGAATGCTAGGGACACTTTTCAACATGCCATGTCCTACTACTTTCATGAATTGGCTCATAATATCCTTGCATATCTCAATGATCTCACTGCTAGTTCCAAACTTCAGTTGCAACACCTTCATGATTTGCATGTTGTGTTTCTACGTTGTCGCAAGTATAACATTTGTCTCAATCCCTTTAAGTGTGTCTTTTGTGTTCTTGTTGGTGGCCTTTTGGGCTTCATTATTTCCACATATGGTATCACTCTTGACCCGCTCAAAGTTCAAGCCATCCTTGAACTTCCTCCTCCGCGTACCCTTCAAGAGTTACAAAGCCTCCAAAGCAAAGCTAACTTCCTTCATGATTTTGTTCTTGACTATGCCACCATGGCTCATGTGTTCCTTAGACTCCTTTGGTCTACCATTCATTTGTTTGGTGTGAACAAGCTCAATATTCTTTTAACGCCCTTAAACATGCTCTCACTTCTGCTCCCTTGATTAGTCCACCTAACTTTAAGAGGGATTTCATCTTGTACATCTCTACATCCACCCATTCGGTTGTTGGGATCCTCATATAAGAGGATTCAATAGGTATTGATCATGTCATATACTATGTTAGTAAGAACCTTAACGAACCCTTGTGTCCTACTCCCATGAAGAAAAGCTAGCACTAGTTGTCATGTTATCTGTTCAAAAGCTTCATCATTATATCCTTATGTGTACCACCAAAGTTGTGACCAATTCCAACCCCATGTCTTTCCTGTTGAGTCAACAGATCATTAGTGGGAAATACACCTGTTGGATCGTTATCCTTCAAGAATTCGATCTCAAATTTTCACACCCAAGAGTAAGAAAGGTTTGGCCCTTTCTAAACTCATTCAAGAATTTCCCACCAATGTGCCTGATCCGTCAATTAATGACGACCTTCCAGATCACGGGGGCTTCACTCACTGAAACTATGACATAGCATGTGCGTTCATGGCATACTAAAAAATACCCTTAATTTGACTACATATTGGAATACCTCTAAAAATCACATTATTTAACCCCCTACCAATATAAATTCAATACACCTTCCCAATTTAGAAAACCCCTATTTTCACTAAATATTGTATGTATGCATCTTTTTATTCACATTTTTTATACCCTTTTATTTTTATATCCCTGGTATAGTGACATGATGCCTCTCTTATGACCCCACATGCATTCTACAATGCACCTTTCTTCTTTTGATATACATTGTAAATTCATATTAGTTCTCCCACAATGCAATTACTTAACCCACACTCAAGCACATCTCACTATGATTTGTGGCATTTAATGGTCTAAGGCACACAAAGATCAACCATGTTTTAGGAAGATTGATTATGTGCATGTATATAAAATAACATATAAATTGATCTATGTGATGATGAAAAACCAATTGATGAATATTTATGAATATGTTTGTACCAAATAAGGTGTTCAAGCACAAGTCTAGACCCTCTATATGCAAGACAACTATCTACAACCAAGGTTGGGGCCCCAAATCTCAAATCAAGGGTTCAATCCCAACCTAGACATGCTTAGAAGAAGAGGATGCACAAGTCCCAACACATGTGCTCTTAAGGGAATAACACGAAACCATGAAATCACCTTTTGATTCACTGTCATCTCACCAATGAGATATGGGCTATCACTCATAGACTATGTAAAATGCAACAATGGATTGGAGATAACACATAGGCATTAAATGAATGGACTACAACTAGAACATAAGAAAAAAATTTGGTTGTAGAGGTGATATGCTCCATTTGGCTAGCTCAAAACAATTTTGTATTCCAAAATAAACCTCAAAATGATTACAAGATTTTCTGCATATTGAAGGCAAGCATTACCTTATCATGCACCTCACTAAAGATAAGGCTTCCTTTCACTCTCATACCTTTGAAATACAATTCTAAAATTTCTATAGGATATTTTGATTATCCAATTTTAAGGTAACAACCAAGCTAGACACCACATTGGTGTATGAGACCCCCTTACTTGTGCGACAAGGGACCCACCTCCGCACAGTGATTTGACTGCTAAGTCAATGAAGGCATACATACTCTACCCCCTCTAGTTTTGAACCTGTGACATCTTAGGAGGAAACACATGCTCTTAACCATTAGGCCCACTCAAGCTAGATATAGTGGATTTCTCCTTAAGGTCTCTTTTAAATAATGAGTGATTACATTGGAACTAACATCATATGTGCATCATATAGGAAATAGAAACGACCCTAGAAACAATATTAAGAACTAATATCACTTCCTTGAAATAGGAATGACCCTGGAATTTCTATAATTAGAGAATCACTTGAAAATTTAAGCTAAACAATATTAAAGTAGTGTCTTGAACACCAAGAACCAAGATCCTTATCGCCCTATAATGAAGCAACCTATGCAAGATCAAATTTACAAAAAAGACATGCCAAAGAACATCCATGTACACAATTCTTCTAGAGAAAACATCTATAATTCCAAAATCAGTTGAAAAGCATGATATGGGACTTTCAAATTCGAAAACTAGTTGAGAAGCATGGGATCAGACTTCCAAGATTTTATATAACGATTACATGAACATAGATGCTCACAAGACAGGGTTAAATGTCCAAGGAGGAAATGATAGGAGAAAAGCTTTGCCAAAAATTGAAAATAATCCTTTCATTGTTCTTTCCTAAGGGATTAAGCCAGTTGTTTATATAAAAAATTTAGTTAATATTGTTGTATAACACTTCAATTAATATTGTCTTCTCAGTGTCAAGATTAGAATAGAGAAGAACCATTTTTGCTATATACAACCATGATTACAAATATCCCAAAGCTTCTATGGAAAACCTGCAAACCAGAGGTTATAAAAGGCTAATGAGGTTTGAGGACTTCTAAAAGCACAAGTGTAGGAATCTACTTATTACCTTGGAAGATCAAGTTGGGCAGGACCAGTAGGACTCACATCACCTTCCATGTTATTATAGAATCTTCAAAGCTAAACCAGTTGTCCTTGATTTTTCTACATGAAATTGTTAAACTACTGACATGTCCAAAGATAATTTCACGGCAGCTAACGATTCTAAAAACACAAATTATTTATCAAAATAATGATCATTTTACCAATATGTCACAATAATTTGCAATAAATAGCTATGGTAGAATCAGTTGAAGAGAAGGCACACAATTTTCTTTCAGTACCTCTAAACTTACTCCGAGACAACAAAAATATGCAGCATTTGATCAAACTTTGTTGTATCTAATAAAAACAGAAGTTGGAAACAAAATCCCATGCTAAAAAGGTTTTGATCAACTCTAGTCTAACTTAGTTGCCTATAAAACACAGGATTTAGTCCAACTTAGTTGCCTCTAATTCAAGCAAAAGTTGAAAACATAATTCTAAGCTAATAGATTCTGACAACTCTAATTTAATTTCGTTGTAACTGTAAAATAGACCCCTAGAGCATGGGAGAATAAGCATAGACCTCTTGATGTAGTATTAAGTCATAGGTGACTAGCCATAATACATAATCTCCATTCTTTGAACAATAAAGAGAGTGGAAAGCCTAAAGAGACAAGCCCATCTGTATCAATATTCCATCTTACTAGCCTTGGTCCAAAAACTAGCTTTAAGAAAGTATCCATTGGAGTGAAGATTGTCTTAAGAAACTGTAGAGTTCGAGCCCTATGAACTGACTTCCTTAAGAGCTCTGAGCTTAGTCTGTAGAAAGACCTCCATTTTCATCAATACCTTCTTGGGAACGCCTTCTTTATCTTATTGTAGAGTTATTTAAGATTCTATGATAGTTTGGTTCTTGGCATGGATTTATAATTGTTTATTGAGTATTGAGTATTGAGTTATAGAGTATTGAGTATTGAGAGAGAGAGAGAGGATGACAAAGCCTACTGGGGCTCACTGCTATTAGACTGAAAACCTGCAGGTTTGTTGTACTAAAAAAATCCAAAATATGTTGATGACTGAAATACAATTTTTGCATTTACTAATATCATGTGCTTAGTCTCCTCTCAAAGACTTTCTATTTACTTTGAAAATGTGTGTCTTTCACTGTGTTCACAACCAAGCTTCAGAAACTTCAATTTCTCCTTAAATTATGCTCCAAGTTTACGTTACCCTTCTCCACATCACTGTCTCTATTTTGTTGTCCCTTCTAGGCCTTCCCACTCACTATTTTAGTCTTTGGAAACCTACACAAGGCACCCTACATCCCACGGTTTTGCTACAACAAGAGCTCCAAACTTTGTTCAAGGGTTAACACCCTTTTCTCCGCCTACGCTAGTCTCTGTGCACCTGCAACTTGAAGAGAAGGCCCTACAATATGCCTCTCGGCCCTCAAGCAATCCTTCATGCAATGTTGCACATGTGGCCTTAAAACCTTACCTCAGACCTATTATCACATATAGATTTTTGTTAAAAATTATTTATATGGGGAAAAAATTTGGTATTTAAGGTTGCAGTTACTCTCAGGATTTTATACAAGATTATTATTATGATGGCTTGCAAATCTCCAATTATCTCCCAAGCCTACTATTTCTCGGCCACACTCCAAATCACAACATAGATCATCAAAGACACCACTGATTCTTTCTACCTCTCATGGTTTAGTTTATCCCGTTAACTGAAACCTAATCAAACTCTTACATTGGGTGGGCTCTATTGTTTCCACAATTCTAGACTTTTGAACCAGATTCAAGGTGTTGCAAATAAATTATATGGTGAAAGGAAGATTTCATCTGGATTCAGAGGAAATAGGAGGCTAAATCCACTCATTACACATTATTGAGAAACATTCCACTTCTTCAAATTGGGCTAATTTTGTTTCAGGGAACTATTCATGCACTTTATATCTTATATTGGTGCCATCACATGATCATTGTACCCTAGGTTTACAAGGAATGATTAAACATGACATTAGATGGTGGGCTGGTTTGGCAGAGGGTGCAAATGATCCATATGGCAGAACCATCCATATTGATTCTCAACATGAGAGATCTTTTACCAAGGGTTGCAATGCAAGGCAGTTGGCTGGAGGAGCTCCAGGCGTTCCTTTGTTTGAAATTTTCATAACAAAAGACAGTGATCCTAAATACAAGGAGCAGGTGGTCTAGTTGCAACAGAATGGACAATCTGTAGATGCTTCCTTTTCAGTATCACCTAAACCTACTGAAGACTCAGATACTGACATAGAGAAAAATGATGATGCAGATGTGGGAGATGAGGGATTGAGACAGGTTCTTAAATTTCTTAAAGCTGGGATGCCTGACCTAAAATTCAAGGTGTTGAAAGTTGTGACTCTAGAACAGGAAAACACAGATATAATCTTAGTGGTTTTTGAGCAGTTAATCTGGGATGTAAATAAATAGAAGGATGGTGAAACTACTGGTGAAGATAAAACTGGAGGTGATCTACATAATGATAAAGCAACTGTAAGAGGCAATAGTGATTTTATGCAACTTATTAAAATTGTTGTTGTGAAAGTTTCCAATTGTACTCTTTTACAGAGTATTGCGAAAGATGCACCTCCAAGCCTTCCTGTACGCGTACTATCCAAAATAGAGAGAAGGGGTTGTGATTCCTTTTGTTTTCACATTAAGGATGATGGCTCTCAACAATTTGTAAGAGGAAAGCAACTGACACCTGCTTGGAAAGTTGCAACAGTTGCAAAACAGACATAGATAGATGACCATGTTGGCACTCAACTTAGTGATGATGATGTTTTTCTCACTCATTTCTCTCAACTACAAGCTTTTCAACTTTTGGCTTTTAAGGAAATTCCTAATCTCTGAGATCTAGCATTGGCCAATGTGGGCTCCATTGAAAAACGTAACGAACTTTGTAAGAGGCTTTCTGTTTTGTTTGCAGAATAACTTAAGGATGTTGTCTGTAATAAGCTTAAATTTCTTAAGAACATTGATCCATGTGTTGAAAGAATGGATTTCCTTTCTGAGGCAATGGTTTCTACTTTTGAGAAACGACAATCTCAAAAGGAAGTGATAAATGCTCTCCCTCTTTATCCAAATGAAAAAGTTATGAAAGCATTGTACCCAGCATTAATTACACTGGTGAAGGATGCTTGGCTCTTCCAAAACTTAATCTATAGTTTCTAACTCTCCATGACTACCTCCTAAGAAATTTCAATCTTTTTTGCTTGGAATCGACATATGAAATTCAAGAAGATATCCAAGATGTGTTGCCTTGACTGGCAGCATATATTAATAATGAGGGAAAAACTCGCTTTCGAGGATGGTCTAGGATGGATGTTCCAATCAAGGAGTTAAAAATCACTGAAGTAAAGCAACCAAACATTGGAGAGGTGAAACCATTTGCTGTTACTGCAGAGGTTACATACAGTGTTTCAAGATACACATCATAGATAAGGTTTGAATGGAATGGGCTCAAGGAACATGATGTTATCTTTTTTTTATCTGTATGTCCTTTTTTAGAGCCGCTTAGTGGTGAGGAAGCATCAAAATTAAGTGTCCCAGAAAGGTTTGGGCTCCAGTATGTACGTGGATGTGAAGTCATTGAGATTCGGGATGAGGATGGAAACCTTATGAATGAATTTATAAGAAGGATAGAAAAATCCAAATGCATGAATTGAAGAACTATGACAAAACGTGATAGAGCATTTGGAGGCAGGGGAAATAGAGTTTTCATCAAATTCTACAGATTTTTCAATGGGAGAAAGAGCGAGTCTATCACAAATTTGTACCAATTTGAAATAGTATAATAAGTCACAAGGAAATAGATTCCAAAATTCTAAGGGAGCAGAGTTTCGAGGCATAAAATCTGTAGCTCCAGATTTCAAATCAACAAATCATGCACCACTAAATCAAAAGCATTCAAGGTTAAACACAAAAAATAGCTTTAGGACCCACTCCAACAGTAAAACAGATATAAAAAATGCGGGAATTGTTTATTTTTAATTTTTAAGATGCTTTAAGGGTTCCCAATAAAATGCCTATAAATAAGCTATCTCATTAAAACAAAGAACATGATCCAACAACTTAAAAATGATACTAAAAAAAATATAATGAAGCCTGTCTTTGTAGAATAAGAAATACAAATGAACCATAATCAAGAAGGTATTAGCAACACATAATTCCCAGAAAGACTCACCCCAAACAGATTCGGCATCGGTGTTACATTTGATATTTGCTCCTGAATCCTGCTCTGTTTAGGTCTCAAGCTTCATGAGATGCAACAAGATAGAGACCTCGTCTAGGTTAAAAAGCTAAAATAAACAAAATCTTGAAAAAGGAAATTAGAATATTGGGGATACACCCAAACACCTCTAAGCTTTCAAAGCTACAGATATAATGGACTCTAAGAAATAACAATTTTCATCTCCTTGCTTTAGAGAATGCATAACATGCAATAAGAACTATAAAGCATCTATACCTAACCATTTTCCATATTACTGATAAATTGAATATATTGAGAACTAAATATAGCTACATAACATTCATGGATAATTTTTTACATCATAAAGAAAAGACTAATAAAATCATATGCAAGAAGCTAGAGCAGTAGTATTTCTATGATATAGCTCTACAAAGAATTTTGCACTGTTGCTTGGCCTTTCACGATTGTTGTCCTTGTATAGCTACTCTAGTTATTAGCCATTGTGTTTGCCACAGAACCTCTGTTCTGCATCCTCTGTCGATCTATTTTGGTAACCTCAAAATGTGGCGAAAGTTTGCAGTATTTGTTTCTTTTGTTAATCAAACTAAGGTTAGAAGGTCAACCTATCTCGTATTCTTTAATGTCACAACCAAAGAAGTACAAGTTGGCAGGTGATCGACTGTGTTCTATAGATGCAGCTAATATATTTTTACGCCATTGTAGTTGTTGGGTGGTATAAATGCTAGATTTTATATGAGTAACTTGACTTTGGAATGACCCAAGATAAAGCGGATGCATGGCTCTTCACTCACGTCTTACCGTCACTTCCACCTCGAGATACCCTGCAACTAAGATCACACCAACATTTATATTGACATTTAATTTGTCAACCCAGGGTCGTAAGACTTAGAGGCGTAGCATAAGTAATTGTTATAGACATTTTTGTGCCTTGCATCACTGAGCATGAAATGTCAATAATTAAGGGATCCAAAGTCCCTAAACATGTTGTTCCTACCCCTAGAGGAACAAGGCCAGCAAACCACAGCAGTTTACAAAAGTTCTCCACCTGAAAACACTCAAAAACAAGTCAATTCTGGATCATGTCAACTGCTCCACTGAGCATCTGCACTGAATGTCAAGTGCTCCACTGTGTACCTGTGCTGAATGTCAACTGCAAAGAAGGCCACCTGCGCTGAGCGTAACTGGACAAGTGGCAGACTCATTTCTCAAGGTGTCAATGCCCAGGAAGCTTCCAAAATGACACTTGGATCAAGGAATTCGACTGGTGATGAGTAAGAGAATCCAAATCTCCAAGTGGAAGTAAGAACCTCCAAGTGGACTCAAGAACTGAAGTGGGAGAGGACACTAGTCAGCTCCATGCAAGTCTCAAGCTGACTCATCCTTTCTCCAAAATTCCTATATATAGATCTCTCTCATGAGGTCTAAGGAGGCTGGATTGTAATTGCAAAGAATTGTTGTTGGTTTGTGGTTAGATCATTGGGTGTTTATGCTTTGAAAGGGGCTGAAGAAGGAATTCCATTCTGCTGGGAAGGAGGTGCTGGGTTGGAACCCCATGGGTTGTATCTCTTCCTGAACCTTGTTTATCAATCAATAAAGCTTCTTGGTTCTTTCCTATATGCTGGTGTTTATTGTGTGATTTGCATTAGTGTATTTGATTTACTTCTAATCCTGAATCATTTATGAATATGTACATTTGCCTTTGTATTGTGTCCTTCTCTTGTTGCATGTAGCTGTCCTCTTGTGCCTTGGTCACAGGTAGTTGTTCTCTTGTGATCTCGTGGGAGCAAAAGCAATGAGGCAAGTAGTTGTGGACACACAAAGGGGAGAGGATCTAGATCGAGGGACAACCGAAAGATAATGGTAAGTCTACCAATCTCCTCTCTTTCATATTTCATAAAGGAAGAAATCGAAGTAGCTGCATTCGTTTGTTGCTAAGGCACTATCACGCCTTAGGTGGATAGGATCGTCCTGCATAGGCATTTTTCCCCACAACAGTAATGCCAGAATACGACCTCAAAAACTTGCTAAATCAAAACCCTAGAACCTACAAGAAATCAAAAGGCATCAATCAATTAAAGAAACAACACTATTCAAGGCAAAGTAAACACATTGGGAGTCTACTTCTGGCTCCTCCTAGGTTGGGTTGACTCCTGCAGTAAGTCTTCCTCAGTTGTCCAGGGGACAAAGGAATGTAGGTTCCACTCACACTCACAACATGTTCAGGAAAATAAATAAATGCAAGACACGACCAATGAAAAGCATCTTAAAATCTACTGCTACACTACAAAGATGAAAGAGCATGAACTAAGCTAGAAATCATAAGATCTACTGCTATACTACAAAGATGAATTGAGCTAGAAATCATAAGCAATTAATTCTAACTAACTTACAAAAATAGTTGAATGTTTTTAAAGGAATCAAGATGATGATGTTCTGCTTCAACACAAAGTATATCATAGAAATAAGATAGATCCATCTGTTGCTTCCAAGCTCATAGAAATACTATGATATATGCAACGTTAGTTATGATGAAAGGAATATTAATCACGATTATTGATCTTCATTGATCCTTGCATTATTTTGTTGAGATAATAATGAATGATAAGAAATCAGCTCCATGAACACTCTAATTTCCTTTTAGAATCTTAGGGTAATTTCCATTATGCAGCAGTTGAGATCAAGGTAAATATAATGTTTTAATTCTGCAAACTAGTTGAGATGCAAATGAAAGTATATACTCTGCCTCACTCTTTTTAATATAACATCATTAGTCAAGTTTAAATAACATTCAAAATAATGGAAAGGATTTAAATAATATGCTTGACTTGCAGTCTAGACCAGAAGCATGTTGTCATACTACGCAAAACAAACTATCACATAATCAAATGGTAATCTATGCCAACACACAGTATATCAAATCAAGCTATATCAATCTAAGCCAAGAAATCAAAAACTAAAAAGACTAACTGACATTTAAACCATGCGAGGAAATTTGGAACAAGAATTGAGTGGAAAGATTAATATATAAAACTAATGCCAGATTGTATTAATTCTAAAATCGATATTACATATCTAGACTCTAGTGGTCCCCTCAGTCATCCCACTGAGCACTGGTAAAACTTAATCTTCTACATTATAAAAAAATACCCTGCCTCTATCAAACGCAATACATCCTGTGCTATCGATCCAGATGTGCCCCCTCCGTGCGTGTATCTGTCTCTCTGCACCTCCCTTGTACAGAGTATGGCTTCACATTTATAACCATGCTGGTACACCAACAATCTGTATTTTATGATGGTATAATGCATCATTTAGAGTTCAACATCTAAAAATAAAAGATACGATAACTGATTTGTAGTTCCCCTAGAAAGGCAAAAAGAAACAGTATTGTAGATATTGTCGGAACGTTGTTTAAATGTCGTGTGACCGAATGTTTGACTTTAATTCCACACGCTGTTTGGAAGGCCTGGACTTCATCGCAGGAACACATCAGCATATTGATCACCTGCCCTTCAAAACCCATATGGCCATTTTCCTCCATGATAGTCCGAAGTATGAAAATCGTGGAAGTGAGAACAAGATTTCCATTGTTGGTGCAGGAACTGGGCTGCTGGAATAGGAAGTGGACTAGTGGAACTGGATCTATACATCTGCCATCATGGAAACTTGATATGAGTGGTGCTTTGACATGAAAATACCTTCAGATTATTACATAAAGAAGAATTCAAGAATTCACAACTTATTACCTCTGGGTGACTATATATTAGCATAAAAAGGATGGTAATGGCTATAAACACCTGGTGCAAACACAAGTTGTTTAACAAAAAGCATAAAATATCGAGACAAAACAGAGGCTCAACAGTAGTTTTAATTGCACACTTTGAAATCTCTCCCAAAATCTAACTCAGAGTTATAGTATCCTTGCCCAAATACATACCCAGAAGTCAGGACCTACAAAATAGATTGTTTTGCGAGTGTATAAACGTGTCCATTAAATTTTATCATCCAATGAATTTCAGGCATCACTATAGTGCCTACATAAATACCTGAACTTGAGACAATGGACCCTCCCTTCCTTTGATCGAGTTCGATCCCTTCCAGATACAGAGCACACCGATAGTCGCAGCTAAGAAAGAGGTCCCCTTTATAAAGAAACACAATGAAGAGCAGAGGCGCGAAGGCTCTGGTCAGGTAAGGTCCTGCGTTGGGTGACCCAGTCAAGTCCAAAAACACGATAACTAAAGGCTTCTAGGGTTCAAATGAGCAGAAAGGCTTCTATGGTTCAAACGAGAAGAAGTAGGTGGGTTGCATCTCCAAAATGCAACTCTTTCCCTCTGTCGGTGAAGTGTAGCCAAATTTATTCCCACGTGTAGCTCGACTTTTTCCCTCTGCTTCGTGTATTTTCCCTCACCTTGGCCAAAAAAATGTATAAACAATACCTTAGGTTATATATATTATTGTATAGTATATTAAAACCCTTTAGGCCCTCATTATAACCCCAATATATTATTTTGTGATTTTTCCATTTTTAATGCTCCAATATGAACGCACGTGATATAATATTGGTTTGTCATTGACACCCCCATGTTCTAGATGAACACTTGTTCGTCATTACCTCAAATGATCCTTGTCATAGTGACATCCTTACCTATTTACCAACCCAAAAACTCACCCCCCACCTCACTCGTGATGATCGACGACGTATTCGACATTAAGCCCCTTGCTACCTCCTCATCAGTGATGATCTTTATCGTCACAGTGTCGATACTGTCCTTCATCATTGTCTCACCCATGTTGAATCTGAACAAGAGCTCAATGCCTGCCACGGTGGAGCTTGTGGTGATCACCTCTCTGGAATGGCCACTGCCCAGGAAATCATGTGCGATGGGTACTTTTGGCCTTCTCTCTTTAGTGATTGTATTGAGGCAATCAAATATTGTCCCAATTTCCAGTTATACGCCCCTAAGGCACGAACTCCACCTGCTCCCCTCCATCTAGTTGTCGCAGTCGGTCCTTTTTGTAAATGGGCTATTGACTTTATGGAGTGTCGAACCCCATCCGCTATTAACCACAAGTATATTATCATGGTCGTTGACCATTTTACCAAATGGGCTGAAGCCATGCTAACGTTCAATATCATTGTGGCTACTATAACCCTCTTCTTTTTCAATCATGTTATCGCTCAATTTGGGGTTCCGAAACAATTGGTCTCTGACCGTGGCCGACACTTTTTTGATGAGATATGGCATGAGCTATCCTCTCTGTTGGGCTTTGAACATCAATATTCGTCATCTTATTACCCCCAAGGAAATGGCCAAGTTGAAGCTGTCAACAAGATCCTTAAGACTATGCTTCAACAAACGGTGAATAAACATAAAACCAAGTGGCATTTAATGTTCTTCCCTACTTTGTGGGTCTATAGAACTTTTGTCAAGACCACCACCAGGTTCACTCCTTTCCATCTTGTTTTCAGAGAGGAGGTAGTTTTTTACCAATCGGGTGTGAAATGCATTCCCGTCACCTTGTCATCAAACTCCTCCCGGAAACCCAACCTTTAGAACAACGAATCAACATTCTTGAGTGCACCGGTGAACACCGTCATGTTGCATTTCAAACCATCAAAGTGGCCAAAAAGCGCACCAAAGCTCAGTATGACCACAAATTTCATCCGCGTACCTTCCATGAAGGCGATCTTGTTCTTGTGTATGACCAAGCTCATGATGTCCTGGGACGTGGAAATTTTGAACCATTATGGCTAGGGCCTTATATCATCCATAAGTGTTTGGGCAAGGGGGCATACCTATTAGAGGATCCAGAAGGATAAATCCTTCCCAATCCTCGAAATGCACTCTACCTTAAGAAATTTTACCCATAGAATTTCCCATTGAAATGTGTGTATATATTTCTTTCTTCTTGCATTTAGGTAGTTTGCATCCCCCACATTCTTACACATTGTCTTCTTGTGTCTTTCAGATGGATCCATCATCCACACCTTATATCGGTTTTATAGATGGTGTGAGTCGCTTCACCAAGAATATAGCCTTGATAGCTTGGGCCATTTTCACCCCCATGCATTCGTTAGTCCACTCTAGCGACGTTTGCATTGGATATTCCACCAATAACCAAGTCGAATATGATGTTGTGATAGGTTTGTTAGTGTTAAGTTATGGTATGTTCTATGCTTATAACAATTTACTTCTTTTTCTTATTATATTCCACCGATTAGCAATCACATGTACATAAAGTAAAGTGCAGATATAACATTAAACGATCGACAGAAAACAAGCCAAGACAAGAGACACAAGATGTGGCGGCTAGCCAGGGACAAACCCCACAATGTGTGGGGAAACCCTTTGATCAAATCTTCTTTTATCTTCAATAATTCAGCAGAGAGAAATAGTACAATAAATCTGATTCATATCAGCAGTAGCAAACCCTAGATCAGTAGCATCAGCATTAGCGGCTTCATTATCAAACTAGGGCAGACCATATCTCACAAACCGACAGTCGGATTGACTTCATTCCACCACCAAAAGTTTCGGCTTCCAGAGGAGGTTCAGATGAACCTACAGTTCAGTTCAGATGAACCTACAATGAAGTTCATATGAGGAGATCTTCTAGTCCACGCAAGTCAATCTTTACTTCTGCAGTTGCAGCTTCAGTTTCAGCAGTTTCCGGCTTCATACTAGGGCAATCAATATCTTGCAAACTGTTCGTCGGATTGACTCCATTCCACCACCAAAAGTTGCGGATTTCAAAGGAGATTCAGATGAACCTACAACACAGTTCCAAAGAGGAGATCTTCTAGGCCACGCAAGTCAATCTTTACTTATGCAGTTGCAGCTTCAAATTCAACAGCTTCCGGCTTCACATGTGAGAGAGAGAGAGAGAGACCCATTTTAGCGCAGTAGAGAAGAGACTCATATCTGCGCAGTAGAGAGAGAGAGATGTGATGAGATGAGTGAGTCCAAATGAGGAAAATTCCTCTTATATTTATACACAACGTTGGTGGGTGAATAGATGCGACTGTTGGGCTTCTGAGCCTACATGAGTTGTAGGTCGGCTTGATAATAATTCCATAATCAAAATAAATTCATATCTCCATGAATACTTATCAGAATTGGATGATCTTTATATCAATCCTACACCTCTCGACGAGAGGAAACTGATAAAAATATTATTAGCCATGAATAAGATGACCCGCATAAATTTTTTCCCTGGTTGCCAATTTTAACACTCCCTCTCAACCATGGAGAACTTCATCTGCAATCTGTCTATCGGTCGTTACTATTCATCCATCAAATGCACTGCCTTGTACAGCCTGACCCTTGCCCTGCTCTGCTCTATTTTTCCTGTTCTGCTTTGTCTTGTTCTGTCCTGCATTGATCTATACTATTTTGTTCTATTCTGCTATGCTCTTGCATTGTTCTGTTCTACTTTGCTTTTGTCCGAATTATGAAGAAGAAGAAATGATCGAGGATGTATCATACTGACTCAAAGTCAGTCTCAGAGTATGTACCATTGGTCCCAGACCGGTCTCAACCAACCCAAAGTCAGCGTCATAGTGAGTACAACTCCAATGGTCCCAGACCAATATCATCCTCCACTGACTCAAAGTCAGTCTCAGAGTATGTACCACTGATCCCAGACCAGTCTCAACCGACCCGAAGTCAGTGTCATAGTATGGTACAACTCCTACCACTGGTCCCAGACCAGTATCATTGATCCCAGATCAATGGAGGTCATCCTAGCATAGGGAGTACGGTAGTTACAACGATGCGTCCATCGGTACTACTATGGTCCCTAAATTCATTTCCTTGCTCATTGATCAGATGAGAGGTACTTCCCATGAGTCCCAGACTGCACGGGTAGGATGCCTCGACAGGAGAACTAATCAATCCTGTCCTCACAGGAGAACACATCAATCATGCTACAATTGCCATGGAGAACATATCAATCCAGGCCTCACAGGAGAACACATCAATCCTGCTACAATTGCCATGGAGAACACATCAATCCAGGCTGCCATGGAGAACACATCAATCCAGGCCTCACAGGAGAACTAATCATCCTGCTACACAGGAGAGCAAATCATCCTGTTCCACAAGAGAGCGAATCATCTTGTCCCACAAGAGAGCGAATAATCTTGTTCCAGTGTGCACCACCAGGGGAGGGTGAGTCACCCTGTGGTCATATGTTTCTCCAGTAAGAACCGCAAGCCCTCAGAGCTCCCAGAGCTCAATGTATGCAACATACAGGACCCTTGTACAAGGGTTTCTTGCCAACTCCAAGTCGTTTGGGAAAATCACATAGTAGATCTTTCCTCGGGGCTTTGACAAGGTGTATCAACCTGTACACCATCTTAATGTGATGGAGCTTCCTTGCTCATCGACTTACCATATCCCAGATGATGTCTATCTGCTGGAGCAATTGACGAATATGGGATTCCTCAATAATCGAATCCCACCTCTGGTTGTTACAGAGAATCACAGTGGTATCCAATGTAAATCCAAACAGCTCACTGAAGAGCTTTCGCAACCAGACTGCCTCACACGAGGTTATGCTAGCAACAATATATCCTGCTTCGGCGGTGCTCAAAGCCACCGACTTCTGCTTCCTGCTCATCCAGGATATCCAAGCAGATCCCAAGGTGAAATAGTAACCGGAAGTGCTCTTACGGTCCACCACATTGCCTGCCCAATCAACATCAGTATATCCAAGTAGTCTCACATCTCTGGCAGTGTATCTTAATCCATGAGAGATTGTGTCCTGAAGACATCTCAGAAGATTCCTGGCATCAATCCAGTGAGGCTCAACCAAATATGAGCTCACAATGCTAACTGCAAAACATATGTTCGGACAGAGGTTCACCAAGAACATCAATGCGAATGAGTTTTTGAAACTCAAAGGCATTTCCCAAGTTTGGTCCGACATCACTACCATATAACTTCTAAAAGTTAAGATCCTCGAGGTAGTCACAGGCTTGCAGTCCATCATACCGAATCTTTCCAATATATTTACCACATATTTTCCTTGAGATAGGAAAATTTCCCTTGGCTTCTTCCATACTTCAAGTCCTTGGTCCTTTATTTCAAATTTAGAAGCCAGCTCCCTCTTACATTTGTGAATGAGAGGGTATGCACCTGTTAGAAAGAGGTCATCCACATACAGCACCGGTATGAGAGGCTTGTCATCTTCAACCTTAAGGTAAAGGTTAGGATCGACTTCACTCCTAGTGAATCCCAACTTCATCAAGTAGTTGTCGATCCTCTCATACCATGCTCGGGGTGCTTGCTTCAACCCATAGAGAGCCTTCATCAACCTGCATACATGAGATTTTCGATCATAAATTTCAATCCTTTAGGTTGGTCCATATAGACCTCTTCTTTGATCGAGCCGTTTCAGAACACAGTCTTGACATCCATCTGATGTAGGTTCCATCCTTGTGAAGCGGCAAGGGCTATGATCGAGCGGATGGTCATATATCTGGCAACAGGTGCAAATATCTCATGATAGTCTATACCTTCCTTTTGGGAGAAATCTCGAGCAACAAAACGAGCCTTATACTTTTCCGTGCTTCCATCTGCTACAGGCTTTATCTTGTAAAGCCATTTGGAAGTAACAACAGTCTTGTCCTGGGGTCTGGGAACTACTTCCCAAACATCATTCTTTATGATAAACTCATATTCTTTGGCCATAGCATCCTTCCATACTTGATGCTTGACGACATCTAAGAATGACGAAGGCTCATTTTGTATGATCGTGCTCATGATGGTCAGGTATCCTTGATACCTATTAGGTTTCTTACTTTCACGAAAGGTTCCTCGGGGTGCAGCATGTCCTTCAGCATCATCAAGTAACCCCCATGAAGGCCTCTTCCTAGAAGAGGGAGGCTCATATGGAGGAGGATCAATCATATCCATGGGTTCTTCTACATCAGGCATTGATTCATCATCCTTTTCTTTCGGTTCCCTGGTGTCGGCTTGTTGAGAGCTCCTCAAAGTCAGAAGATTGATCACCTTGCTGAGAGCCATATCTTCGTCAAAGGTGACATCATGACTAATTATGACTTCCCTTTGACCGGCAACATAGATTCTATAGCCTTTAGTATTTTCACCATAGCCCACGAAAATTCCCTTCTAATTTCCAGATGCTCCCAATTTATTTCTTTTCTCTTTCGGCACATGAAAGTATACAGGGCTTCCAAAAATTTTAAAATGAGAAACATCAGGTTTCTTACCGGTGAATTTTTCTTCAGGAGTCTTGGAACCCAATGCTTGATGAGGGCATCGATTTTGTACATATACGGCAGCATTTGCAGCTTCAGCCCATAGAAACTTTGGAAGTCTTTGATCATGTAGCATGGCCCGGACAGCTTCCATCATCATGCAGTTCTTCCTTCCCACCACACCATTCTGCTCAGGAGTATGTGGTGTAGTAGTCTCCCTTTTAATGCCAACCTCAGGTATGCCTGAGTAAAACAATTGTAATATATCGGAGGTCTTGCTTTGGCTTGAGGGGAATGGTCCCCTTTTGAGCTTTCCTTTGGCACATCCCGGACATACACCTTCTTTCTCTACTTGGAATTCGGGCATCCTTGTTACCAACTGTCTTACATTGGGTAGAGCTTTGTAATGAAGGTGGGCAAACCTTCGATGCCAAAGTTCGGACTAAAGAGTTGTGTCACAAGACATGACACCTAGCGGACTTCCATCGACCTGATATAATGAATCAACACTAAACCCAAGAGTAAAGGCATCTTTAAAATTATTTTTCCATATACATACCTTGCCATCGTTGAAGGTTACCTTATAGCCTTTGTCTTCCATTGCCGAGATGGATACCAGGTTCTTTTTGAGATCAGGTACATATAATACATCTTGTAAGTGAATCGTATTACCTTGATTCAGTTTAAGAGAAACATTGCCTACACCTTTCACTGGGTATTTCATGTCATCTCCAAGGACAATTTCCAGGTTAGTTTCTTTATCTACTAGATTATAGAGTACTTCTTTGTAACCAGTGAAGTGTCTTGAGGCACCACTATCAATGAGCCAAATTCCCATTGAGTCCGAAGGAGCAGAGGTAGATAGAGCAGCTGGTAGATAATATTCAGCCTGCTTATCGTCAACAATGTTAGATTCATATCTGGAATTTCTAGCCTTCTTGAATGGTTGCCCTCTTCCTTGATTTCCCGCATTCCTTTTTCCTTTGTTGTTGAATTTTCCATTCCTTCGATTACCATGAGAGGGATTTTGATCGTCGTCACGGTGAGAGTCCTTTCTATCAGGGCATTCCCTTGCATAGTGACGTGCTTTATTGCAAATGAAACATCGTCCTTTTCTTCCACCCTTAAAAACAGCCTTTCTTTTTTATTTAGACCCAGAATTATTTCTTTTCTTAGCATGAGAAGAAAAAGCAGTAGGAGGACCTCTAGGCAAGGGCATTTCCTGCTCTTCTACCCTTGTTTTTTCTTGAATGCATCTAGCCATTAATTCCTCGAAACTAGGCAGTACATTATTGTTTAGAAGAGTAATCCTGAACACATACCATTCATATGGTAATCCTCCGAGAGTTGTGAGTGCCATTTCTCTGTCAGTAATGGTTTCCCCAATAGATAGGAGATCGTTCTTGATCTCGGTGATTCTTAAGAAGTATGCTTGCATACTTTCATCTTTACCCTTCTTGATTTCCCTCAACTTATTTCTAAGAATCAAAACTTGATTTGCATCATTAACTTTAAATAAACTCACCAGTCTGTCGTAGATTTCCTTGGAGGTGTCTAGATCAGAGATGTAGGCCACCAAGCGCTTGTCGATAGAGTCCGGGATGATCTTCATTGTTTTGACTTCTCCATTTTTCCATTTGTTCCAGGTAGCAACAGATGCATTTGATGAAGGCTCAACAATATTGCCTCTTACATGGTCTAGCACTCCTTGATCTTCAAGGGTTAGATCGATAGACATCTTCCATCCGTGATAGTCAGCTTTCTCATGGATCTTGTCTTCGGTAGGAAAGAGTGTTGAGTACCCCATAGTTCTTTTAGGATAGCCTTGCCAATCTTCTCTTCAATGATTGCTCTTGCTCTTGCTCGAGCTTTGTCTTCACCTCAGCTTTGATACCATGTTAAGTTATGGTATGTTCTATGCTTATAACAGTTTACTTATTTTTCTTATTATATTCCACCGATTAGCAATCGCATGTACATAAAGTAAAGTGTAGATAGAACATTAAACGATCGACAGAAAACAAGCCAAGACAAGAGACACAAGATGTGGCGGCTAGCCAGGGACAAACCCCACAATGTGTGGGGAAACCCTTTGATCAAATCTTATTTTATCTTCAATAATTCAGCAGAGAGAAATAGTACAATAAATCTGATTCATATCAGCAGTAGCAAACCCTAGATCAGTAGCATCAGCATTAGTGGCTTCATTGTCAAACTAGGGCAGACCATATCTCACAAACTGACAGTCGGATTGACTTCATTCCACCACCAAAAGTTTCGGCTTCCAGAGGAGGTTCAGATGAACCTACAGCACAGTTCAGATGAGGAGATCTTCTAGGCCACACAAGTCAATCTTTACTTCTGCAGTTGCAGCTTTAGTTTCAACAGTTTCTGGCTTCAAACTAGGGCAGTCGATATCTTGCAAACCGTTCGTCGGATTGACTTCATTCCACCACCAAAAGTTGCGGCTTTCAAAGGAGGTTCAGATGAACCTACAGCGCAGTTCCAAAGAGGAGATCTTCTAGGCCACGCAGGTCAATCTTTACTTCTGCAGTTGCAGCTTCAAATTCAACAACTTCTGGCTTCACATGTGTGAGAGAGAGAGAGACCCATTTCAGCGCAGTAGAGAAGAGACTCATATCTGCGTAGTAGAGAGAGAGAGATGTGATGAGATGAGTGAGTCCAAATGAGGAAAAGTCCTCTTATATTTATACACAACATTGGTGGGTGAATAGATGCGACTGTTGGGCTTTTGAGCCTACATGAGTTGTAGGTCGGCTTGATAATAATTCCATAATCAAAATAAATTCATATCTCCATGAATACTTATCGGAATTGGATGATCTTTATATCAATCCTACACCTCTCGATGAGAGGAATCTAATAAAAATATTATTATCCATGAATAAGATGACCCACATGAAGTTTTGCCCTGGTTGCCAATTTTAACTGTTAGCCAATGTCGTTGACCATCGCATCCTTCACCTTCATGTTTGTCTTGATTACTTGTTAGTTGGCATGCAATTGAATGGCATTTATCGTGTGCATAATTTTGTCTCATTTAGAAAATATCTACGAGTTAAGATTTTGGTGCATATTTGAATCCATTTCATTCAATCATGTTCCTAGAGCCCAAAATCACTATGTAGATACCATGAAAATAACATTCTAAATTGGAATTTATCACTTGTAAGAAGACATACATAAACAAATGGCGAACCACAATCATCACAAAATATGCATAATCAGTATCGTAATACAGTGTTTTAAGTCCATTACTCTAAATACATTTGACATGCTCACTCGCATATTATCATAAAAAAAAAATGGTGACCCACATGTCCCTATGCCTAATCACTATCAGTAGATCTCATACTACCTAACCGGCCATCGCAGGGCGCTATGTGATTCCTCGCCACTCCAAGGGAAGAGTTGTGCACTCATTTGTATACCGATCTTGTATACACTTGTGATCATTCTAGTCGTTGTTGGTCCCATAAGGATGGGCGATAGTGGCTTTTGGCTCAAATATGTGAGCCATGGCGGATAAGTGGGAGGCATAAGGTGGAGTCTTATTATAAAGGGGAGGCATAAGGTGGAGCCTTGTTATAAAGGTGTGTGGAGGGATAAGGAGTGAAGGAGGGAGGCACAAGGAGTAATCAGAGTATCTGATATCGGGGTTTTTTTAAATGAACGCTTTGACATCAAACCAAAACTGTCGAGGTCCGATATTTTAGAACTTGTGTTATATCAATTTTTTTTTTTAAATATCGGGATTTTTATTAATATCACGATTTTTATATCGGAGATATTTATATCAGAGGTTTTTATATCAAGACTTTTATCGAAGGTTTTTTATCGAGACTTTTGTAAAAGAGTAAAGGAGGAGGTGAGGTGAAGTGGGGCCCACTTAGAGTGGGACTCATCCATTATAAACTACAACCACCTAGTAATTAAAAATTTGACAAAATGAACTACAACCACTTTGCAATTTTGAGATTTTAGGCCTTGTAATATTTTTTTTTAAATTAGGAATTGGAATAAATTACCGAGATCTCGAAAACATATCATTTTTTTGAGTCTACAATTTGGATGCGGCGATTTTGTAGGACCATTAATGAAAAATGAATTAATTAGTAAAAATTAACTAGGAATTAATATTTACAATCAATTACTAATTTATTTACAAAATTTAAAATAATATAAATTTTGTACATTTTTTTAGCCCGAGTAGTAAAAATTATCGAACTTCGGATGAGCACCATTTGCAAACCGTGTAACCAAATGGGATGAAACAAGTACCGATGGAAAGCTAGTGAAAATTTGAACTCAACGAAGAAATAAATCCGATGTATGAAAAAATGACAAAATTGTAGGACACTTAACCAAAAGAAAATATTAAAAAAATGATTTAGCCAAAAATATATGGAAAGGGTCCCCATTATTTGAAATAAATAAGTCAAAAATGAGGGGGTTGAGTTTTCACTACAACAAAACCCTATGATAAATATTATAAACGGTAAAATAAACATGGTTCACTATGGTTTACTTTCATATTGAGACAATCGTTTTCACAATGCAACGTTGAGTCATGGTTGACCATGATTTATTTTCATATTGAGACAATATTTGTCACAATGTGACATTAGACCATGGTTGATTTTCATATTGAGACAATCTTTGTCATAATGTGACATTGGACCATGGTTGACCACGATTGACCATGGTTGATGATGTTTGACAATGATTGACCATGAATGACTTTCATATTGACACAATCTTTGTCACAATGTCACGTTGGACCATGATTGACCATGATTGACCATGATTATAAACCGAAGGGATTATATTAAACCCTAGGATTAATATTATAAACCTTATGAATAATATTATACCTTAGGACTATCAACCCTTAGATTAATAAACCCAAGGGATATACTCTCATGATTATCTTATTTGCTAAAAGGTATGTATATACAAGGAAGTGGCTATCCATTTTATATTTTATAAGAAATTATAGATTTATCTAATTACTATTAATTTCTCCCACTTCCAAATTATTTCCAAGATTATGTATGTATCATAGGGCTCTCATACATCAACATGGTGTTTGGCTTGTCTATAACATTAACAATTATATTATTATTATTATTATATTAAATTAAGAGTTCCTTAATGAAACATAGTGTTAAGCTATTTCTAAAACATCATAGGTTGTAAGAATTTGTCATCTTTGTGGCACTAACAGAGTTGAAGAACAAAAACTTTCTTAAACTAGTGTGTAAATCCACATTAAACCTCAATTTTAAAATATTTATTATAATACCAACCCTCATAACCTTCTAACTCATCTAAACTATGATACTTTAGCAATGCTTCTCCTTAAGTCCTTCTATTGCAAAATAAAATTCTAAAACAAAGGAAGTAATTCCTAATCTTTTTCCTTCAACCAATAAATTTATTACCTTTTAAAATACTTAAGTTAAATAGAATTGAAATCAATAGCATTGGGTATTCTCCTTATGATTTTGGAGACTTTGAACATATTTGTTGGAGCACTATTTATGTTTTTGGGTGTTGTCTTAATTAATCTAGTGCAATTACTTTGAGTTATTGATCTAGATTTTCTAGTGATTATGACATTGGCATAAAAATACACATTATTGCATTAAAATTATTTATATTAAGTTATATTAATAATCTACACAAATTTCAATGAAAAATAAAAATATTAATTTAAATTAGATAAAAATAAAATCATTTCTTTGTTTAAGATTTAAATTCAAATTATTATAAATAAAAACTAATACTATTAATTAATAATATTATATTAAACTGATTAAATTATATAAACTAATTAATTCTATAAATATTATAAAAATACAAAGAATGGATGAATATTTGATGGATGCAGATTGTTGATTGCGAAGAATGTTTGACTAGGGGAGGGTCGCCAATACATGTGCGCCCTCCCCGCCACGTCACTTTACCACGCGTCAACCCACATGGCTCCGGTACGACACCTGTCCACCGTGGAGCTCCATGTGTGGGCTATCACCTCGCTGCATAAAAATCCTCCTTCGCGCCATTTCAAAGGTTGGTCTGGGCTCATTTCTGCGATGTTCCATTTTCCCTTTGTCTTTCTGCTCGGGGCCGGTTGTTGGGCGAAGCCCCCCGCCGAAGATGGCGCGGGACGGCCCTATAACCTGCGCGCATGGTGGTTTATTCGTGTGCTGGGGGAATGCTTTGTTCGGTTGACAGGGTTTGTGTACCTACGCGCAGAGTCGTTTATTCGTGTGCTGGTGCGAAGGTTTGATGGAGTTTAAGGGTTTCTGGCTGGGACAGCGGTTCTGCTTTTCTTGTGCTTTTCCGCCTGGATTTCTTGGTCGTTCTGGAATGCAAGTTGTTTAACATGGAATGCCGATTGTTTAGCATTTCTCTGGTGGTGGTCTTATTCGGCGATTTTGTTGTTTGGGGAGGAGTCGGTCGCCATTCTACTGAGCTTGAGGTAACATAGGATTTTTCTATTTTGCGTTGCTGTTTTTGTTGTTTTTCTGATCTCTAATGGCTTTTTTCTTCCTGTTGCAGGTGTGGAAAAGGACGTTGCAGGTGTGGAGAAGGTCTGGCGAGCTCTGGGGAAGGTGGGGGAGGTCGGCGACCATCCATGGCCTGTAACCGGTAGGATTTTTAATCCTACCAGCTATTACTCTGTGTTTTTCAACACAAGCATCTCTAACAGGATATTTTGTGAACTTTCTATGGCATTTTATGGCATTTTTTTGAGCATTTTTTTGAGGGTTTAGGGTTTTAGGCATTCTATGGCATTCTATGTTATTTTTGCTGTTTTAGCCTATAATTTTTTTGAGCATTTTTTTCAGGGTTTAGGGTTTTAGGCATTCTATGGCATTCTATGTTATTTTAGTTGTTTTAGCCTGTAATTTTTGCTGCCCCGTGCCCTCGGCCATCCCGTGCCCTCGGCCGTCCCATGCCATTCTCGGCATTCTATGCTATTTTTGTTGTTTTAGCCTGTAATTTTTGCTACCCCGTGCCCTCGGCCGTCCCGTGCCATTCTCGGCGGAGGGCTTCGCCCCACAGCCGGCCCCGAGCAGAAAGACAAAGGGAAAATGGAACATTGCAGAAATGAGCCCAGACCAACCCTTGAAACTCTCTGTAGCTGCTCTCAATTGACTTGCATAGCCGGCTCCGAGCAAAAAGACAAAGGGAAAATGGAACATCGCAGAAATGAGCCCAGACCAGCCCTCGAAACGCTCTGTAGCTGTTCTCAATTGACTTGCATAGCCGGCCCCGAGCAGAAAGACAAAGGGAAAATGGAACATCGCAGAAATGAGCCCAGACCAACTTTCGAAACTCTCTGTAGCTGCTCTCAATTTCCTTGTTACTGTGTTTTCTTTATAGATAAAAACGCTGCATTTTTATTGTCCCCGCTATTGTATCTTTTTCATTGAATTAGGGATTTCAATCACTCGTATCAATGGAAAATAGATGAATTTTGAGCTCATAGTCTCCCATTTGGAGTGAAATTTTCACTTCTATCCCCAAATTTAATCATACCTCCATTGGTGATCATGATTTTGAAGTGTTGCTCAGAAGGTACAAGCAATGAGTTTTTCTGCGACTCTCTTGTGAATGAAATTGTGAGCATTGCCACTGTCAACTAGGATTACAACTTTTCAGTGCTTGATGTAGCCTGTGAGTTTCAAATTTTGCAGAGTTGAAATGCCCGATAATGCATGCAGAGAGATTGACCGTTCTTCATGAAGAAATAGGTTCGATATCTGCTTGAGTCGGAGTGTTGGTGTTTTCAACCTGTAACTCCAGTGTCTCTCAGTAGTTATGTCTTCGGTCAGGTCTTGAGTGGGCATATCAATTTGGAACAATTTCTGTTTTTTACACCTATGACCTTGAGCATATTTTTCATCACAATTATAGGAGAGTCCATTTCTTTGGTGGTCTGCCATTTGTGTTGGAGACAACCTTTGTACTTCCAAGGGATGTGTAGGAATTGTGCTAAGTTGGAATATTTGATTCTGCAAATAGATTTCTATGCACTTTTGAAACTTTTCTTCCTAGTTGCTTGGGGAACAGGGATATAAGGAGTGCAGAGATATCGGGAGAGGAGAATGTGTTGATAATAGTGATATATTTGTAGGGTGCTGGTGTCCACTGTAGTTGTTGAATTGTCTAGATTGTGTACCTCTGAATGTAAATTTCTTGTAATATGTGAAAAGAATATTGAATCAAAACCCTCCTTGACCCGTATATAGCACATGACCTACTGAAATTTTAAATTTATGGAGTCGGTATAATCTCTATTCCAAAAAACATAATTATTGTTGCTTAGTTGCCATGCATTAGATATTGTGAACACTCTTTTCAAGAGCCAATTCAATCCCTTTAAGAATGGCATGTGCTTCTGCTTGATTGGTGATCTTTCCTAAGGTTCATTCAAATTTTAAACTTTATTTATCTCCAGCGTTGATGACAAGACTCACAATTGCAGTTACCCTGGATTTCCTTTCGGTACACTGATTTCCTTTGAATCTCTCTTATTTTTGCAATGCCTAGTTTTGTGCAGGGAAGTTTAAATTACAGGAAAGCTTAACATGCTGTAGATTTTGAGCTCTGAAGCAATTTTGTGGGATTTTTGTATACCTACTGCTTTGGAATTTCCTTCTTACATGTATTAGAGGCAATTCATAATTTTTCTGTACCGTAATACACTGTTATAGATCAATATTAACTCCAGATCTCATAAGTGTAAAAAGGGATCTAAAGAAACAAAGACATGATTCTCTTGATGCTTAAAAGATCCCATCTTAAGATGGGTCTACGCTGGTTTATATTTTGTAGATTTATAAATTATTGTAATTTTATTTTTATTTAGTTTTTATAATAATTTAGCTATTTTTAATTTTCCATTTTTACTCCAATTCTTTTTTCCCCCTCTAAGAAGGCTGTTGTAACTTTGCGTCAATTATAACAATTCATTAGTTAACCAAACAATTGTCATATGTGAATCACTCATATTGTCAAACAATTGATCTACTCATGAAGGAAAATGAAAAAGGTGAATAGGTGCTTAGAAAAGAATTAATGACTAAGCCACAATTCGTCATATAGCTGATTAGGTTACTGTGCACCCAAATTTCTCTATCTTTTGGAAAGTTGATGTAACAAGATGGAACAATATGATTCTCATAGTTGTTCATCAACTGATTTGATTAATTTAGATACTTCCATCATTTTTACTGACACATATAAAAACACATGCTCTCTATAAGTTGGGCAGTAGTAAAAAAATAGGCTAGCTAGGTGATTGATAAAAATCATAACTATGTTCTTTATTGTATTTCTAGTTTCCAGCAATGTAAAGTTCTTATTCATTCTAATTCAATCAATAACATGCTAAGTATAGAGTTCCTTACTACTAGTGCCTCGTACATTAGAAGCGAGCAGGAGGTGTTTCTAATTGTGAGTGTAGACTTCTATTCAGTGTTAAGTGATTGTAAACTTGCCCAGCACTATCATCACATTATAACGGTCCACTTATTGGAGCCATAAGTGAGTTTAGAGCTTTGTACAGTGCGCACAGAATAACTTATAGAAATAGTTTTATCATAATTAATATTTTACAGAAAGACATATTCCATTGAAAATTTCTTATCAACACATAGTTAGGTTGCCACAAGAAATCACTACTAGGTTGTAAGCCAAAATGTTGCTGTGCCAAGAAAAAGATACAATCCATCCAAAATCCACATCATAATGTGGTTAGAACCGAAAACATATGACACCCCTATTCTTTATGGCCCTGAGAATCTTGAGTGCCAAAACTCCCCGAGTTACCTTCTTGAGCCAGGTAGGTTGGCCTACCAGTCAAGGGTTGATTAGGAAATGGTTGATTCCAATTTGCAGCTTCCAACCATGGAGGTATTGAGTACCCATACCTCACATTTGCACTACTGACCCCTGCATTAAGTGGAGGTGTGTAATGAGCATACAGAGAATTGACACCAGCTCTGGTAGGAACAAGGCAAGTGGGTAAACCCTCGGTTTGATAGTGGGGCACTTGAATGTTTATGAGATCTTGGAATAATGGTGTATTATCTGCAATGGAGTCCAATGAGTTTGAAATAATCCTAGTTTCATCAGCTATTCTTGTATCGTTGATCATCCCTTGTTCCTTTTCAAGCATTTGTTGTGCCTTTCGTTTTTCCTCTTCCTGTCTTGCCATTTGCTTTTGTTGGTCCTTAACTTGCCTTGCTTTATCTCTTTCAATCCTTTCTGCTGCTCGTTGTTGTGCTGCAACAATCCTTGCTGCCTTCTTCTCCTTGACCATATCCTTCTTTTTCTGTTTTAATTCTTGCATTTCAAGTTTCTTTTTTTCTGACTCAACTAATAGGTTTATATAGTCCTCTGAGGTGAGTAGCTGTGAGCTTCGGCCCAGACGAAGACTACCCGGTGCACCTTGCTTTTTTCTCATTGATACTCTCTCTACTGGTAGCTTTAGGAACCATCCAAGTGTCTTCTCCACCCCTCCCACCTGCATGTCATTGCTTGGTACTTCCCTTTCAGTATTTGTTGGAACTGATTGAACCATATCATTATCTTCATTTGATGCCTCATTATGTCCTTCATCTTCTTCCATTGATCTATTGTCCACAAAAAAATGAACAATTTCACTGTTCAATTCTGCTGGTTGTGAGGGCATGTTCATGCTTTCTTCATTGGTTGCTGAGACACTATGTGCATTCATATTGATCATTGCTTCTGCTAGCCATGAAGGTGGGGTTACTTGGCTTGGCAATGTCAATTGGTCATTGTCAACTGCATGTTCAACAATATCATTAGCAATATCAGCAACAGGAATTTGATGTTCTTGAGTTGGTGGAACAATCTCCATGTTACTAGGAATTTGTTCATTGTTATATTGTGTTTCACATACAGTTTCATCATCTTCAGCATATAACTGTCCTTGAGACAGGGAAATCATATTACCAGCTGCAACAACATCATCTTGGTCATCTACTTCTTGCACTTCAACACATGTTTGGACATTCCCTTCTTCCTGACCATCCACATGAAACGCTTGGCTACAACCAGTATCATGCATAAGAGCATCATAGTTCAGTGGCCAGATTCCTGTCCTCCTAAAGCCAGCCTTGATATTTGATGGTGTCAAAGCCCTTTTAAAAGCTTTACTTGCAAGCTCTGCTAGCTCAAACCTTTTCACCTCAACCCCTGGATTCTTTGCCATCCATGCAGCACGCTCCGACCTGAAATAGTTCTTGAAAGGGCCAAACACACTAACATCAAGGGGTTGCAGCCTATGAGTGGTATGAGCGGGCAATGTCAACAGGTCGATGCCTAAATTGTTTGCTTCATCAATTGTTTGTACAACCATGTGGCTCCCATGGCCATCTAATATCAAAAGGTGTCTGTTATTAGGCGAGACGCCACCTGGTACCGATGCAGCAAAGTGAAAAAGCCAACTTAGAAACAGTTCTTTAGTCATCCATGCATGGGGATGTGCAGCCATGCATGCACCTGGTTCACAGTTCTGTATATAGTTTTTCAGTTGATTTTTACCTTTGAATAGATAAAATCCTGGGATTGAAGTACCAATTGCATTAACACAACATAAAATAGTTATCCACTCCCTGCTCTTGGGCAAAATCTTTGGCACATTTCGGCTCCCTCTCTTGGCAATTACCCGCATGCCACAATTCCTCCCTGCCTGTAAACCTGTTTCATCACAGTTCCATATATGGTCTGCTCCATAAGAATGTTTATCATAAGCACTAGAAAGTGTGTCATAGAATTTTTGCACAACTACAGGGCGCAAATTTAATGCTCTGTCTCTGTCAAGGCCCTCAGCAGTACGCAATACAAGTTCTGGATGCCTTTTTTTAAACCCAAACCACCATGATTTACCAGGAAACCCATCTTTGAATGGGTTTGGCCTCCCTTGACAGATTTGAGCAACTGTTGATTTGAGTTGTATCAACTCTAGCCCATGTCCGAGTTGGGCCATCTCTTTACACCACTCAACCACCTCAGCCTCCTCATCCTCAATCATAACTGTAAGAGGCCCTCTACGTTTTGTATGAGTCAGTCCATTTATCCAATAATGTATTGATGAGGGAGGAATACCATGTTTTTTTGCAGATGCCCGAACTGAGTATCCATTAAACTCTATGTCGTCAATTGCAACTAACATTTGTTCTTTTGTCCATCCTCTTATAGCACTGATCTTTTTAGTTGAGCTTGCCCCTTGGACTGTTGTTGATGGTGGTTCTGTGGCTGATGGTGTGTTAACATCAGCGGCTGTCACATGGTCATCTTCAACAATGTTCCCTGGTGCATTGCTGGCATCGACATCAGCTGGCCTGTCATCATCAGACGATGTGCATCACAGCTGCGCACCCCTTGTCACTCTCCTGCCACTTCTCCTTGTACGAGCAGAGTAACTTCCTTTTGCCATAGATGCAACAACCTGTAAAATTATTGCATGCATTTAGACATTAGAATATATGTTAAATTATGCTTTATTACTTCTGCAAAAATTACTTTTCCTCTATTACAGGAAATTATCAACATGTATGTTGCATTTAGACATTTGAATATATGTCAAATTATGCGTTATTAATTCTGCAAAAATACTTTTCCTCTATTACAGGAAATTGTCAACATGTATGTCACTGTTTTCATAATGAGAGCAAATGTTTCACTTTCATAGGGCAGTGTCAGGATATGCGTATACATTAGGATACAGAGCTTGTTACATTAGGATATGTGTATACAGTGATTACAGTCTATCCATATGTATTACCTTAGGATATGCGTGTAGAGTGAGAACCCCGGGATATCATGTTGTATATTGATTAACTTGTCACCTTTGTATCTTATCTAAGCTTATGACAAGCTATGCAATTAGAACACAGTAGTTACACGTGACTCTTTCTAACCATGCTTGTTTACCTAATCACTTGCTTGTCTCATTCTCATTACACTCGGCATAAGTAATAGCACAGATATTTTACAAGTAACATCATCTAAAGGTTGAACTATCAGTGCTAACCTAAGAAATACATGTATAGATATGATAAAGTACCTGTATCACAGGTTGGTTATCTCCCTAATAGACTGGATTCAGCTTTAATATACATATAACATATGTAATTATACAGAGCTTTGTTCTAGCTCACTCATAGATAAGGGTGAACTGAAACCATGCTTTGTTCTAGCTTTGTTCTAGCTTTGTTCTAGCTCACTCTAGCTCAACGAGGTGAAAAGATATGAAGGCCAATAAGACGGTCATCTGCTATGTTACTTATAATTGTGTTTTCTCATTATCCAAAATCTTACAGTCATCTAATTCAATAAAGAGAAATGGTCATCCGCTCGGGCTTCCATTCTAAGAAACCATTCCTCAGTTCTATGGTCCATTCACCAGTAGTAGAAATTCACTTATTTGCACTCTTTCGACTCAATATCAAAATTTTTGCTTTCTCAATAGCTTCATGCTTCTGAAAATACATGTCTTTCGATTATGTTTCAATGTGATGTCTTAATGATGATTGTCAAGGTATGAAAATATGTGAAAAATTACTAAGTTTATCAGAGTCATTAAAGTTACAATTCGTTTTTGTTCTATGTTTTAACTCATTCTGCATAGAACCCAAGCCATAATAATCACTCAATTCTTGTAAGCTAAGGTTCAAGGTTCAATTCCTGTTAGGTAAACAAGCTATGACTACAGTACTAGCACGACATACGTAACATTTGGACATACGTAACATTTGTGATATGTAAGTTGTAATCCCTATGAAGCTGATGATCGAATAATTCCTGTAAGCTAACCTTCAATTCCTATAAGGTAAGCAACCTGTGACGTTGATTAGATGGATACGACTGTATTCAATAGGTTAACTGTATAAGCTAGAACACATACATAAACTCTGTATAAAAAAGGTTAACTGTAACTGTATAGGTTAACTGTCACCACCCTATGGACAGAACTGTAATGTAAGAAATCTGATAAATGAATGGACAGAACTGTAATGTAAGAAATCTGATAAATGAAAACAATGAAAACAGAACTGTAACAGAATTGTAATGTAAGAAATCTGATAAATGAAAACAATGAAAACAGAACTGTAAGAAGAATGAGCTGTAATTCATAAAACTGACTTGAATATATTGGCCACTGTTTTGTGATGTTGTCTTCAAGTTTGCTGAATAGTTTGAAAGCATAAGATGCAACTTCAACAGTGGGTGGACTTCTTTTATAGTTTTGGGGACTTGATTTTAATTGGTGGACATGGATGCACATGGATTGCAATGGCTTCTTTTTGAATGTGTGGTATGGATTTAATTTGCTGTGATCTAATGGTTGGGAATTGTTTATTTGTTGATCCATGTGCTTTGATCTGTTTTAATGAGAAATAGAATGAGTTGGGTGTCATTTATTGCAGTTATTGGGTCTGGGTGTCATTTATTGAACAAAGTGGATTTAATTGTTATTGGGTTGGGTGTCATTTATTGAACAAATTGGATTTAATTGTTGATGGGTTGGGTGTCATTTATTGAACATAGGGTGTTTAGTTGTTGAACAATTTAGCAGTTATGGCTGACATACATTCCTTTTGTTATGTGCAGGTAGGCATATTTATTTGGGATGCAAAGTTGCAGTTCTGATGAGTGGGGGTTGAAGTGACTGTTGTTTTGTACTTCTGGAATAGACCAGTTTGGAAGCCTTTATGGCTCTAGCTGTTTTCTACTTGGGTCAATATGTTTTGCAATATTAAGTAGTAAAATACTATTTATGGACAGTTGTGGGCCCAGTCAATGTATGGGTGATTTTTGGACATAATTTAAAACTTATTTATACATAATGTTATTTATTTCTGTTTAAATTTTGGTTTCAAAAGTCTTAATCACTGGTGGTTTGGTGGGACCAGTATTATATCAACTACTGGTCCCTGCACAATATTAGGAATCCCTCCCCTAGTAGTTACAACCAATAAAGTCGAAGGAGCCTTTCAGTTCTCTCGCCTCTTGACGGCTAAACCGAGACAATCATGGGCCAACTAATTTTCTCATAGAGCGGGGTATTTTCCTGAAGTCAATGGCTCCAAAAACCGTTATGCAATAAAAAAAAATTATTTTCGTTATTTTGATTCAAAACTTTAAATCATTTAGATCAAAGAAAATATAAGATTCCTTTACCTCTTTGCTCAAATCCTTTACTAATTTTATTCTCATTAACAATTCTTTTATATTTTTTATTTTATTTGTTTATCGCTGTAGGTCTTTCTATAATTATTTTAATTTAATCTTGTTAATATTTGCGGATTTGAATAAGAAGAAACTATTAGTATTAATATATTATATAGTTCACAGGTTTAAAATGGCTATAATAAGTTTTAATTAATATTTAATCAACTTATTATTATAATTTTTTAAGTTTATAATATTAAAATAAATTTTAATTACTTAATTTAATTTAGTTAATAAAACCAAACCATTAATATTAATATTTATATAATTCATTAAATGGGTTATAAAGAGCTTTAATAAGTTTTTATTAATCAACTTATTAGTTTATAATATCAAAAGTAATTTTTAATTTCTTAAATTAGATTTCTTTATTTTTTTGGTCAAAACTTTTTCTAATTTCTACCTTTAGTCAAACTAGTTGTTAACCCTAATGGCTAGTTAGGAGCCCTCTACATCTATTTATTACAATCCCTGGATCTGGTTCCTCATCTCGACCAGAACTTTTCTTATGTGATTTTTACGAAAGATGCTGGTACAATATTTATTTTTATAAACATTCGTAAATTAAATTAATTAAATATATATTTTTATTAATACATAAATTTTTACATTAGGGAAGTCTACTATCACTTTTATTATTTGTCTTGGTTGATAAATGATTAAGTAGATTGTTAACATAAGCTAAAAGGCTTGGAGATCTTAAGAGAGTTGTTGTAGCAGATGATTTAACCATTACTCACCTTTAGTTTGTAAATGACATATTGTTGTTCTGTGATGGTTCCAAAAGAGATGTGGCTTCATTAACTCAACATTGCCCCTATTTGAAAAGGCTACATGAATGATGATCAATCTCTAGAAATCTATACTATTTGAGGTTGATTTGTCCATGGATGAGCAAGTAAATGCACAAAACATGTTCCCCTTTCACTCTATAAATTTTGAAGAAGGTATTAAGTATCTGGGTTTCCATCCGAAGCCCAATTTCTAGAGAAAGAGTGACTAGCTTTGCTTGATTGCAGAAATTGAAAAGTGGTTTAAAGTATGGAGCTACAAATGACTTTTTAGAGTGGTAAGGCTCGTGCTCATCAAATCCATCCTAACAGCCATTCTATTTTTTTGGATGTCTTTATCATGGATTTTTAAAGGGGCTCTCAATATAATCCGCAAGTCCTATTTCATATTCTTATGGAAAGGTTCAAAGGATGGTCGAGCTTTTCCTTGGGAAAAATGGGACAAAATCACATTACCTAAGAAGTGGGGAGGTCGGGGTTTCAAAAATATGTTCTATTTCTCTAAGGCATTAGTGGCAAAGGTAGGATGGAAGTTGATAAAAAATACAAGCTTATGGACGAAAGTGGTTAGCAGGAAATATATACACTTTATTCATTCAAGAGTGGGTCAAACTCCCTAATAAGCACATAATGAATGTCTTAGTTTTATTTGAAAATCGTTTTGGCATATTTCAATGTGATGAAAGTAGGATATGGATAAAAAGTGTTGGAATTGATCCTTTGGTAGGTTTTGGTGCAAACTACTTGCTACCTCTGGAATTAGTGGAAACTTGAATGCAAATGGAAGGTATACCCTGAATCAAGTGGTTGATCTGGAAAAAAACATCGATATGGGCTCAAGGTTGGGTAAGTGCAACATAATTAAATTTTCCAATCACTTACTCAGGTCAATGAAAGGACTATCCAGAGGCTCTAGATATTTTTGATGCCAAACTTAGTGCCAATGTAGATTGTTTGTGCTCGGTACACTCCCATTTTGGGGAATATTCTCCTAGGATGGGTTACTTGTACATTATTATTGATTGGGAGTTGGAGGATCTAGAATGGTGGTGGAAGAAAATATGGAGGTTTTGTTTCCCAACAAAAGAAAAGTTGTTTCTATGTTGTATTCTTAAAAACAAGACCCCTACAAGAGACAATTTATAGAAGAGATGTTTTATGGGGCCAAGCTGGTGCATACTGTGTAAAAATGCAGAGGAGACAATATTTCACTTATCCCTTAAATTCCGTTTTTCTAATGTTGTATCGAATATTGTAAGCTTACATTTGTCTTTAAACACTATGTGGTAGGGACCCTCTTGCAAAGAAGCCTAGCAATCATGGTGGGATATTGCTACCCCAAAAAAACTTAGGATTCTTCCTCCAATGTTTTGTTGGGGTATTCGGCTTGCAAGGAATAAGGACATATTCCAATCGAAAAAGCCACAAACACTCGATAAAGTGGCAGCCCAAATCATTTTTGTCCATGGTCTAATTCCTGATGATGTTGTGTCCTCGAGACCCAGGAATATCATCATTGAAGAAGTGAACCAATCTTTTCCCTTGGTATATTTTGATGGAGTGTCTCTTGAAGAGGTCACCTATGGTGGAGGCATTATATTATACCTAACATAAAACCATTATTTTAAGCTTCAAAGTGTTGGGCATGGGTACAAATATTTATGCTGAATTGACTAGTCTAAAACTCTTGATCTTGTTTTCCATAGAAAAGGGTTGCAAGTAGATCCATATTTTTTGTGACTTTTTTATTGTAATTAATTGGTTCAATGAGGTTACGAGATGTCTCCTTCAGACACTGATACCAATTATTGAAAAATTTACGAGGTTGAAGCATGCTTTTGATTAGATTTCATGTTGTCACATCTACAAGGAAAGGAAATATTGTAGGAATTTACAGGGTAAGTTCCTCATACAGAACACCAAAGGACACCGCTCACAACCAGATCGCAGATCAATACACCAGTATTTTTGACGTGGTTAAAACCCTCAAAGAGGGAAACAGTCCACGGCCTGAGCCAACACGGCCACTTCAGGCAATTTATTAATAAAAGAATGAAAATTTACATATGTTTCTCTCATGCACGGATTACCCTACAAATGACCCTCCATGCGCTTTAAATAGAAATCATGGACCAATCGGGTGTCAAGCCACGAATCAAGTGTCGGTAATACCGAGGAGAGAATGAACCGTCGGATCACTACATATCGTGACCGTCAGATTGTAAGTTACAAAATGTACAACGGTAAAGAAACACACTTTACCTAACTCTATACGTAACTCTATACTAGACCAAGTTGTACTTAACTATTTCCTATGTGTCGGAATATCCTAACATCCCCCCTTAAGAACAACTTGGGATAGGATTGAAGGATTTACAAATATGACACAATAGGAGAAGGAAGGAGGCACTAGAGCCTATCCCCCCTTAGTGACAACTTCCTGAACTCCAACCATAAATCGAAGTTTAGTGAACTTTGCCTCTGTGAGAGCCTTTGTAAAGATGCCTGCAACTTGATCATCTGTTGAACAATATTGCACTTCAAGAACATGGTCATGAATGAGCTTTCTGATGAAGTGCATGTGAAGTTCAATGTGTTTGTTGCGCTGATGTTGGACTGGATCTTTGCATAGCTGAATGGCACTTTGATTATCACACCAAAGTGTAGTCGGATGCTGCTGTTGAAAGCCAAACTCTGACAGGATCTGACGAAGCCACAAGGCTTCCTTACTAGCTTCTACGGCACCACGATACTCTGCTTCTGCTGATGAAAGAGAAATGGCAGCTTGTTTCTTACAAGCCCATGTAATAGGTCCTGAACCAAGAGTGAACACATAACTGGCAGTAGACTTCCAATCATTAGGGTCACCAGCCCAATCAGAATCAGTGAAACCAACCAATAGAGGAGCTGCTTTAGCACTGTAATGAATCCCAAACTGAACTGTACCTCGAACATAACGAAGTATTCTTTTAGCTGCTTTCCAATGACTTTCATGTGGGTTTTGCATAAACCGAGCAACAAGGCCAACAACAAAGGAAAGGTCAGGACGAGTATGGGTTAGATACAAAAGTTTTCCTACAAGTTGACGGTATAAGGTAGCATCAACTTCAGGAGAAGTACAAGTGACTGAAAGTTTGACTCCAGACTGAAAAGGAGAAGGGGCTGGCTTACAGTCTTCCATGTGAAAGTGGCGTAAAATATCACAGGCATACTTGGACTGAGAAAGGGAAATACCTTCCTTGGATTGCAAGACTTGAAGACCGAGAAAATAATGTAAGTGTCCTAAGTCTGTCATTTCAAACTTCCTTTTAAGGCTAGACTTCACATGGTTTATAAGGTTGGGATCACTACCGGTAAGGATAAGATCATCAACATAAAGAACAAGAATGATAAGAGACTTGCCCACTTGCTTGGTGTAGACAGTATTGTCAGAATGACACCTAGAAAAGCCAGATTCTAAAAGAAAGCTATCCATTTTGGCATACCAAGCTCGAGGAGCTTGCTTGAGACCATAAAGGGATTTCTTAAGCCGACATACAAGGCTGGAGTCTGTTTTTATGAAGCCAATGGGTTCTTCCATGTAGATTTCTTCATGCAAGTCCCCATGCAAGAAGGAAGATTTAACATCCATCTGATGGACTTCCCATTTGAACAAGGCAGCAAGGGAAAGAACAAGACGGATAGAGTTCATTTTAGAAACAGGGGAGAAGGTTTCAGTGTAGTCAATGCCTTCAACCTGTGAAAAACCTTTAGCAACAAGACGAGCTTTATGTTTATCAACTTTCCCATCTGGTCCATACTTGGTTCTGTAAACCCATTTGCATCTAACAAGTTTTCATCCCTTTGGTAGAGGAACAAGATCCCATGTATCATTTGCCAACAATGAATGATATTCTTCATTCATAGCTGATTCCCAATCTGGATGGCCTAAAGCTTCTACAAAGGTGTCAGGATCATAATTTACTGGAGCTTGAGCCAGTAAAGAAGAGGCTCTCTCGAACTGAGAACGTGTACGTCGCTGATCTGTAGGATCACCGACAAGATCACCTGCTGCATCTTGAGTAGCACGAACCCATTTTGGAAGCTGAGGAGCCGAAGGAGGATCCTGAGATGGTGGGGGAGGATTTTCATCCTCACTTTCATCATCTGAAGAAGAAATGTTTTCAAAAGTAGAAGAGATAGGGAGAGGTGGCACATCTGCCGAACTAGGCTCGCAGGCCGATATATTTTCATCAAATTTTACATCTCTTCTAATGATAACATTTTTGGACTTAAATGGAATAAGTCTATAGCCTTTGACATCTTCAGAATATCCAACAAAAGTACATTTTTCACTCTTAGGTTCTAAAGCTTTATGCTTTTCATCTGGAATATGGGCCCATGATTCACTTCCAAAAACACGAAAGTGACTTACATCTGGTTTGATTGAGCTCCATACTTCTTCTAGAGTGATATTCTTTAAAGCCTTAGTAGGAGTGCGATTTATTATGTAATTTGCACAGTTAATTGCTTCTGCCCAAAACTAAGACCAAGTCCTTTAGATTGTAGCATACAATTAGCCATTTCCTTTAAGGTGTGATTCTTCCTTTCAGCTACACCATTTTGTTGTGGAGTATATGGAACAGTATGTTGCATTTGAATTCCATTCTCAATGCAAAAGTTAATGAATGTGTTTTTAACATATTCTCCGCCATTATCAGATCTTAGCTTAAGAATTTGATGTCCAGATTGTTTTTCAACAAAGGCCTTGAAGGCCAAAAATGTGTTAAATACTTCACTCTTGAGTTTTAAGAAGTATACCCAAGTGTGTCTAGAGAAATCATCAATGAAAGTTAAGAAATACTTGCAGCCTGAGAATGACACAACTGGAAGTGGACCACATAAATCACTATGCACAAGCTGTAAAGGGGCTGAGGCGTGCCAAGAGGCACATTTTTCAAAACTGTCCCGATGATGTTTTCCGAGTACACATCCGGAACAAACACCATCTCTGCAAGATACCATAGGAAGACCTGTCACCATATTTTCTTTACATAGATGCTGAAGGGAGCGATAGTTTAAGTGACCAAATCGCTCATGCCAAAGTTTGCTCACTTCATCGTTATGAGCAACAAATACTGAGGGAAGATTTGATGACCCAAAGTTGTGAAACTTATACAACCTTGTAGAATCATCAGCAATGCGAGTAGCCAAAATCTGTTTAGGATCTCTTAAGTCCTTGATTACAACATCATGAGGTGAAAATTCAATGATTTTACCTTCACCTGAATGAGTTATCTGATATACAGATAGAAGGTTGCAGGATAAGGTGGGAACACATAATACATCATTAAACTGACCATTGTCTAGATGAACAGTTCCAGTCCCTACAACACTAAGAGATCTATCATCACCAACATATATTTTTGGTGTTACAATCATTTAAAGAAGAAAACATGGCTTTGTTTTTGGCCATGTGATAAGAAGCTCCAGAATCAATGAGCCACTCATGAGAATGAGAAGAAGAAGATACATCTAATGCATAGCCAGACCGAGATGCTTGACAACCACATGCAGAAAGTGCCATTCCTGAAGATGAAGTTGAAGTTGAAGATTGCCCCAAATGGATGTTATGCTTCTTCATTGTTGCTTCCAAGGCTTCCATCTTCTTAAAGCATTTTGATTCTAAGTGGCCATCTCGATTACAAAAATTGCAATGTCTATCAGTCTTCTTCCCTTTGTTTTTATTTGTCTTATCATTTTGTTGAAATGATTTTTCATTTTGGGGCTGAAATTGCTTAGGACCCTTGTTTGGTTTAGGACCATTCTTTTTAGGATATGACTTCTTAGGATTCTTTGAATTTGGTTGCTGCTGGGCGGCTAACGCTTTCTTGGAAGAGTTTCCAAGATTAAGAAGACCAAGGTGTATGAGTTTTTCTTGTTCTCTTATTAAAGAATCACAAAAAGAGTCAAAGGAAGGGGACTTGTAGTTTGTTCCTTGAGAAATCAAGGCTTCTCTTGTAGAATGGAAGGTGGAAACAAACACAAAGTAGGCTGGTCCCAACTTAGTAAGAATGGAATAGATAAGGTTACTATCTTCTTTCTTAACTTTAACACCTTCCAAGAGATATCTAAGGGTCTTGAACTTGGATAAGAAATCTTCAATGCAAGAAAAATTATTAGGGTCCAATGTAAGCAACTCATTTTCAAGTTGATGGGCTCTAAGTTCATTTTTAATCCCAAAAACTTTATTGATTTATTTCATTGCTTCATCAGGAGTATCAAGTTCTGCAATATGGAATCTAAGATCTAGAGAAATAGACATCCCTATCAATCTACGTGCTTGATCTTGCCTATTTTCCCATTTAGCAGCCTTATCTTCATCCTTCGGTTTCTTTTCTTGGCCTGAGGCTATTCTGTAGAGACCTTTACTTCTAAGTAAATCCTCAATGTAGGCCAACCATTGGAAGTAGTTGGTGCTGTCAAGGGTAACTTGGTATTGACTTTCCATTTCAACGGAAACTGAAGCTAAATATGTTGAAACTAAGTGTTCCAATGGATAGATCTCGAAAAATTAGGCTGGTTTAAAAAAAACGGCTCTGAAAACGGCTTCCGAATGAAGAAGTTATGGCTTTTTGAAAAAAGTTGATGAAGTTGCCGACGAAGTGCGGGAATGTGCGGAAATGAAAAAATACGCCCCCACAAAATGGAGACTTGAACCCAAGACCTCTACTCTCTTAAAATAGCTTTGAACGAATTGAGCTATACAAAAAATTTGAGAGAGAGAGAGGGGGGGGGGGTGCTTTGGGTTGCGTGCTTGCTTTGAGAAAGCTCTTTTTCCCTACAAAACAAAAAACACAAAACCCAACACGGACATGCAAAGAAAATGAACCTTACGGCTCGAAGTTAGCTTTAGCCGAAAAACTAAAATTTTTCAAAAATGAACCTTGCGGCTCAAAGTTAGCTTTAGCCGGAAACTAAATATTTTTCTCAATGTTTCTGTTTTTCCGAGATCACACTAAGGTGCAGGGAAAAGAGCATACGCATGAGAAAAATCCTTCCTTTCTGTTTCTGATTTGCCCAGATCGCACAGAGTCGCAGGGCAAAGAGCATACACAGAAATGAAAGGTATAGATTCGGTAATAAAAAAGGCTAAATAAACCGAAACCGAAATAAACAGAGAGAAAATAACTGTAAACTGCAAATAAACACTGTATACCTCTAGATCTTAAAAATGACGCAGCTAGGGCTACCGGAAACATTTTCGCGTGAAACGAAAGGGGTTCCTCACTGGAACAAATGCTCCCAACACAACAGAGCAGTCCTCTCGGCCCGAAAGCAATCAGAAATAGTAGATCTAGGAAACGGCAGTCGGATGCAGTTCTACCGGCTTCAGATTTGGATCACCAACGGACGCGGCCCTCAAATAGCTCTGATACCATGTAGGAATTTACAGGGTAAGTTCCTCAGACAGAACACCAAAGGACACCGCTCACAACCAGATCACAGATCAATACACCAATATTTTTGACGTGGTTAAAACCCTTAAAGAGGGAAACAGTCCACGGCCTGAGCCAACGCGGCCACTTCAGGCAATTTATTAATAAAAGAATGAAAATTTACATATGTTTCTCTCATGCACAGATTACCCTACAAATGACCCTCCATGCGCTTTAAATAGAAATCATGGACCAATCGGGTGTCAAGCCACGGATCAAGTGTCGGTAATACCCAGGAGAGAATGAACCGTCGGATCACTACATATCGTGACCATCAGATTGTAAGTTACAAAATGTACAACGGTAAAGAAACACACTTTACCTAACTCTATACTAGACCAAGTTGTACTTAACTATTTCCTATGTGTCGGAATATCCTAACAAATATATTGTTGACACTCTTTCTAAGGATGGTGCAAAACAAGATATGGGGACTTGGAATATCCAGGAGTAGCTAGAAGACACTACATATCAATACTACCATAGGATTTTTACAGAAGGCTAGCAGTCAGAAGATCAAATTGCCAACCTACTTTCAGTATGATTTTGTATTATGGGTCTAAAATCTCAATCTTTGACGGAGGCTATTTTTTTTTTTATGTTATTTATCTATTGATGTATTATTTGATAGGTCATGATATGAGTTTAAAAGCTCGATTTTATTTTTTTGATGATAAACTCTTCCCCAAATAGTTTTTTGACAAATACAATATGCATATGTAAAAATGTAATTTTCACTTTAATTAATGAAAATTACAATTTTTCTTCTCAAATAAAACATAAAAAATAAATAAATATATATATAAATAATATAAAACAAAATAATTAATATATATATATATAATATAAAATAAAATATTGTATGACAAACAACATATTGAAAATTATATATATATATATATATATATATTGTTAGCTCCATTAGTTTATGCACAATTGCTGCCTAAAATTATGGAATTTAAACTGTAGTCTTTCCTTAACTTATGGAAAACAACTGCAGTAGTTTCCTTAAGTTAAGGAAATCAACTACAGCTAATAAATTTATTGTTAGGAGCTACTGAAGTGGTCCATTACTCCCATTTGGAGTTCTCTGCTTTGATCTGTGGGACATCTGACACATAGCTATCAGAAGCTTGATGGAAGCTTAGCTATAAATTCATCTGTTTGGTCCCCAAGCTTGCATCTCAATCCCCTTCAGTTTTACACCATCTAGCTGAGATAGCAGAGCTTGGAAGTGCCTTCAGAATTATTGTGTTCTTTTTCTTTTGTTTGGATTGTAGCTGGAGTGCTGAAGAAGAAGCAAGCAAGTGGATTGTGGCCTCCATCAGAACATCACCAATGGCTGGAGGTAACTCGTATCCCTGGGCATTTAGTTTCAGCGATTCTTTTCAGTTATTCCGCATATAGAAGAATCGTTGTTGAAACTGCAGAAATCTCTAACATTTGGTATCAAAGCCCTTTTACCTCTGCCTTGCTGTGTGTTGGCCAAGAAACGAATTCCTGTTTTTCAAGCATGCCTATATTTATTGGGTCTTTAAATGTGCTGAACTCCACATTCTTTAAGTCCGCATTCTAAGTTTCTTTCATGCACATGCGTTTTAAGTTTTAGATTTGAGTTTTGAATTCACTCCGAGAGGCATCTGAAACCAGCATTTTGTATGTGCGAAGATTTTATTTTCAGCCTGAGCACATATTTTGTATTGATTGCAATTTTCTCTATATGCAAATATAATATGGTACACGTAGCTAAAACCACTCATCAATTAGAAATATAAAAGAAAACGTATGAATATCAAATACAGTTTGTAAGTTCTTTGTATTTCGGCTGGGCTTTATTCTTGTCTATTTCCTGAACAACCGGGCCTGCAAATAACCGATAATAAGTTAACGGGAGTTCTTTGCAAATAACCGACAAAGCATTTTATCTGTTGCATTTTTGGCCCACAGATTTGGGTGCAAATTTATTTTAAAATTACCTACGGGTTAAAATTGTTTAAAGCCGAATTAGAGTTGCTCTAGCTCTCATAAGACTTGCGGGAGGCAAGTGAAGTATTATTCTTCATGGCCTCATAATATGTGTATCCAGTTAACGAATTCAATGGCGAGAACGACGCCAATGCAAGTGATTGGGTAGGCTCCATTATCCCATATCTGGAATTTTGATACTCAGGGCTGAATGATAAAATTTAGTTGTGTAGAGATATGATCGCCATCATCTTATGTTTCTGCTTATGTGGAAACTGACATTGATTAACAAATATGCATGTGGCCGGTAAAAATAAATGCCAGACATCGCATTATCTACTTCAGCGCTTTGATATGAGATTGTTTATATAAGTGGAGGTCAATGGGTTGAAACTCTCGCCCGACCCATCCAGCAATTTGTATCGCATATGATATGGTATATATATCGTAAGTTTAATGTTGGATATATCGTATAGATATATTTCGATATGATATATGTCGTATGTGGACGGAGCTGAAAATAAAATGCGTATAGTTAACTAATAGGTTTTAAAATTCTCCTTTTATTTTGTTATATGTTTTAAGGTTGAAGACATATTAAAGGGAGAGTTTTTTAATTGGAAATGGTATATGTGGCAAAGAAATGATTATATATAAATTTTGCAGTTAATTCGATATAATATTATGATTATTGATTTATATAAAGATTATATGTAAACCATAGGTATATATAAACTAATGCAATTACAATTTATTACTAATGATTGGGTCTTTCACTTCAATAAAAGTAATTGCACGATCAACTAACCTTTTATTTTATATATGCGTGTTTGGTTTAGGCTCACATGAAATTTTATATAAATATATATAAATAATATTTCAAATTTGCAGTTTTATAATTTATAATTGGAACTGGTTGGAGGCTTTTAGAACCCAATGATATGATAATCTCCTGCCCTGAAGCCCCGGGTCCAGCATGAGATCTATGACATGGAGTCCATTCTTTAATTATTTAATGATAAGCTCAAATGGATTTTTCCAATTGTAAATCGTTTTGATGTGCAAAGTAGTTCTGATCATGTTTTAAGAGCAAGCGTCCAACTCTTATTGGGATTATAGCCTAAGAGGTTTCCTTTTGATAAAAATAAACACGAGATCTTTAAAAGTGTTATATGAAGTTTTTTAATTATATCACTTTTTGAAGAACACAGTTTTTTTTTTTTTTTTTTTTTTTGATCATGTGGTAAGAGCCAGTGCCCCTTAACTTTTTAAGGTAATCCAGCATTTTTATTATTTGATAATTATTTTTATGGAAGAGTAAACTTGGCCATATTTTCAAATGGATGTCTTTATGTAGCAAGGCTTCTGGCTGACACATCTAGTGGTGCAGTTAGCAGCCTTAAAGACTTGCACAATTTGTGTGTTAGCATGTGCCATGCTATTCAATATATGTTTATATGATGGTTCTTGAATTCGTTAGCTGCGTCTCCTGATCCCATCATTATCGAATAATGGCACTCTGTAAATTTTATAATTGATTACATATTCATTGTAAAATTTACGCTGAACTTAAGGACGGAGCCTGAAGTCAAGCCAGCTAGCTTTCGAATTGCATTTGCTATGCAAGTGCAAAGTAGAACAACGCTGCTTCAGTCAATCTCCGGGTTAAGTTTTGTTTATGCAACAAAATAGTCTAGTGATCCATATGATTTTAATTAATTAGAGAATAGCCACAACATCCTTAATTAAATAAAATTATATATTTTGATTGGTTAGATCACATGAAGATTATTTAGACATTAAATTGTAATTAATTACACTGAATATAATAAATCTTATCCCACAGGAATTTTTATTATATTTGTGTAATTAATTAGGATAAAATTTCATAACCTACCCACAGGAGTTATGAATTAATAAATTTTATCATAAAGTTTTATTGAATCTGTTTGAATTGAAAATTTAGCCCACAAGCAATTTTCATGTCATTTGATTCAATTCTTTTTAGCATGTTTTACATTGGTAAAACATGAAAGTTCATAAAGTCTTATTGAATCTGTTTGAATTGAAAATTTAGCCCACAGGCAATTTTCATGTCATTTGATTCAATTCTTTTTTAGCATGTTTTACATTGGTAAAACATGAAAGTTCATAAAGTTTTATTGAATCTGTTTGAATTGAAAATTTAGCCCAGAGGCAATTTTCATGTCATTTGATTCAATTCTTTTTAGCATGTTTTACATTGGTAAAACATGAAAGTTCATAAAGTCTTATTGAATCTGTTTGAATTGAAAATTTAGCCCACAGGCAATTTTCATGTCATTTGATTTAATTCTTTTTTTAGCATGTTTTACATTGGTAAAACATGAAAGTTCATAAAGTTTTATTGAATCTGTTTGAATTGAAAATTTAGCCACAGGCAATTTTCATGTCATTTGATTCAATTCTTTTTAGCATGTTTTACATTGGTAAAACATGAAAGTTTATTAAGCCTCAACATAAGCATGTGATTCTTTATTTTGATGCAGTAGTACAACCTGCAAATTTCTCTGAAATTCGTTCTGACATTCCCGAACTTGAGGAAGTAATCTTGTTTGTTTGTTATGAATCTGATATGGTTAATGTTAATATTAACACATGGTGGATTGATTCTGGATCAACAATTCACATTTCGAATTCCTTGCAAGGTTTGCAAAACCTAAGGAAGCCAGTGGGAAGTGAGCAAAGCATCTTATCAGGAAACAAGATGGGCTCGCATGTGGAAGCTATAAGAACATGTTATTTAACTTTAAGTAGTGGCTTTGTTTTGGAGTTAGAAAAAACCTTTTATGTTCCAAGTTTTTCTAGAAACTTGATTTGAGTTTCAAGGCTTGTACCTTTTGGATATTCCTTAAACTTTTCAGAAAAATCTTTCAGTCTATTCTATAAATCTGATTATGTTGGGAATGGTATTTTGTCTAATGGTCTTTACTGCATTAATTTACAAAACAATGTCACATATGATTCAATGCATGTTCACACTGGCACTAAAAGACGATAGTTATTAACACTTCTTCATTAATAACACTTCGTCATTAATGATTGACAACACTTCTTCATTAATAACACATCTTCATTGATTCCCCTCTAGTGATGGTGAGCAATTGGTTTGCAAGCTCAAGAAGTCATTATATGGTTTAAAACAAGCATCCTGCCATTGGTATTTGAAATTCCATAATGTAATTTCTTCTTTTGGTTTTGTAGAAAACATTATGGATCAATGTATATACCTAAAGGTTAGTGGGAGTAAAATTTGTTTTCTTGTTTTATATGTGGATGACCTTTTTGCTAGCAACCAATGATAAGGGTTTGCTACATGAGGTGAGACAATTCCTCTCTAAAAGTTTTGATATGAAGGATATAGGTGAGGCATCTTATGTCATTGGCATTAAGATCCATAGAGACAGATTTCGAGGCATCTTGGGTCTGTCACAGGAAACCTATATTAATAAAATTTTAGAGAGATTTCGGATGAAGGATTGTTCACCAAGTGTAGCTCCCATTGGGAATGTTGGGACGATGTCAGAGTGATCCAGGTTTAGACCACTGGAGAGCTGCAAAGAAAGTAATGAGGTACCTTCAAGGGACCAAATACTACATGCTTATGTATATCCTGTTTGAGGCTGCTTTACATGGTGTATGGCTTAAGAATTTCATTTCTGGGCTTAGAATTATGGATTCTATCTCTAAGCCATTGAGAATATATTGTGATAATTCAGCTGCTGTTTTTATGGCTAAAAAAGTGGGAGTCGAAATAAACACATCGACATTAAGTATTTAGCTATAAGGGAACGTGTTAAAGAAAAGAAAGTGGTCATTGAGCACGTTAGCACTGAGTTAATGATCGCTGATCCTTTGACTAAGGGCATGCCACCGTTTAAATTCAAGGATCATGTATTGAATATGGGACTTGGTTCCATTATGCAGTTTTTCATTGTATGGACAATGTTATTTTAATGAAATTCTTAATTATTGTGATGTTTTTTCTCATATTTATGTGCACCTTAAGTTGATTTGAGAAAATACATTTTAAGAAGGACCAAGAATAAACATAAGGTTTATTCATTAAGATATTGTTGCCACATAAATTATAATAAGAATAAATGCATAGTAATACATGGAAGATAATACTCATCATTAGAGGACTTATCGCCATGATTCATGTATCTATTACTTAATACAGATTATCAATGGTTTTTAAGTTGAGACATTAAGTTTGGAAGTATGGACCAAGTGGGAGAATGTTAGCTCCATTATTTTATGCACAATTGCTGCCTAAAATTATGGAAGTTAAACTGCAGTCTTTCCTTAACTTATGGAAACCAACTGCAGTAGTTTCCTTAAGTTAAGGAAATCAACTACAGCTAATAAATTTATTGTTAGGAGCCACTGAAGTGGTCCATTACTCCCATCTGGAGTTCTCTGCCTTGATCTGTGGGACATCTAACACATAGCTATCAGAAGCTTGATGGAAGCTTAGCTATAAATTCATCTGTTTGGTCCCCAAGCTTGCATCTCAATCCCCTTTAGTTTTACACCATCTAGCTGAGATAGCAGAGCTTGAAAGTGCCTTCAGAATTATTGTGTTCTTTTTCATTTGTTTGGATTGTAGCTGGAGTGCTGAAGAAGAAGCAAGCAAGTGGACTGTGGCCTCCATCAGAACATCACCAATGGCTGGAGGTAACTCGTATCCCTGGGCATTTAGTTTCAGCGATTCTTTTCAGTTATTCCGCATATAGAAGAATCGTTGTTGAAACTGCAGAAATCTCTAACATATATATGAAAAAATTAAGGAAAAAAATCAAATCTTCTTTCAAATTCTACCCTTCGAAATAAAATTTGTATCAGATAGATTAGATCCTTCTATACCTATGATAAATCAAAAGTTACGTGATTCTAAACTAATATATATTTTTGTAATTAGATATTGCAGGACAGTATAAATATGTTTAATTAATTTTAAAATAATCAACATAAAAATTTTATTCTGTGTATTTGTGATTTCAAAAATTATAAATTATAAACAAAATAATATTATAATTCTTTTTTAAAATTTAAAATTAATATTATTAATTATTTAAAATTTAATTTGAATAGTCAATATTGATGAGGATTAAATGCAGTAAAGCTCCGACCACCTGTGCCTTCTTGGAGGTCTCTTTGAAATGAATGCGTGTGGTATTGGCAATGGATGTAAAGGGGTATGAGTTACCGGTGCAATTGAAATCTACTTCGTCTCTTCGAAATTAACGCGCGTCATATTTTTCTTCCGAGCATTAAATGCAAATAATAGTCTTTATTAATATTTGAAGTTAAATGTGAAGGAGTTTCTAATTAGTGGCCATTCATTACCATAATTAAATTTAATAATAATATTATTGGAAAATTTAAAATTTAATTAAAATAGAACAAATAAATTAATATTTTTTAATAATTCAATTTAAAATTTAAAGATTATTATTAAAAAAAATAGGTTAGTTTGTTTTAGGAAAGCCACTTATAAATAGGGCTTTAAATCTCAAAACCCATAATACATAGCATTTTATTTTCATAATGATAATCAAAACATTTTATTTTCATAATGATAATCAAATAAACTATTTTATGAATTTTGAAGAGAGATGGAAAAAAATTATTATCAAATTTTTACAATATTAATATTAAGTTTATTAAAAAAATTAAAAATTATTGATGATGATGATGGTGGTTAACTTCTATTGAGACCAAACTTTGGTCTATCGAACCTAAAGAAACGAATTATTTAGTTTGATTTAAGATTTTATTCCTATACTCAAAAAGCTTGGAGAAAAGCCTTGCGAGCTCACTATAATTTTGACATCGTAAAAGGCTAGGAAGGTCAGTACTGCAACAAAGATTTTGAAATTGAGATCTAATGTGGTTGTACCCGGGGCACTCTATGAGAAAGTGATTTTCATTCTCGATATTCATATTCTCACAGAGATGGCAGAACCTTTCCATCCATGGTGTTTTAAGAACTGCCCAACTACCCGTTTCACTATGGAGCTCATGAGAGTTCGTTCTAGTCTTGGCTATATTGATTTTCTTCTTTGAGCTAGTTAAAATAGAGAGATACTTTTGATCTTCGAGGGTGGGGTTGATGACCTTCTTATAATATCTTATATGATAAAAATGATTAAAAATAAGTATTTATAATATAAATTAAATCTATTAGCTTTAAGGATTACTTTAATTAGTCAAGTTTTTGTTGTTAAATACTTTGTTGATTAGAAGGTTACTCGGTCAATTTTTCTCGACAACTTTGGGGTTAGACCCTACTAGTTTGGCTAACTAGATTTGTAATTAGATTTTTGATAAATGTAATGACCATCCAATGTTTATGAACCACTATAATATATATATATATATATATATATATTAAAAATATATAATTATATTTTTCAATTATAAATATTCAAATTATTATTTTTTAATTGGGGAAATTCATTTTAAACAAATTAATTAATTACTCTTTATTTTAAAACAACGACCAAGTTTTTATTGAATAAAAAGTATATTTATATTTGAAATGTCTTTGAAGATTGATGAGCCGGCGACTTATAGGCAGTGGCTTGGTTAAGGGAACCCACCGGAGCCGTAGCGAGAGCGAGTCTTCATGGGGCAATTGTCACTGCTTATGGACTCGAACCTGGGTGATCTATCCATGACCAGGATGAAGCTTGGGTGAAACTAAGTGGAGGTCTGAACCGACTGATGTTGAAAAGTCAGCGGATGAGTTGTGGTTAGGGGTGAAATGCCACTCGAACCCAGAGTTTTCTATAGATATAACAATCACCCAATATTTAGGAACCACTACAACTACAAATACAAATCCCATCTATATATATATATATATATTAAAAATATATAATTATATTTTTTTTTAAATGGGAGGGGCTAGTTCTCTACAGAAGCATTATGGGCCCTCTTTTTTACATATATTGGTACAAATGTGTGTCAGGCTGACAGTCGTCACATCATAACATATTCAAACGCCGTCATAGGGATCTCCATGGTCAGAATACGTTACAACAATCTCCGCAGGACTCGATCGCGGCCGGGGACATGCAAACAAACCAACCCGACCGTTACATCGTGTGCTCATTCACAAATTATATTTATCAACTATAAATATTCAAATTATTATTTTTTAATTGGTGAAATTCATTTTAAACCCCATAGGTAATGGAAATTAATTAATTACCCTTTATTTTTTAGCTTTTTAAAACAATGACCAAGCTTTTATCGTATAAAAGGTATACTATAATTATTATTAAAAATATATAATTATATTTTTCAATTATAAATATTCAAATTATTATTTTTTAATTGGGGAAATTCATTTTAAACAAATTAATTAATTACTCTTTATTTTAAAACAACGACCAAGTTTTTATTGAATAAAAAGTATATTTATATTTGAAATGTCTTTGAAGATTGATGAGCCGGCGACTTATAGGCAGTGGCTTGGTTAAGGGAACCCACTGGAGCCGTAGCGAGAGCGAGTCTTCATGGGGCAATTGTCACTGCTTATGGACTCGAACCTGGGTGATCTATCCATGACCAGGATGAAGCTTGGGTGAAACTAAGTGGAGGTCTGAACTGACTGATGTTGAAAAGTCAGCGGATGAGTTGTGGTTAGGGGTGAAATGCCACTCGAACCCAGAGTTTTCTATAGATATAACAATCACCCAATATTTAGGAACCACTACAACTACAAATACAAATCCCATCTATATATATATATATATATATATATTAAAAATATATAATTATATTTTTTTTAAAATGGGAGGGGCTAGTTCTTTACAGAAGCATTATGGGCCCTCTTTTTGACATATATTGGTACAAATGCGTGTCAGGCTGACAGTCGTCACATCATAACATATTCAAACGTCGTCATAGGGATCTCCATGGTCAGAATACGTTACAGCAATCTCCGCAGGACTCGATCGCGGCCGGGGACATGCAAACAAACCAGCCCGACCGTTACATCGTGTGCTCATTCACAAATTATATTTATCAACTATAAATATTCAAATTATTATTTTTTAATTGGTGAAATTCATTTTAAACCCCATAGGTAATGGAAATTAATTAATTACCCTTTATTTTTTAGCTTTTTAAAACAATGACCAAGCTTTTATCGTATAAAAGGTATACTATATTTGAATGCACATTTGAAAAAATAATACATATCATATTAATAACATTTAATAGCATGCATTAATATTTTAGTATGGCTTAAATTAATGACAATAATTGAATGTCTCCCTATTTCTACTAATATGAGGTTTGCATGCTCCTGCAACCTCCAATCTAATTTGAATTTAATTCATGCTCATTCAAAGTCAAACCTAATTTGAATTTAAATACATCGGATTTAAAGTCAAATTTAATTTGAATTTATATACGAATTTATTTTTTTATTTAAAGTTTGAATTTAAATACATCGGATTTAAAGTCAAATTTAATTTGAATTTATATACGAATTTATTTTTTTATTTAAAGTTTGAAAAAAGAGAGGTGGATTATGAATTTGTGAGAACAAAATTTTATATTTTTTTAGGGATAAAAAATGTAATTAGAAAATGTATAGACATTTGAATATTGTTCATATTTAAATGTAATAGATAATATTTCTATTAATGTAGTGTGTTGAATTTAGAGTTGGTTTGGAATTTTGTTGAAAGAATATTTTAATCTCCATATCCATGTTTTGAATTAGTTGAATCTGAGATTAACTATATAAATGTGATGTAATTGAATAAAGCTTGTAGTATATGGGTATTATTTTGTGTGTATTATGTTTCCAATTTCAATTTTTAATTTGGTATCAAAGTTGGTATTGGCTTAACTCCTTCAGGGGAGGGCCCAAAAGATGAAAGAGATGTGAAGATTGAACCTTTGTAAATAGATTAGGGTAGGAGATTGTTTATTTTTTGAGTGATTTTTGATGTGCATGTTATGTTCAAATCCTCGTTTGATCAGAGTCCCCATTTTGCAATCAAAGAGATAACATTGATTGAGTCTAACTCTTCCTAGTGTTTTGTTTGCCAACGCAAGAAGCTGTGCGGGAGGCACTGCTCTTCAATTCGTTTTGTCCAAGTTTGTGTGGAGATTCATGAGACATTTTGGAGTGGCAATTGACATCAAACTCCAACCTTCCTTGAAGATTATGGATGAGTTTGTAATGGAAATAATTTCAGGAAATGATTTATAAGCATCATCTCTTATTACCAGAGGCCTACAGACTTAATATTTGCCTTTAAGAAATCCTAAGATGAGCATGTGTTCTTGTATCCTGAAACATTATTGTGAGATGTTTGCGTAAATTTCATATTTTTTGGCCCTGAAAAAACATCTTTGGCACTCTCGTAGTTTTTCTAGATTCTCCTTCAAATGTGTGGAGGCTTTACTAACATAACAACAAATGCTACAAAGAAAATTGATCGCGTGGAAAGAGCATATGCGTAGAGGAAAGAGGCGTTTCCTGAAAGATATATCAGAGAAAATCCAAATTTTTGCTTGATTGAATGTCAAAGAGGAGATCCATCATGGGCCATCAAGGAATTGAAAGAGAAGGCTAAGAGTGGAAATAATCTTAAACCATATTTCTAGTGTTGAGACTTTCTGTAAGGACCAGTCCTATACTATATATATATATAATCAAAATAAAATACAACCAGAAGAGAAAAACATTGAGAATTCAAATTTATTATGCACTATCTAACACATCCCTGAAATTCATTTCACTGAACATATCATAAAATTTACATATATTTAACTAAATCCATAAAGAAATCATAGAAAAGAATATTGTAATACATAGGTACCGTTCACCAGAAGACGAGATTCCACTTGATTTGCCGTTACTTGTCTTCCTTTGTTGTCGGTCACCTCCGAGTGTGAATGACGATGTACTTGATCCGAATGCAATGACCCACCGGTTGACCTCCCAGCCTACTCCTTGAGTACTCTTCTTCCCCGCAGACCCACAGGCTGCAATGGGGTTGTACAATGGAGGAATGTAATAGCTGGTAGAGGAGAGCACTCCTTGGCTCAAGAATCCCCTCTCTAAAGTCATCTACCTCACCAAACTCACTATAGTTCATAGTAACTACTCTAACATAGTCTCATCCATCCAACAATAGGGTCCCAAAAGTCCCTTCTCTCATGGCTTGCCCCTTCTTTTATAGGAGTCCTCATGGGTGACACTTGGCATGTCATGCATAATTAATTATTTTTGATAATTCAATAGTTTAATTATTCACCCACCCATGTGTCACTCTCTCATCAAGGGTCTCCAAAATTATTTACTTAAATTTTAATTTAAAACTAATATTTTCCTCACCTCAACAAGATTCCTATTTCTTCTCCTAGTTGCCTCTTGATCCCCCTTGTTACTCCTTAATTTGTGTTCATTACTAAAGTCAGTTGACAAGTCAAGATTTGATCCCCTATCTACTCCCTAATTTAACTTAAGTTATCTCTTAGATGGATATTCTTTTGTTGGTTGTTGCCACATGGAGGTTCTCTAAATTTCTCTAATATTTAATTTATTAATCCTATTTTAATCCACCATCCTCTTCTCTTAATTAGGTTTAACTATTTTAAGATTAAAGTTAGGGTAGAGTTTTTAAGGTAAAATATTTTATTTTTTCCTATGATTCCCTTAACCCAAGTTTTAATCTTGATTTAATTGCCTCGGTTCTACTCATCATTTACCATTTGATGTGAATTTATATGGTTTTCATATCTTGATTATATTTATTAATTAATTTATTTTTATTGATTCCCAGGGTGCCAAGTTTTGGATGTGCCCTTCAAGAACTTCCCTTGAAGTTCCAAGGGTGCCACACCTAATAGTTTATTTGTGATGCCAAGGGTGCCAAGTTGGTCGTGCCCTTCAAGAAATTCCCTTGAAGTTCCAAGGGTGCCACGCCACTTGCCCTTCAAGAATTCAGTGGCTACGAGGGGAAAGTATAGGTGCAATGACAGAGACCACTATCATCTCTTATGTTGCTAGCTATAGTGAGACTAATGGTGTCGGGGATCAAGGAATCCGCCTTGATGCACGCCCCTCGGTAAAATCCTCATGAGCGACCCAAATTTGGGACCTGCCCTCATGACATCGTGATCTTCAAGGCGAAGGTGTTTCAACCTTTCCAACCCAAGTCACAGTGGGAGTGCCAATGGGTGAGATTAGGGACACTGTCCCACCCCTCCCATGTAGCATCCAATTTGTACAACCCCATTGCAGCTCGGGGGTCCGCGGGGAAGAATAGTACCCAAGGAGTAGGCTGGGAGGTCAACCGGTGGGTCATTGCATTTGGATCAAGTACGTTTTCATTCGCACTCAGAGGTGACCGACAACGAAGGAAGACAAGTAACGAAAAATCAAGTGGAATATCGTCTTCTCGTGAACGGTACCTATGTGTTACAATATTCTTTTGTATGATTTATTTATGGCTTTAGTTAAATATATGTAAATTTTATAATATGTTCAGTGAAATGAATTTCAGGGATGTGTTAGATAGTGCATAATAAATATGAATTCTCAATGTTTTTCTCTTCTGTCTGTATTTTATTTTGATTATATATATATATATATCTATATATATATATATATATATATATATATATATATATATATATAGTATAGGACTGGTCCTTACACTTTCATGTCATAGTGGTGTAGTTGGGTCCATGAGCATGGATTTTATATATGAATTGTGGTGATTTATATGTGCTATTAGTGGGTGTTTATTATTCATATTATTCAAGATGGAGTGATATGTTTTTCTAAAGATGTTATGTGCAAATATTTAATGTATCTCTGAACACTACAAGGAAATACCTTCTAGTGAAGGTTATAATGAAGGTTGTTAGTGTTATAAAATTGGCGAAGTTTGTCAAAAAAACATCCGCTAAAACATTTGTGATAGTGGATAGTTTAGCAGAGATTTTAATGGAACTTCATCACAACTGAAAAAATATTGGCTTCCAGAGGTTTTAGTGAATTTTTTTTTACGGTGTGCTTCATGGAATAAGTAGCACCGACGCACAACATATATAAACACACCAAGCTGTATACATAACTTAAAGCACTAAGGCGTTGAATCCAAAGTACACTGGTGCGTAATATATACTGCACTAGTGCTAATAGATTAAAAAGCCTCGGGGCGTTCATATAAGGAATGACACTAGGGAACACAAAAAATAATTGTTGTGTTGGTGCTTTTGTTTATACTCGCAGTGCTGATTCATATAGATTGTATAAACGCCCCAGTGCGTTAGTCATATAAAAGGGCCAATGTCGTTACATTTCATAATGCATTGTTTCTAATACATTAGAAAAATCTTGGGGCATTTGTGTAAGGAATGACACTTGGGCATGAAAAAAATAATTGTAGACCCATAGCTTTTGTTTAAAATCGCAGTGCCGATGCTTACCATCTGTATAAATGCACTAGTGCGTTTGTTGTATAAAAGGTCTGGAGTTGTTAATTTTAATAATGCACTAGGGCTAGAAATAATATTTTATAGGACTAGGGTGTTAGTTCTATGAAAGCACTAGTGTTTTAAGAATTACAATGCACAGAGGCGTTAATTGCAAACAATACCAGTGCTTGAAGAAATAAATGCCTTGGTCCTGTCGTTTTCTGGAAAGGAACTTGTCATACAAAATGATGTTGTCATAATGCTTTTATACAACATAATGCATCGAAACGTTTTTATGTTATGGGCGCACCGGTTTTTTTAATGAGATTTTCTCTTTTTTGGAAACATCGACCTGTGACATTGCAATTATTGTAATTTTAAAAATCTATTAGTCATCGAAAAATCAACAAATATCTTATAACAATATTCATATAAACTAAAATTTGGTTAGTGCATTTGTATACGATGTTTGGATTAATTCGTTCTATTATCAAATTTCACATCTCTTCATTATAATATTTAATCAATGGTGTAACATTTCACAACGACATTTTATAACATAATAAAATAAATTAAAATTTATTTTATAATATATCAAGAGACTCTTTGTCATACAAAATGGGATTGACATCAAACAAAGTGTTCTTGATGAAGAAGCTTCATAATCTCAAGATGAAGGAGGGTGCTTCAGTTTTTGTGCACTTGAATGAATGCAATATTATTAATAGTCATCTTGCCTTAGATAAAATCATTCTAGATGATGAAATTAGAGTTATCTTGTTCATGTGTTCTATGCCAGACAACTGGGAAATTTAATTGTAACTATGATCACTTCAGCAGCTACAGGAACCCTGAAGTTTGATGATGTCAATAATATTTTAATAAATGAGGATTTGAGACATAAGTCAATTGCGGAAATCGAGGGAGGAGAAGCTATAGCTCTAGCTGATCATGGTAGGAGAATTGGTCAAGGTCGACAAGGACGTTCAAGATCTAGAGGTCGATCGAAATCAAGGAGGGACAAGCTCATTTTCTTTCATTTTGGTAAACTAGGGCACAAAAAAAAGAGAGTTGAGTTTGGAAGAAAGGACAAAAGGATCAGAAATTGACCAGTACAAATCACAAGTCATCCAACACAAATGAAGGTGAACTATTGTTGTAACCATAGATGGCGATGTGTTATTTACTGTTTCAGTAGAGCATGGATGTTTATATACATCTAGTAGTAGCTTTGATTGGATCCTTGACTTCGGAGCATCTCACCATGTAACCCCATGCAAAGATAGTTTTTCCGCATATAATACTAGTGATTATGGTAGAGTGCATTTGGGGAACAATCATTTTTGCAGTATTGTTGGAGTGGGAGATGCCTAGATCAAGATGAAGGATGGACAAGATATATTGTTGAAATAGGTCAAGCATGTACTAGAAATGCACATGAGTTTGATCTTTGTGGGACGACTGGATGATGAAGGTTATTACACAAGATTTGGAAAAGGAGGTTGGAAAATTAACGCAAGAGCATTGGTCATGGTCAGAGGACCCAAGACAGAAGCATTATGTACATTGAATGAAATGATAGGAAAATTGGATTTGGTTGTTGTCACAAAAGAAGGAAATTCAGCAGATTTGTGACATAAGCGCTTAGGTCACATGAGTGAGAAGGGCTTAAAATCCTTGTTGGTAAACATTTACTGCCAGGTTTGAAATCCTATAATCTTGATGTTTATGAACATTATATATATGGTAAACAGATAATGGTTTCATTCCTTAGAGGTGGCCATGACATAAAGAAAAATTTGTTAGAATTGACACACTCAAATGTGTTTGGGCCTGTTAACATTAACTCATTAGGAGGAACATCATATTTTATAACATTTATAGATGATGCATCCAGGAAGGTTGGGATTAACCTATGAAAATTAAAAGTGAAGTGTTTGAAAAATTGCAAAAATTCCATGTTGTTGTTAAAAGAGAGACTAACAAATTACTCAAGTGTCTAAGAATAGATAATAGTGGAGAATATTGCTCAAATGCATTCAAGGAATATTGTAATAGGTTTGGCATAAAGCATGAAAAGTTTGTTCCTGGTACTCCTTAATAGAAAGGTGTTGCATAAAGGATGAATCACGCCATTATGGAGAAAGTGAGGAGTATGTTGTCAAATTCTGGATTGGCGAAGCATTTTTGGGCAGAAACAGTAAGGACAACTTGTTATCCTATAAATAGATCTCCTACTACAACCTTGGATGGTGGCATTCCTGAAGAATTTTGGACTGGTAAGAAGTTGAATTATTTTCATTTGAAAATCTTTGGATGTGAAGAAGTTTTACATATTCCAAAAGAAAATAGACTAAGCTAGATGATAAATCTATTAAATGCATTTTTTTGGGATATGTGGATGAAGAGTTTGGTTATCATCTATGGGATCCAGTCAAACATAAATTTATTAGAAGCGGGGATGTTATATTGTAACAACCATGCTTAAAATTCATGTAATAAAGTTAATAAAGGGAAAATAATAACCAAGGCCACGGGACACGTATTCCAAGATAAATGTTGGGCAAAAACATAGTGATGGGGATCACTTGTGATTAATTAATGGCTATGAAAATTAGCAAAGGTAATGGAAAAGGCTTTGGAAAGGCATGAGACATTTATTGGCATTTTATTTATTAAAATAATGGAAATAGGAAAAAAGGAAGGTGAAATGTCTCAGGTTGCATGTGAGGAGGAAATTGAAGGAAAATAGTGGAAAATTGCATAAAATAGAGGCCTCATTAATAAAAAGGCTTGTGAGGATCAATTGATAGACTTTTTTCAGTTTTAGCTTGGAGCTCTCTCTCTCTCATACTCTTGGACACTTAGAGTTTCTTGGAGCACTTTTGGAGGAGTGTGGAATACTTTGGATTTGGATCAAGAAGGCAAAGTAAGAGTAGGAAAGTGCCATAGGACATCAAGATTAGTAGCTACAACGGGTTTTTATTGTAGCTACCAAGTTGCATGTATGATTTCCTTGTTATTTTCGGAATGCGTTACACATACATGTGGTTTCTTGGTTATGATCTGTCATTGGCATGGAGGTTTGCGTGGATTGAAAATGGTTTTTCCTTACCTTTTCATTTCATGGATAGCTATGGTGTTGTAGGTTTATTTCCTTTGGTTTTTCTGGTTGGTTCTCATGTTCCTTATGGTTGTGGGTTGAGTTACTAGTTCCTAGAGAATTGGTTGGAAAAATGCTTTGGAAGCCCTATAACAACTTGGGTTGAATCACTAGTTCTAGAAGCCTTGTTGGACAAACACTCTCAAACCCTTAGTGGGTTGAGTTACTAGTCCTGGAAGCCCTGGTTGGACAAACACTCTAGAGCCCAGCAACAGCTGTGGGTTGAGTTACTAGTCCTGAAATCCTTGGTTGAAACAAACTCTCTAAAGCCCTTAATAGCTTGGGTAGAGACCAATTTGGTGATGGTTAGTGATGTACGACGATGAGGTGGAATCACTAGCTGAGAGTTAAAGTAGTTGGCATCTTGAAGCCTTAGTTTGGTTTTTTTGATTTATTTCATGAGATCCCACATTCATGCTTGGAATATGGCGCTGGGGTGATTAGCTGAAAGAGAGATTTGGTTCAATGTAATCTATGGCTGGGTAGTATATGGAAGTCCCTGACTTGGTTGGATTTTCATATGTTAATAAGAGCCCCTTTTCCTTGGTATTTAAATGAGTAAATGTGCTTGATATTATGTGGCTTTAATGGTTGTATCCTCATTGGTATATATCTGGTTATTTGTTGGTTATAAGAATGTTTATGACAATTGTGATGTATAACTTTGTTGATGGTGTTGGACTCGCCAACATTAAGGGGATCTCCCCGATATGAAGTCCCAACTAGACCTCACACCATTTGGTGTAGGAGTCCCATCCGGTATGATGGCCCAGTTTCCATTATCTTAGAGATTTTCCTTAGCTCTTGATGTTCAACACATGAGATTTATGCTTGTAACTTCAAGAAAGAGAGGTGAGTATGCCTGGTGAGTGCGTAATGTAACTTTGTGTCTAGGTTCTCTTACTGTAAGGGAGAGGGTAAAAGTGAGCCTCTAGATGAGAGGTAGTAGTACCACCTAGGGAGAGACACACACATAAACAACAAGGGTTTGTCCAACACCCAACAACATAGTCCACAATGGATCCGACAGTCATTAAAACCGAAGTGCAAGGGAAAACATGTACACTGTCCATCAGAGTGGTCCACATGGGGTGACGGTCGTTATAACCAAGGAAAACAAGAATGGTTTGTCTAATGTCCAGCGGAGTAGTCCACATGGATGATAAACAATACAACACATCTTCAACAATGTAAGTACTAAAATAACTAAAGTAGTTCAACTATCTTAGTATAGGTTAAGAAAACATGCATTACAAATGTTTAAAGAATAGCCTTATAAACGAATACAAAACATGTGTGAAAATGTGTTTGCCTGAGACAGGCTTCTGAATTAAGCAAAAGTTTTAAGACACATCTGTACACCATACGTCACTAATCCCAGTAGTGGGACATTGGAGCCACTCTCACTCCTCAAAGAATAAACTACATACTCTCAAGGCTATGTGGGAGGAGCCCAGGTGAAAAGTCCTTTGCTCATACAATAAGGGGGTCTATATATCCAAGGGTGATGCTTGACCCTTGTGACTCTTGGACTTCTCTCATGATCGTTCAACTTCCTATGAATTTTCAACAGACGTGACTCTTCAACTTCATATGTTTATCTCTTGGAATTTCACATTACATTATATTTTATTACAGCAATGGCTAATAATAGTGATGTGGTCGAGACAACTCATGACGCAACTCGACATGATACTGTTGACATGTACTAATTTAATGTGGTGTCCCTATCGAGCTAATATGATGTTGAGTGACGGATGTGCTCTCGGTGTGTTGTGTCTTCACCTCTGCATGGAAAAGTGTTCGGGGTCTTTGATGGTCTTGGTATTTGCTTGATGGTTTAGAAACATGTATCCCTTTTGCTTGTTGCTCCAGGCGCTTGGTACCTTTTGTTGGAACAATTTGGCCCCTTCTTTGACTGGAATGATGTGTTGGATTATTCATGTGTCATATGTTTTCAAGCTATCATATGCCCACATGAATACATCATGACATTGTCTAAATAGGCAGACAAATACTTTCCTCTCTTCTGGTGTGCAACATGTACCAGATTCACAAACTTCAGATCTCTATCTATTCCCAGATTAATCTGTTTGTGCATTAGTGTGGAACTGTGGTTTTTAGTGTTCCTGGGTCCCTTGAAGCGGTTCTGCAAGTCATATAGCTTCTCAAGTGAAGCCACACCCTTAGGGATGAGGTTTCCTTTACTGTCATCAACTTTGTCTTACAGAGATTGCTCATTTACGTCTTCATCTATCGTTGCGTCTTTGAAGACATCAGCGTTAGCCATGAAATGCAGTATCTGTTCATCATCATCAAAAACACGTAAATTAGTGATGTTTTCATGGATAGATGGCTTATACAAAATTTCAATAGAAAATCTATCCCTAAGCGGTGTCATCCTAGCAGCTGCATTTTCCAGAGCATTTACAGCTACATTACACATTCTTGGTACATAGATGATATTGAAAGCTTGGAAATTAGAGATAAGACGCCATACCTCTTGTTGGTAACTCTTAAGATGAGGTGAAACATAGTGTATGGTGTTACGTACTTGATGTACCATAATCTTTGAATCACCTACCACTTTCAACACAACAACGTTGAGGTAGATGGATTTTTGTAAGCCCAAAACGAGTGCTTCATATTCGGTAGTATTTTTCGTGCACCCAAACTCCAAGCAGCTTGAGGCTAAGTGTTTCCTTTGCCTTGGGTCTATCAAAACACACCCAGTTCCAGAGCCATCCTATGTTTTATATCCGTTGAAATACAAGGTCCACAAGTCATTTGTACAAGGACCACTTGTTGCGCTAGTACTGCTAACACTATTGCTACTATTGTTACATTGTACTGTACAAGTTTCATTTCCATTAGTCGGGGAAGGAAGGAGACCCAACTGCGTATTTGGTGGGGTGGGGCTCGACTGTGTAAGATAACACCCAAGCTGTGTTTCCAAAAAGTAATTTTCGAACATAAGTTTTGTGAAATCCAACGATTCATTTTGACCATTCAAGGGAGTAATGTTATGTTTCATATATCTCTCCGAAAACACTTGAATTTGGTAATTTCTACCTTGGTATAGAAGATATAAGTGTGACTAGTCTATAGAAAAATATCCTTGCAACTTACTGGACCAGTCTCTGCTAAGAAATAAGCCATATGCTTCTAGGATGTCCATGATCACAATGTTAATGCATTGGTGAACTCGTTCATCGAATGATAACCGGATGATCACATCCTAGAGTTCACCAATGGTTATTACACATGTTCGGTCAAGTTGGATGATCTGCGTAGTTGTACTACTCCATTGCACATTTATCTGTTTAGCGATGGAGAGTGGCATGACATTGACTGATGCGTTAGAATCAACCAAATAGTTGTGGACATTGAAGTTGAATATTTCAAATGATAACAAAAATGGTGGGCAGAGCGAGTTTTCTTCTTCCATGCGAAGCGCGTTGAGCACAAATGTGAGTGATCCAGGAGACTTGCTTGGTCCCTTGCTGGAAGAGGCAACATTGTTTGTGGAGGTTTTCCCTAGTGCGCGCAAAAGAATATCCTGCTGACTCGTGAGCTCGGTTAACTCATAAAGAGATATGTTCGCATGGGTCTTTTTCATATCTTCAACAATATTGTAATCCAAAGTGGGAAGACTCACCAACTCATCCGGGGGGGGACTTATGTTTTTACTATCTGGTGGAATGTTTTGGAGTTTGTTACTCATGGACGTATCTTTCGTTGTAGCTGTCTTCCTAGACTTTCTTTATGTTTTCTGTGTTGAGGAGGCCAATGGATCAACTATTCTGAGCAGTTGTCAAAATTTTTCTTTCGGTATCTCAAACAAAGTGGGATCCCTTTGACTTCTCAAGTTTTATCGTCTGTTCTGCTTTGGGGGCTACTTCTCGATGGTTTTTTTCTTCTAGGTAGAATTAAGATATTGATACATGTTAATTACATGCCCAGAACTTGGAGCTTCATTAGATGCAACATCCTCTTCTTCATCTTCATCCTTTGGCTGAACCTTCTCACTGGCTTTAAAATGATCAACCAACCTTGAAGCCATAATGCTCATAACTCGGTTCCATTCTGGACAAGACTTCTATGAATGTCAGTGTTCGTGGATCGCGCAGTAGTGATCCTTCACAATTTGGTCCATTTCGAACATAACATTGTGCAGATTTAGTCGGGTGGCTACTGCCACTACCTGATGCCACATTCTTCCTATGCACAAATCTGGGAGGTTTGTTGCTCACAGTTGTCTCGGTCATCCATTGCTTAAGTTCAGACACTTCAGTTGTCAAGGACTTGAGGAGATGAGTAAGGTTATCAATTCCAATTGCTTCCTTTTCCTTTACCTTACTCCCTGCAGTCTGAGACCTATTGCCTGTGTCTTTGTAGTCCTTAACTGGTTCATCATCTACAATGACCCCAGTAGCATGCAAGTCTTTCTCCACATCAATTGCTTCTTAGCAATTTTCTAAAAGTGTTGGTTTCACAGCTCGCTTGACGAACTGTGCAATGTTGGTCGGCAGTGCAGACGTGTAGTAGTCAATTGTGATGGAGTCATGAGGTTTAGTGTCTGCAGTGAACTTGTTCAAGATACGGTTAAACCTCTAGTTAAAATCTTTCACCTTTTCTTTCTACTCCATCTTGAGATTTCCCAACTCTTTCAACAACATGGCGAGGGTTTTATCGTCAACAAATTTCTCAAGGAAAATTCTCCTGAACATCCCCCAATTCTAAATGGAGTTGACAGGAAGGTTATGGTACCATACAGTTGCTCTACCATCCAAGGTACATAAAAACAATCTACATGCGACATCATCATAATGTACCTCAAGTGTATGCAGATGTAGGTAGAACATGTCTAGATGGTCTTCTGCCTTCACTGTTCACATCTTGTGCAAGACACCCGAGAGTGTCAATGGGCCCTGTGTCATCCATTCCAGATTTTAATCAGCCATATTTTCCTCTTCTTCGTCCTCCTCCTCTTCTTATGAATCTGGTGGTTCAACCTCTGAATTTGTTGGTTCGTCTCCACCTCTAACTCCTCCGATGCCTTCCCCTTTGCTGCATCTGTCGAAACCCGAGCCCAAGAGTGAGTTGTTATCTTCTTTTCATTCTAGGAAAACAGGAGGTTCCTCTTCATTCTCAACAGCTTCAGCCTGCTCTTCAAGAGTGACAAGGATTACTTCTTCAACATATCAGACTACCACTCCTATGGGTGTATTCTTTTGCTTCCTCTGCGAAGAGGGAATAGTGTGTACTCCTGGAATTAGTTCAACAACTTTGGAAAATTGACAGGTGATGGGACAAATAACACGGATGTGATGATATGAAATTTCTTGTTTGGGTCTGGGAGGTGAGGAATAACCAACTTTAGAGTTGCGCGTGGGAGAGAGGGAGTTCATGTTATTGTCTTGACTAGATGATATATAAGTGGGTTTGAGAGGACATTCAACCATAAACTAATCAGGCCCTCCTTCTAGCACCAAAAATTTTAATGGTGATGGACCTGCCAACATTCAGGGGATCTCCCCCTTATGAAGTCCCAAATAGACCTCACAACATTTGGTGTAGGAGTCCCATCTGGTATGATGGCCCATTTTCCATTATCTTAGATACTTTCCTTATCTCTTATTATTCATCACATGAGAGTGTTATGCTTATAACTTTAAGAAAGAAAGGTGAGTATTCCTAGTGAGTGTGTAATGTAACTTTGTGTCTGGGTTCTCTTACTGTAAAGGAGAGGGTAAAAGTGAGCCTCTAGATGAGAGGTAGTAGTACCACCTAGGGAGAGACACACGCGGAAACATCAAGGGCCTGTCCAACATCTAGCGGAATAGTCCACAGCAGATGTGGGATTCATTAAAACTAAAGTGCAAGGGAAAACACGTACACTGTCCAGTGGAGTAGTCCACACGGGGGGTGACATTTGTTATAACCAAGGAAAAAAAGAATGGTATGTCTAATGTCTGGCAGAGTAGTCCACTTAGACGAGATAACAGTGATAAACAATACAACACATCTTCAACAATGTAAGTACTAAAATAACCAAAGTAGTTCAACTATATTAGTATAAGTTAAGTAAACATGCATTACAAACATTTAAAGAATAGTCTTACAAATGGATACAAACATGCGTGAAAACGTGTTGGCCTGAGACATGCTTCTGAATTAAGCAAAAGTTCCAAGACACATCTGTACACCATACATCACTAGCCCCAATGGTGGGACATTGGAGCCACTCCTCGCTCCTCAAATAATAGGCTACAGACTCTCAAGGCAATGTGGGAGGAGCCCAGGTGAAAAGCCCTTTGCTTACTCAATGAGGGGGTATATATAGCCAAGGGTGATGCTTGACCTGTTAGAAAATTATATATTACAGAGCAATGGAACACATAAAATATTGCAGAAATATAAACACAGAAAATGCATAAAACAAGAGAGACACAAATATATGTGGTTCACCCAGTTTGGGCTACGTCCACAGAGAAACAGCGAGTCCTTCTTTTCATATTATCCAACAAACTGAAGAGATACACCCTACAATATATTTGCTGTAATTCCCTCTTCGCTCTCAATATCCTCTCTCTTCCTCACTTAGAATACAAATATCCTAGACGCAATACAATTCCCTCATATATAGTGAGGGGTTGCCTTCTAGGGAAGAAAACCCTAAATTAAACATAACTTCTACCATCAGATCTCCACCTAATGAACGACCCAGATTGACTATGAAATTAAAACACTTTACAAGGCAATTTTACATCTATTCTTAGCTTCGAGGGTAGGACCCCCGATCCCTCCGCCCCGGGGGGGGCTCTCAATAGGTCGCAACCACCCCCCTTGGACCTCCCTTACATCAAATATTTTACGGGATTACAAACTGGGGTCCAATGCCGCGATACCTTTGAATACAGAAGATAATTAGGCTCCACACCCAACAATCTCACACTTGGAAACTGATTATAGCAACTCCATCACTGCTTCATTTGCTAAACAATGACTCCACTTTGGACCTGGCTATTTCGCGGGGTCTACTTATCCTGGTAGATCTTCTAACACCACTTTCAGGTGTTTGAGGTGCTTGTTGCTATTATGGTTGTTGTTCTGGCTGTTGATCACTATGATTTTCAAGCACCATCACTTTTCCTGTGATCTCGTCACGTACTGTGTATTCTCTATTTTCTTTTTCCTATTTCTTTTCCTGCAACTGATCCTTATACAAAAAAATTTCATTGAATATGACATTTCTGCTCCTAATGATTTTGTGTTTTTCATAATCATAAAAGCGATAACCAAAATCATTAACACCATATCCAATGAAGGTACATTTCTTTGATTTTGCCTCAAGCTTTGTTCTATTTTCTTTATTAATGTGGACAAAGGCTTCACAACCAAAAGTATTTAAAAAAGAGTAGTTTACCTTTTTACCTGTCCATGATTCCTCTGGAATACCACCATCCAAGGAACTTGAAGGCTCTCTGTTTATTAGATAAACAACGGAATCTAAAACATCTACCCAAAATTCTAAAGGCAATCCTGCATGCAATCTCATGCACCTTGCACGCTCCATGATTGTCTTGTTCATCCTTTCTGACACATCATTTTCTTGTGGTGTTCTTGGAACTATCTTCTCTCTACGAATTCCATTCTCTGAACAGTACCTATCAAACTCTTTGTTGCAATCTTCACCTCCATTGTCTGATCTGAGACACTTCAACCTTTTTCCTGTCTCATTTTCAACCAAAGCTTTCCATTTCTTGAAAGTATCAAATACATCAAATTTATTTTGAATACAATAAATCCAGGTTTTTTCTGGTTGCATCATTGATAAAAGTAACACAATAATGAGAGCCACCAAGAGATGATACCTGAGCAGGTCCCCATACATCTGTATGCACAAGCTCTAATTTTTCGCTCTTCTTTTCTTTCCCAACTCTAAGGAATTTGACTCTCTTCTATTTTCCATAAACACAATTCTCACAGAATTTTAAATCAACATGTTTCAAACCTAGCAACAAATTTCTTGAGTGAAGAATCTGTATCCCATTCTCACTCATCTGCCTGAGCCTATGATGCCACAATGTTGTATCTTCTCTTGTAGAGGTTAAATAATTAATAGAATTAGAAATACCATTGCATAAATACAATGTACCAACCTTTTCTCCTTTCACTATTACCAGGGATCCTTTAGTGACCTTCCAGGTTTTATCTATGAAAGTAGCTACGCAACCTTCACCTCCCAACTAACCTGTTGAAATCATATTTTTATTTAGATATGGAACATGCCTTACCTCCTTAAATAGCCACTGATTTCCACTTTGTTGATATATGAAAACTGTACCCATTCCAATGATTTTACAGGGTTTATCATCGCCCAATCGAACCTATCCAAAATCTCCTTGAACATAATCATAAAAATGTTTCCTATCAGGTGTGGCATGGAATGAGGCCCCTGAATATACCACCCAGGCATCAATAATATTTTCTAATGAAAGAATCAAAGCATCTTGCAACACATCGCCTGTTACATTCGCTTCATGATTAGTTTCTCATTGCGCGTCTCCTTCTTTTCCCTTTCGAGACTTGCAGTCTTCTTCAGGTGTCATTTCCTCCCGCATTTCCAGCACACTATCCCCGATCTAGACTTGGATCTTCCTTTTCTTGACTTACTGTGATATCCAAGGCTCTTTCCTCTTTCCATTTTTCTTCCCCTAGTCTCTGCAGTCAAAGCATTACCTGATGTCCCACCGAAGCTTTTTCGTCGCATTTCCTCACTAAGGATTGCACCGACAACATCATCAAACTTCAAAGTACTAGATCCAGAGATAGAGTTACTAATTTCCATAACTAAACCATTCTAACTTTCTGGCAATGGCACAAAAATAAAAGAGCCCTAACCTCATCATCAAAAGTTACCCCTACGACTAGTAACTGTATTAAATTCATTTAAATGATCAACAATAAATCCACCTTCTGACATCTTCATATTAAATAAACGCTTCATAAGAAATACCTTATTTGAGGCCGAGGGATTTTCATATAGTTTGGCCAATGTTGACATTAAACCCTCTGTTGTTGCTTCCTTTGAAATATTAAACGCTACCGACACCTCTAGGAACAGCCGTATTGTTCCAAGTTCTTTTCTGTCGAGAATATCCCATTCTGTGTTTGTCATACTCGTCAGCTTCTTTGCCTTTCCACTCAATGGTTGGTACAGATCTCTCTGGTACAAATAATCTTCCATCTGCATTTTCCACAGCTAGTAGTTTTTGCCATTAAATTTTTCGACCCTAAACCTACCATCTTCCACCATTACTCCCACTTTAACCAGGAACCCTTCTCTCCTGCGAGTTTATCAGCCAAAAAAAGACCTTCGACTCTGATACCAGTTGTTAGAAAATTATATATTACAGAGCAATGGAACACATAAAATATTGCAAGAATATAAACACAGAAAACACATAAAACAAGAGAGACACAGATATACGTGGTTCACCCAGTTTGGGCTACGTCCACGGAGAAACAGTCAGTCCTTATTTTTATATTATCCAACAAACTGAAGAGATACAACCTACAACAGATCCGTTGTAATTCCCTCTTCGCTCTCAATCTCCTCTCTCTTCCTCACTCAGAATACAGATATCCTAGACGCAATACAATTCCCTCATATATAGTGAGGGGTTGCCTTCTAGGGCAAAAAACCCTAAATTAAACATAACTTCTACCATCAGATCTCCGCCTAATGAACGACCCAGATTGACTATGAAATTACAACATTTTACAAGGAAATTTTACATCTATTTTTAGCTTTGGGGCGCTGTCCCCGATCCCCCCACTGGGGGGGGCTCCCAAAAGGTCGTAGCCACCCCCCTAGACCCCCCCCCCTGCAACGAATATTTTACGGGCAAACTAGGGTCCAATGCAGCGATACCTTTGAATACAGAAGATAATCAGGCTCCACACGCAACATGACCCTTGTGACTCTTGAACTTCCCTCATGATCGTTCAACTTCCTATGACTTGTCTAGATAATCTTCGGCAAAATCACATGATCAATCTTTTGTCGACGCGTTTCGAACCAACCAGTGTGGTTCATCGTCAGGACAAGTTGAAGAACTGATCTGGCTTAGCTGATTAAATAGAGTGTGCAGAGACTCCAACGGTTATATTGCAACAACTAATTTTGACCTGAGGACCTGGTTATTATCGGTCTCAATATTCAACGAATCGTTATTCTGAAGACTCACACCTTTAACCCTCGAATCCAGCCCAAACACGTCCGAGCAGAATCCATCAGAGCCTGCGCGCAAATCCGGATCCGCTGACTCAACAGCAGCAATGTCACGCGAGCAAACTAACTCATCGGAGCTTATTCGTGGTTCTATACTCCCTGACGAGCCAGCCGAAGAACCGGCCACTGACAGCTGTGACACGACCAGAGAGCGATCACCAGAACCCGCTACCCTGTCGATGCTCGCACCGCCACTTCCTTCCATCAAACCAGAGCCAGAGGAAGGTGGATCAACGGAGGAAGAGCCGCTTAAAACCCAAGCCCTCAGGGAGGAGACCTGGTTAGAGGAGACCCGACTGTCAGAACCCTGATCAAAGAATAAACCAGACTCCAGATTCGAACAGCCCGATAGTTTATTATACTTCGCGGACTGTCTGATCTTAAGGGCCTCTTCCAATCTCAGGGCCTTCAACGCCGATCTTCAACTTCATATGTGCGTCTCTTGAACTTTCACATTAAATTACGTTTTATTACAGCAAGTGTGGCCTATAGTAGTGATGTCGACAACTCATGGAACAACTCGACATGACACTAATGACATGTACTGGCTAACTGTGGTGTCTCTGTCGAGTTTTTATGCTACTGAGTGACGGATGTGCTCTCGGTGCGTTGTGTCTTCACCTACACATGGAAAAGTGTTGTGAGGTCTTTGATGGTCTTGGTCTTTGCTTGATGGTTCAAAAACATGTATCCCTTTCGCTTGCTGCTCCATGTGCTTGGTACCTTCGTTTAGCTGTGAGCAAGTCTTATAGCATGCGCTCCTTCTTCATCCCTTTCGTCATTGTGCCATGTTCCATCAATGTATCCTTTCCCGCAATTCACTCATTATGGGATGACATCAAATCCAAAATCCTCCTAGTCTAGCATGATGCATTCTTTTCCAGTTCTGCGTCTAGATGACCGAGAGGGAGGACAAGACACTAAAGTTGTGCATAGCACAACTCAGGCTGGGAAGAGAGGCTCCGAAGTACTATCGGGAAAAAATGCGCAGAGGTCACTGGGAGGAAAAATTGCACAATCAGGGACAGTAGTGACAGTTGCAAGGTGGAACCCAGCTAGACAGAACTGTGCAATTCTTGGGAGGAAGACAAGGCAGGGTGTCTGGGAGAAATCTTGGACAATTCTGTACATTTTTCAAGGTGAGGAATAAACAGGTCACTCAAGGTCCAACTGAGAATCTACACAGGATTCAGGGGGGAGATAGAGTTGGGTAGCAAGGGACACTAGCAGGAAATTTTGCACAATTTTCTAGAGCAGGGCATGTCAGGCTATGTGGAGTTACTGGTCATAACTACGCATTTCTGAGAGACAGTACATGATTGGTAGTTGTTGCACAATTTCTAAAAAGAGTGTGGAGTAGGGTAGTAGCAGGTGTATCAGACAGATCTGTGCAATTTTCAGGGACAGTGCAGAGCAAGCCAGCATGAGACCTAACTCATCATGACTGCGCAATTTCTGCAGACAGTGCAAGGCAGGCAGTCTATGCAAGTATGGAGAGCAATGTAGCTCCATGTGATAGTGAAGTGCATATTTCCAGCTGACCAAAGGGAGGCTTGATAATTGATTTTGTAGGAAGCATAGAGTGGATCAGGCCTAGAGACAACTTTTGCGCAATTTTGAGAGACAATCAACTTGCTCACTTCCAGGATTGCACAATGTAGTTGCCCGAGAGGACAACCTCAAGCACTACGCAATTATGGGCAGTGGAGAGGGGTCAATGAGAGCTAAGACTGCACAGTGCAACTCAGTCGAGGTCTAGTTAAAGGGGTTTGTCTGATTAACAGATTTTAAGGAAAAATGGCTAAGTGCGAGAACAAGTGGACTTGTGTAGACATGACATTGTGATCAAACACTTATCATGAATCAACGATAGGACACCACAAACCAACAATACAAACATGTGCTCAGTGAAACTATCATAAGGTTAAGAGTGACAAGTGCGACACTAGAGATAGACCTTGGAATGACTATGACAAAACTTGCGCATAGTGCTTACAACTTTGTGTGTGAGTGTGACTGATGTTCACAGAGTGAAGACAACTCATGCACACAAAGATAACCTTCAAAATTTCCAGAACAAGACTGCAAGCATGGAAAAGCAATCAACATGCCAAAATACGACCATTGGTCGGAAAAGCAAAGGGTGTTAAAGACGCTGCAAGGACTCATGGAATGAGCTCGAGTGTTTGCAACCATCAGTGGAAAAACCAAGGAAGTCTCCAAAATTTGGATGCAAGTCAAAATTTTGGAGGGTGTTGTAACTGCTACAACAAACTCTCATCATGTTTTGGTTAGTATATAAAATTTTAATGAATGAATTAACTGATAGACAACAATGCAACTATTTTGAGGAGATATTGATCCTCTTTGACGATTCTCAGATAAATATGAGACCCCTATGCTCATATATGTTGTTGTGACCTGTAGATTACATGTTTATGATATGTTTGACAGAATTCTTGTCATGGCCAGTAGGGGTCAAATCAATTCCTTGTTCAAGTGTTTGAATTAGTACCCTTGTTTCGATATTATTTTTCATTTTGGAAGTTTCATGAAGTTCTTGGTAGTGGCATGAGTTCTGGCCCTGGAAAAGTGGCATAAAATTCAGATTTGTTGGCACAAAATTGTCTGGAAAAGTCCACATTCACATGGATGCCTTGTTGTGGGAGCGACTGGAGGGTCCTAGTGGCATGCATGCCTTGTCATGGGAGCAATTGAGGCTCTAGAGAAGTGAAAAAGAAATTTATCTCTGGGGTTGGTCACCTGAAGGGGTTGGTTGGCTCCTGAAGTTCTTGTAGCTTTTGAGGAAGGTTAGTTTGGTCTTGCAATGTCAGTTCCACTTCCTTAACTATACATGGGTAGTTGAATCATATCATAGTAACTCTTCGTCACATGTTTACCCTGGTGGACCAGTTAGCTTGGGTAAATGTGGGAGGGGGGTGCTACATATATTTAATGAGTTAGAAATGTTTAAGACATTTGAAGGTGAGCTAGAGATTAATAAATTTATTGACAGGTTTGAAGAACAACAAGAAAAAATCCCACCAATGCAAGAAAATGGATATAAAATTCAAAAGCAAGAAGGAAAACAAGTGTAAAGTGATGAACATCAAGAATAAGGAACCTTGCAGGAACCTTTACAATAGATTCAACCTAATAATCCAAAACCACAACTAGTTCGTAGATCTTCTAGGCCTCACAAGCCTTCACAAAGGTATCCTCCTTCAAACTATATCATATTAACTTTTGAAGGTGAGTCTAATTGTTACGCAGTAATTTGTCACTGTCTCCTTGTCAGTCTCCCTACTGTATCATGAATTCAAATCAATCATGCTCATGCTCTCTAATCTGGCCAAATGACCCACTTTGCCAAAGTTTTTTCTATCAGCGCGACTTTTGGCCAAATAACCGCGCTGATGGGCGCTCCATAACAGACCGAATGCGCTGTCAGTGCGGAAGCACATGTGTTTTCCGCGCTGGTCGAATTTCATGAGCCAGCGCATCCTATGTTTGTATTAAGTCGCGCTGACACAGCCTGCTCTGTTATTAAGATGCGCTGTCAGCGCTACAGTTCAGTTATGCACCCGCGCTGATCCTGTTTGGGCGAGTTTGTTCTAACAGCCAGCCTTCCAGATGACTCCAGACCTGGTTGTTGGCCTTGTGAATGTCGCCCTACCTTCTATGGCATGTCTGTTCATCATTTGAGCCACCTTCCTTGGAGATAAGCCCATCCTCCCACCATTCATGGAGACTCCTTCTCCTATTTAAACCTCCACCATTGCCATGAGCAGCTAGTTTTTAGTTTGGAGTTTTGATAGCTTGGATTGTGTGGAGCTTATAGTGCTCAGATTGCAGCTACTATAGGTAGTTGGTGTGATAAGTGTGGAAGTGCTTGATAGCTTAGGGGAGGTTGTGTTGTGTTGCTTGTGTGAGAGAGAGAGTTTCTTGTTTTGGGAGACTCATTTCCAAAGGTGAATGCTTAAGAGACTTGCTGACTGGCCCCTCCTGAGAAGGATATCGATGTCAGAACACTTGGTTGTACTCTTCTCTGTTATTGATTAATAATAGATGACTACTATTATTGTTCCATTCTCATTTGTCTCTGCAATGGTTAATGTGAATTACATCCTTTCTGACTGATGTATAGTTGCTTTTATTAGATTTCACGCTATGTGTTTGTCTTCTCTTCGTGTGTGCAGGTATCTATTCGCGGAGATCGCGGAAGATCGTGACCAGCTAGAGCGAAGGAGCGAAGGTGGCATCTCTTCATCAAACAACAGCGCTGGAATCCAAGTAGGTGTTCTTTGCCTATCTTTTAATTGCAATTAGGAACTTGCATAGTAGCATTGACTGATTGTTGCTAGACCCACTCTGGGCTAGTAGGGATCGCCTCTATCCGTAGAGGGGATTTGCCTCTCCAACAATTTGGTGACTCCGCTGGGGAGTTCAGCCTTTTGTCTCTTGTGTCCATTTTTGTGTTTGAATTTGATTGTTCTCTCTTTTCGAGATTGGAGATTGGTTCTCTGCTTTTTAGACTTCCTGGTTCAGTCTGGGAGGTGTGTGAATTGTTTAAAGAGTTCTGGCCTTGGTTTGGGAGTCTTTGGCTTGTTTTTGCCTTTTTTTTACCCTCAGCGCGGTTTATATCAAAACAGTTGCGCTGACAGCGCATAGCTGTTTCTTTAAACCTGTTGTCATCGCGCTTGTACGTATAACAGTCGCGACGGTTCTGAAATCGAACTAGCGCGCTTTATCCGTGTCCTTCCGCGCTAACAGCGCCAAGTTGCTACGCGTGACCTAGTGTCAGCGCACAGTTGCTAAGCGCTACTCGCGCTGATCCTGTAAAATTGAATTTGTCTCAGTTTTACCTCCTGAGCCTGTTGGTTTGCTTATCTCCAGCTCTTTCTACTTGGTTTGTGACTTGATATTCATTGTTTGAACTATTGCACACTTGCTTGCAAAGCCTCGTCGAACGAATTTCATTTTTGTGACCCGTGACCTAGTGCCATCGTCAGGTTTCCACTGGATTGACCTTGTTTTGTTCGCTTGTTCACTTGTTCGCAAAAGTTCGTTGCTACTTGCCTTTGCTATTACGCGAAACCTTCCTTTTTTCTCTCTTTTCTTGGTTGTTTAGGTGGTTGTCCTCGAACCAGTCCTTCGGTTGTTTCGGTCACTCCTCGCCACCCAGACATAGATCACAATTGCTTGGGTTCAACCAGCTCTTTTCACGCTTGTTGTGTGTTCCATTGAGTGATTTTTGTTTTCTTTACTCAGTGTTACTGTCTTTCAAAATTCATTGCAAGTGTATCGTGCCATTGAAAAGGAAATCGAACTAATATCTTTTGCATTCAATAGTTAATCAAAGGAAGAGCATTTTGTTAATTTGCATTCTCAAAGGAAAAGCCTCATTTCTTTGTCATTAGCTGCATTAGGTTGTTTGATTGTTTGATTTCGTTTTGTTTGATTGAAAACTCTTAACCTTCTCATAGTTAGAATTCATCGAACGAAATGGTGTTCTTTGGCATATAGCTTGCATCTAGGTAATTGTGAGAGATCACACGATAAGGCCTGAAATCGAAACTTAATTTCAAGATCAACCATAAAATGAACTGAATAAACTTAAAAACGCATTGGAACTAAACGCAAACATCTAGAGGTCTAGGTTAGAGACGTGTTCCGGCGTCTTTAAACATAGTCACTATTGTTTCACATTACGGTTGGGTGATTCCTCCTTCTGTGACTCGATAGTGGTCTAACACGGACTGTGCTCCCACGTACCGTCACGTATATAGGGAGACCCCACTAGGCTTTTATCCTTGATCCATAGGAAGCCGAGTCTGCCGCCTTGTGAACCGTAACACACCGAACACAACATTCGGGAAGATTGACTGCAGTATGGAAAGTCCTTGGCTCTCATACGATTGCTAAGGTGTATAAGCAGTTTTACGGATCGCTTGGTAAACCCTTTACCTAGAGTCTCCAGAGCAGTCACTTTTGATCCTTTTTGGACTCCCTAAAAGAAAAGGTGCCTGTGAGCGTCTTGTCACTTCGTGCTCATTAAACATTCGAAGGAGACTGGAGTCATCTTTTCGTCCTTTTCTCGACTCTTGAAACATGAAAAGGTCAAGTTTGGTTCCTGTGTCTTAAAAATTTATTCGGCCACGATAACATTACCTGATTAGATCTTGTGTGCGTTAGCTTGAGTAGGTTTTGTTTTCTCTCTCAATGGCAACTTTTCCGGGGTTCACCAACCCAAGCTCCCCTCCTGACGGGAATCCTGGTCATTTCCCTCCTCTCGGGAATGTTGGTGCTCCTTACATGGCAACGTTATCCCTTCCAGGGTTAACTGTCGGGTTGCCTGTGTGGTTGTTTTCAACCTCTCTGGTCCCTGTCATGTCGGCTGATAGTCTATCAGTCCCTCCACCTGAACAACGTCATGTTGATCCTAAGGTGGATCTCTCCCCTTCAACGCCTTCTTCTACGTCTTCCTCTTATACTTTGCCTGGTGAAAGTCTCGATTCGCATAACCAGGTGGCTAAGAAGAAGAAGAAGAAGTCTCCTAAGGGAGAGCTTACACACACCGTCCCTCCCTCAAGTCAGGCTATCCACTCCAGTACACCTGAGGTCGGGTCACCTTCTGCTCCTCCGCAGAAGGTTAAGTTTCCTTGTCGATTATGCAAGGAGGACCATCTTCTTCGTGATTGTCCTGACATCCCCAGGATACTAGAAGTATGGTCTCATGATCCGGCCCACCCCTCATCGTCCACTGAAGCTCATGGCGATACTACCTTATCAGTCGGGAATGGTAAGGGAAAAGGGAAAGTTCGCTTCCCCTGTCGACTTTGTGAAGGCAGCCATTCCCTTCACCTTTGTCCGCTCATGGATAAAGCTTCCAGTGTCTTGGAAAGTCTTTCAGCTCCCTCACCCCAACTCCCTGTTGGATATCAGCGTCTTTCTGCTACTGCTGATCATCCCCCTCCTGATAAAGAGATTGATTCACATTCTTCTCTTGTTCACACCCCTCTTCCTAAACCTGGCTGTACCCAGCCGGTCCTCGACCAACCATTGGTCGGGAAGGGTGACGATTCGTGTTCACCACCTGTCGATCATCCTGTTTCGGAAGAACATCATTCCCATGTTCTTCTCGTCTCATCCGAGTCTCCTGAGCTTGACAGGGATCTTGCCATCCCGGCAGCTCCGGAGACTCCTGATTCGGTTCCTTCAGAGCAAGGGGGCAATCATATGATTCCCCCACCAAGTAGTTCAGTCGTTTCCTTCGACTGGAGTCGTTTGACTACTCCTCCCCTTCCGTCCCATGTGCCTTTTTGGGTCACCGCCTATGCCTGCAATATGGCGCTGCCTGGCACTGTGCTGGACGAGGGGGCATCTGTTAGTCTTATGCCTGTTACTACTTGGCGAACGTTGGGTTCCCCACCACTTGTGCCTGTCGCACCGAATCTCACAGCTTTTGACGGAGGAACTAGTCAGCCATTAGGGATCCTTCCAAAGTTTCCTATTACTTTGGGAGGCAAGACTGTCTATATAGACATCTCGGTTACCCAAGGTTCTTTAGACTTCAGTCTTCTCCTTGGTCGTGATTATGTGTATGCCATGGAAGCCCTTGTTTCTTCACTTTTCCGTGTGGTTTGCTTTCCACACGATGGAAGAATAGTGATGTTCGATCAGTTCTCGTTCGTTCATCCACAAGCTCCTCCGACGCACTTGTCTTTCCCTCCTGGTTTTCATCCACCGGTTGCATCTACCTCACCGCAGATCAACTATGTGGCCACCTCCCTCGTGCCCATACCCAGTGAAGACACCATCGTGCATAGTGTCCTAGGGGCATTAGGCCCTGATTTCCAAGATGTCGGCCTTCCTTCTGGAGCTGCCTTCTTGGGAACCTCTACTTCCCATTCCTTATGATGAAGTCTGGATGGAGCACAGTTCCTTGTCTTGTGTCAAGCTCGCTAAAAAATGAAACAAGGAGTCTCGAGGATAGTTTTGCTAATGTATCAACCTCGTTAAAAGAATGAAACGACTTGGATCCGAGGATAGTTTTGCTAATGTGTCAACCTCGTTAAAACAATGAAACATGAGCTCGTGCAATTCGAGCGAAATTACCATTATGTCAACCTTCAACCCATTTTCAATGGCTTGAAGCTTGGGGGGCATGCACCTCGAATTGAGACACGATGCTGGGGGGCATGCCCGTCTTTTACCATCAAGCATAGTTTGCATGTATATACGTGCCTTTAAGCTTGCATCAAAAATAAAATCCATTTTCAAAGCATAGTTTGCATACGTGATGATCACGTGTGTTTTCAAGCTTTCATAAAAATAAAATATTTTTCCAAGCATAGTTTGCATGCGTGTCATGTATGCTTTTAAGCTTGCATTCAAAAAATTAAAATACATGGGTCATGTGTTGTGCAATTCATACATAAGATTACATTTGTACTGAACATTTGCATAGCATATAAAAAACATCATCACATGTAACAAGATCCATCCAAAAATCGGTATGTATATAGATATATATATATATATATATATATATATATATATATATATATATATATATATATATATATATATATATATATCGTGTGGCGCACTAAGGTGCTCAAAAATAAGTGTATATGTCAAAAATAGAGTCAGTGTCCTCAATACATTCGAAACATATGTCTCTCAAACATCAGTGGAAGTAAAACCTAGGCGACTACTGTGCTGGGTTATGCTCTCTGTAGCATACAGCTGCTCGTGCCACCCGCCTCAAAAGGCGGTGCATCCTAGGTGCCACCCCCACTGTGTGGATCTGATGCTCTATGGGGACCTCCTCAACCCCCTGGGAATCCGGTACCCCCTCCAGCAAACCCTCGAGGTTGCGAGCTATAGTCTCCGTTGTGTCAACTCCTGGAGGAACTAAGGCCAGGGCTCCAGCTCCTTGCCCCTCCCTCCGTGCCGTTGGGGCTAGGCCAATGGGTCTCACGGGTCCCACATCTGCACATCGTGACATCTATCAAGACATGTACATGAAAAACCAAAAACATCAAAAAATATTAAAATGAGATCAAGTGACATACCTCCATCATCCCAATGCTCTCCTGTGGGCAGTGGCATGTCAGGATCGTTGCGGAAGTCCATACCCGCATATGGCCAGTCCTCGACGAAGATGACCTGCCGGTCCAGCCACTCTCGAAAATACACCCCCCAGGCCACTGGGCGACCACCACCTCCACGTGGCATGACGCGGGCCCATCGGCTGGCCCTCGTCTCCCGAGGACCTCTAGGTGGATCCACAGCCATCGTCTGTAGTTGTAGAGCTGGCACCCGCTCCAGCATGAGCGGAAGGAGAAGCGACCCATACGCAAACTGCTTCGTCTCTCCACGACGGCAGTTGCTTAGTTGCCTCTTCATGCTGGTAGTCACAGCTGTCGCCCAGTTGAAAATGGTGGGCTGTAGGCACTCCAGAGCGAGTAATAGTTGGTTCTTCGAGGCCTCATGATTGGCCAAAGAACCCGCTGCCCGTGTCACTAAGAAGAGTATAGTGCGAAGAGGCATGTCTCGCACTGTCGGGATACCAACCTTCCCGCTCCGTGTTTTCGCGGCTCCTGGGCATACTCTAGCCATCAGCTGGTCCAGAGTCTCACCGCTGGGTCGCTGCCCCTCCAGAATGGGCATCTGGCCCCGGCGCGACAATCCAGTCAAAAAGTAGATGTCCGTGGCGTCGAACTCGATATCCTGACCACGGATAGTGAATTTCCCATCCACTGGATTCCAAGCTCTAATTAGGAACTCCAGCAAGTCAGGTTGCACCCTCAGGCGCGGAGTCAGGAAGAACTTTAGGAACCTGCATGCCCGCATTGTATTCCGGCATTCGGCAAGTGCATACACGGCTATATCCTCATCATCGTGGGCTCTCTCTTGCCAAACAAAAGCCATTTTTCCCTGCAAGACCATGAAAAAACATTAGAGTGCTAATTGTGGAAGTTTGAATGTTCATTTCATTAAAAACCAAATTTTTCCGCACCAGCGCGACTGTTTTTAAAACAGTCGCGCTGAAAATGGCGCCCCTTTGTTTTTTCCTTGGGTCAGCACGGAAGCACACGTGTTTTCTGCGCTGACCCAAGAGGTGGTACGTGTAAATATAACTCGATCAGCGCGGACCCGAGCGGGAAATCCGCGCTGACCGAGAGCGCATCAACGCTCAAAGAATTTGCCCAAATGGCCAAATTCCACCATGGAATTGCTATCAAAAGGAACCAAAATGCAACGCAGGGAGAGGAGAACCTACCTAGAAGAAGCTGCGGATGAATGGTGTCCGCACGGGCTGGAAATCGCTCCGTCAACCTTGCAGCTCCTCAACGTTCTTCACGACCCAAAATGGTAACAATGGTAAAAAATGACTTTTACCCCCCTATTTATGGTAAAAAATTCATAATTGACTATAATTTCTTATCCATATGGATTTTTGTCACCTTTTTACCATGGATTTAGCACTAGTGTCACTGTATTATGCCTTTATGCATGTTTTAATATGTTTTTTACACATATCGAACGGATTTATGCGAGTGGTGTTCTTGTGCAGGTTCAGGTAACCGGCGTGGTCATAACAGTTCTTCGTGCACTTGGTCCCAAAAAATGTCGTCTTTGAGCTCTTTTCCGACATGAATCAAGAAAAGATGGCCGAGCCTCCTTTCAGCTCGTTAAAAGGAACGAGAGGCGGTCGTTTTAAGCTCTTTTTCGACCGTTGAACTTAAAAAGATTGCCGGGTGTTTGTCGTTTCGCGCTCGTTATTGGCTCTAAAACGACGTGCTTCTGACCGCTTTTTTACTTTTTCGGGTCGAAGGCACTATTTACGAAAAGTACTCCTCGATCGTAATGGTCGGGCGGTTCTTTCGAGCATTGTTTTATACTTTTTCGGGCTCGAGAGACACAACTTTACGAAAAAGGACCCCCCTGGAGTCTCCTTTTCCGCTGTCTTTTCAGACTCTCTAAACAAGAAAAGACGCCGAGTTTTTCCTTTGTCAGGCTCGTTAAACACTGGATGACATCGGGCATTGTCGAAATGACACTCTCCAAGCATATGCTATCCCCGTCAAGCTTGACATCCAAAAATAATCGGGGTACCTGCCAGAAATGGTGGGGAAAATGAAACTGTAATAATGGTCGTGTCGGCAGTATGTCGCTCTTGAAAATGGCACTCCTCTGCATTCGTGTCTGGGTGGGGATTTTCTCATCTTGTTTTACACTAGCCTCCGTGGGTTTGGGTTATCCTATTTGACCTCTCATCTGCTCATTGCCTTGTCACCATGACCTCTGCTCCTTTGATGTCAGATACTGCCAAATCCACTGTTGTGCCGCCGATATGTTCAAGAGAAGTTGACCTCTGCAAGATTACCACCTCCCTCTGATGTCTCACACAAAATCTTTTATCCTTCTCCGTCTCGTGTCGATGATGTGGGAAACATCATGGCCCACCTTCGATCAAGGTTACTTCCTGTCGACTTCAGCTCATTATCCAGGAAAGTGACCTAGGGACTCCCTTCAGGTGCCTTAGAGCTTGCATGCCTCAATGGCAGGTTCTTCGTGTTCGACGTGAGGTTTTCATCATTGGCCTCCGATCGGATGATTCTGCGGGTGTTCGACACCAGCTCATTGATTCACACGCCACGGATTGTACCTATAAGTACCTTGAGGACCATTGTCATTATTGGTGGTCCCTCTCGCGTCTGTTAACAGTTTTCATCATTGAATGGTAATCAGACGGTTCATGCATGTTCGACTTCAGCTCATGTATTCACATGCTTGGACTTGTACTCTGTTCGGGTTGGGATGGAGTGCAAGACCCTGGTTTTTGTCTGTTACGAACCAGGCTGCGATTTTGTGGATTATTATTACATGACTCATTGTTGGATGGCTGCGCCCATACCTGAGTCTTTGGGATGGCTGCGACCATACCTTCTTATCATCATGGTCTCTTCAGCTGGGTGGCTGCGTCCATACCACAAGACCTTCTTCGTATGTCTTTTGGATGGCTGCACCCATGCCTAAACTACATGTAATCGAGATATCAGTTGTACATACGTGCAGGTCCTTCTTGGTGGTGTTCCAGTTCAGCAGTTTTGTAAAGCATTTCACCCCTCCCACTCTCTCGGGCTTCATGCTTTAGGGGGCATCTGTTACGCAGTAATTTGTCACTGTCTCCTTGTCAGTCTCCCTACTGTATCATGAATTCAAATCAATCATGCTCATGCTCTCTAATCTGGCCAAATGACCCACTTTGCCAAAGTTTTTTCTATCAGCGCGACTTTTGGCCAAATAACCGCGCTGATGGGCGCTCCATAACAGACCGAATGCGCTGTCAGCGCGGAAGCACACGTGTTTTCTGCGCTGATCGAATTTCATGAGCCAGCGCATCCTATGTTTGTATTAAGTCGCGCTGACAGAACCTGCTCTGTTATTAAGATGCGCTGTCAGCGCTACAGTTCAGTTATGCACCCGCGCTGATCCTATTTGGGCGAGTTTGTTCTAACAGCCAGCCTTCCAGATGACTCCAGACTTGGTTGTTGGCCTTGTGAATGTCGCCCTACCTTCTATGGCATGTCTGTTCGTCATTTGAGCCACCTTCCTTGGAGATAAGCCCATCCTCACACCATTCATGGAGACTCCTTCTCCTATTTAAACCTCCACCATTGCCATGAGCAGCTAGTTTTTAGTTTGGAGTTTTGATAGCTTGGATTGTGTGGAGCTTATAGTGCTCAGATTGCTGCTACTATAGGTAGTTGGTGTGATAAGTGTGGAAGTGCTTGATAGCTTAGGGGAGGTTGTGTTGTGTTGCTTGTGTGAGAGAGAGAGTTTCTTGTTTTGGGAGACTCATTTCCAAAGGTGAATGCTTAAGAGACTTGCTGACTGGCCCCTCCTAAGAAGGATATCGACGTCAGAACACTTGGTTGTACTCTTCTCTGTTATTGATTAATAATAGATGACTACTATTATTGTTCCATTCTCATTTGTCTCTGCAATGGTTAATGTGAATTACATCCTTTCTGACTGATGTATAGTTGCTTTTATTAGATTTCACGCTATGTGTTTGTCTTCTCTTCGTGTGTGCAGGTATCTATTCGCGGAGATCGCGGAAGATCGTGACCAGCCAGAGCGAAGGAGCGAAGGTGGCATCTCTTCATCAAACAACAGCGCTGGAATCCAAGTAGGTGTTCTTTGCCTATCTTTTAATTGCAATTAGGAACTTGCATAGTAGCATTGACTGATTGTTGCTAGACCCACTCTGGGCTAGTAGGGATCGCCTCTATCCGTAGAGGGGATTTGCCTCTCCAACACTAATTTTTTTCGAGAGGCTTGTAAAGTTGAGTATAGTAAAGAATGGAAGAAAGCAATGGAGGAAGAAATGACCTCTTTGCTAGAAAGTAAAACTTGGGAGTTGGTAAATCTCCTGAAAGGTAGAAAAGATTTCCAAAACAAATGGGTACATAGGATTAAGTATGAAGGTGACAAAAAGAAGGAGAGGTATATAGCAAGGTTGGTGGTGAAAGGATTTTCCCAAAAAAAGGCATTGACTTCGCTGAGATTCTCCCGCCTGTTGTCAAAATGTCATCCATTAGAGTCATTCTTGGTCTTGTTGCTGCTCACGAGGGGCTTCACTCAATGAGCCTCTGACATATCACATGCGTTTGGTACATACTAAACAATACCATTATTTTGACTACACATTGAAAAATACTTCTAAAAATCACATTTTTTAACCCCCTACTAATACGAACCCAATACACCTTTCCAATTTAAAATACCCCTACTTTCACTATATATTGTAGGTATCCATTTTTTCATTAATGATTTTGTACCCCTTTCATTAACTTTGAGTTCCATTTTTTATACCTTTTGAAATTAAAACTCTTTACCCCCTATTATATGCTCAATATATTATGTCATTTTTACCTCAATATATATCCCCCAATATTAACCCACGTGGTATGATATTTCTCCCCCAGTGAAGCCCGCATGTTGCTTCTATAGACTTAGAATGTGATTAGTTAGATGTCAAAACTACTTTCCTTCATGGTGAATTGGAGAAATAAATTTATATGGAGCAACCAGAAGGCTTCATAGAAAGAGGAAAGGGAGACCTAGTTTGTCGGTTGAAAAAGAGCCTTTATGGGTTGATGTTGAAAATGCAACAAAAAACCATGATTTAATTTTCCCTTGAATTAAATTAGGAGAAAAATTGCAATTCCACATCACAAGACAACTTGTACGAGTTAACTAAGTTAATTTGACTTAGTTGGTTCAATTAATTCGAGTTGAGGGTCTAACTTGGGTCATGTAGAGTGTCTCCTACTTTATAGGAGCCCTGGTTGAGTTTGTTTTGAGGTTGTAATTAATTAATTCAGTTTAACTGAGTTAAAGTTATTTAAACTAGTTCCAACTGTTGGAGGAACTAGTAGGAGTTCTAGCAGTGGAGTGCAACTTCAGTGTTCAACCAGTTAACTGATAATTCAACCATAAATAACTGATGCATGTGTGATATACGAGTTACCTAGTTGAAACTGGAGTTCAAGGGAAATGTACTATCAATTATATAATCATCCAAATTGTACAGGTGGTGCATGCAGTCAGAGAAGACCTATGATGGATTGTGCAATTCCAATTGAGGAATTTCCCTAATTAATAGGGGTTAATTCCCAATGAAACAACGCAAGGAAATAGGGACTTGGGAAAGAATAAAATTGGTTAAGTGTTGGCCAAGGTTTGTCTAGGAAGCTATGAGAAAGATAGAGATAGTCCAAAGGTTGATCGGGCTTGAGAAAATCATTGTAATCTTCTCATATTTTCTGACTAATGCAATATACAGACAGTAGGGGTTTTTAGCTGTGGCTTTCTCCGGGGAATAATTTTGTAATGTGTTGATTGAATTCTTTCTCTTGTATGCTTTGTGATTTCTTGTTCTATTAATTTTTTTCGCTGATTAGTAGAGTAGATTCAAGTCTTTTTTTTAGCATACCTCGTCAATGGTATAGGAAATTTGATTCATTCATGTTGGAACATGGTTTTCACAGGTTGGAAGCTAACCATTGTGTCTATATCAAGAGGTATGATCAATGAAAGTTTATAATATTAATGTTATATGTGGATGACATGTTGATTGTTGGGCATGATGAGAATATGATCAATAGGTTGAAGAAAGATTTGGGCAAAAATTTTGCAATGAAGAATTTGGGTCCAACGCAACAGATATTGGTCATGAGGATCATGTGTGACAGGAAAAAAAAGTTTGTGGTTTTCCCAAGAAAAATATATCAAGAAGGTGCTTTACAGATTTAATATGAAGGATGCCAAGCCAATAGGTACACCCCTTGCAACCCACTTTAAGCTAAGTGTTGAGTTATATCCTAGTGATGACAAGGAGAAGGAAGAAATGAGCAAGATTCCTTATGCTTCAGCATTGGGCAACTTGATGTATTCCATGGTATGCACACTACCAGACATTGCATATTCGGTGGGAGTAGTGCGCAGATTCCTTGCCAATCTAGGCAAACAACATTGACACGCAGTAAAATGGATTTTGAGATATCTCAAGGGTACTAGTCATTATTGTTTATGTTTTGGTCATAATGAGACTGTGCTTGAAGGATTTACAGATGTCTTTATGGTTGAAGATATGGACACCAAACATTCCACTACAGTTTATTTTTATACATTTGCAGGTGCAACAATATCTTAGGTGTTAAGGCTACAAAGAATGTGTAGTGATTCCTAGGAGAGAGAAGCATAAAGCATGACAAGTATGTTCTATATTGTGATAGTCAAAGTGTCATTCGCTTGGCGAAAAACCCAACATTTCACTCAAAAACCAAGCACATTGACTTAAGGTACCATTGGACTCGACATGTGTTGTAGGAAAGGTAGTTATCATTAGAAAAGATCCATATAGATAAGAACTTTGCTAATATGATTACTAAGATTTTGCCAAGAAATAAGCATCAGTTATGTAGAGGCATGATAGGATTGGGCATGACTTGATTCAAGATTCTTCATTTGTCTTCAAGTGGGAGAATGTTAGATGTGAAGCCAAAGTAGCTGACGCTGACTGCCACAACTTGCAATTGTCTTCAACCAACTAAATCCACTGCCCGCCAACCTACCACGTTCACTGTCATCGACAATCCACCATCCATTTACTTATATTTCACAGTGCAGTCATAAAAAACACATACAAAGAATTCTAGAACTTTGTCCATCAACTATAAATTTGTAATCTGCCCCAGCCTAAGCATGCAAGCAAGGCAAGGCTTGAAATGTAATGTAAAGCCTGTGAGTTTTTCTCCATTGTTATTGTTTTAGTGGTTTTTAATATTTGCCTCTTAGATTAGATTGTGATATCTTTTATTTTAATCCTTTGATTCCATTAGTAAGGTCATTCACCTCTTAACTAGTAAACCGACGCATGCATATGCCAATTAATTTCTCATGGAGTTTGAGTAGTTTCCTGAAGTCAATGGCTCCAAGAACCTATTTTTTAATAAAATAACAATTTCATTATTTTAATTAAAATAAAAAAAAAATTCAATTAAAAAATTAATTATTACTTTAATTAAAATCACTAAATCTACTTTTTCTTGGCTAAAATTTCATCTTCATTAATGGCCTAGGTTAATGGCCCAAGACTCAGAGGTATCTGTCAGGAATGAAACCCTGTCTCCTTATAAACTACTAGTTAGTAATTTCAGGTGGAGCAGTTTTGCTTAAATAATAGTGATAGTCAATTTGCAATCATTAATAGCAGTGATTGATAATTGTCCTAGTTGTCAGAGAAACTAATTCCAACCACTTGCTAGATGTCAAAGATGTTAGTCCATGTATCATATTTAGTTCCAATTTAGTTCAGTTAGTTAAGTTTCTATTGAGTTTTACTCAAGTAATTTATTACTGATGTCTCTTATGTAATCTTATTTACCTATTTGATAATATTGAGAATAGACTTCTACTCCACATCTTTCATTCCTTAACATGGTATCAGAGCTTAACCTGCTTAAGACTCTTAAGAGAAAAAATAAAATAAAAGCGAACTTGAGGCAACCATGAGAAGCCCATTGTGAAGAAGTCTGCTCCTGCCAAAAAGCCTATCGCAAAGTTGTTGAAGGTCAAAGAGAAAGTCATATTTAAAAAAAATAAAAAAAATAAAGAACTGCATCCAAAGTAACACACCCCAGAAGTTAATCGAGTTGTGTTACTGACATGTTCAAGTTCCTAAACAAAATGCGTTACCTTGGGCCACATAAACCAATTTACATTGGCACGACCTCGTCTGTAAGGACCTGCGGTCCAAGGCATGAATGCCACACGAAGTGTGAAGAGAGCTTGAACCAAATGTGTAAAGTCACAATGAAATAATGTGCGTTAGAGGTTGAGCGGAGGTTGTTTATAATGTGGGAGCGTTTGGACACACCCACGGGCCGACCGTGTATGCGAAGGCGACTTGAACGGAGATTGTTGGCCGACCAACAAACAAAACGAAGTTGCAAGCATTATGAGGGCGTTGGCACATGAGGGACGAGTCGGCTTGGCAGCTCGACTCGCCCACCATTCATATATATAATGAAGGCATTGGAGCTTGATGGAACTCATTCGAACACGAATCATTCGCTCTACATCGCAAAGAGAAGTGCGAAGGAGGTGTAGGAGGCCGCAGCAAGGCGTAGCGTAATGCGCCCGCTCTTGGGCGATGCTACACGGCATTAGCACACATACTTGGGTGTAGGTGAAGGGGCGGGTAGGCAGGTGCCCGGTGTTCGGTGAAGGAGCATGGGTGGCGACTCGGGTGAGGTCGCTTGCCCGCCGTGTGAAGGCGTATGCAGTAGAGACTTGGGTGAGGTCGCCACCGGTTAAAACGAAACAAGGGTGACTTGGGTGACTCAAGTGGGTCACGCATCCATCATGCAAAGTTCGGTTGAGGAATGCGGTTGGCAGTCTGGTGTGAGGGCACGCCTGCCCAACTTGGGAAAGGAACTTGGTTGGCACATGAAGGTGTGGCCTTGATGTAAAATTGGCTAAGTATGAAACTTGGTGTTTCCAAGTATACTTGTAAAGCTTTGTAAACATTATATAATATATTGTATTCGGGCAGACTCATTGTTCAGGGAGTTGCCCCTCCCTTTATACTGTGCAATTGGGTTCTTCATGTATAATTACTGATGATAATGAATGTGTATGGGTGTTCATTGGTATAAAGGAAACATAATAATACTTGGTTGCGAAAAACAAACTAAGTAGACTAATGGTTAGGCGTAGTCCATGAACATAAGTATTGGTGAAAAGAAAGTGTTCGGTGGTGCCGCACCTCGCCAAAAGTGGTTGAAAGACTACTGTCGGCCTGGGGGCGTGACATCGTCGGCGAAACAAGCGTTACATTAATTTACAAGAAAAAAACAGTTAAGTACTCAAACGTTACCATCTTCAAAATCTGAAGTGGGTTCTCTCCACCAAACGGGTGTTAGTTGAATTCCGAATACAACATGCCAATTAAAAGCACGAAATGTCAAGGCTTTTCCATGGCAAAATCGTAGGGTAGTTTGGTGACTGGTCAAAAGACAAATGACAACTACGAATGTACCTCTGTTCTTCCATTCAAAGTTTCATTTGTATTAAATGAGGGCTTCATCTTTATTATGTAAATATCACTCCTTTTTATTCAAAAAGGAGGGCTTCATCTTTTATTATAAAAGATCATATCTTTGCTGTGGAGAATTCGTTTCAAAAGAGCTTATTTTGTTTTAAAAGTTGTGGAATTTTTGAAAAGGCTTTGGTTTTCATTTATTTGAAAAAGAAAAAGGGGCATTTGCCATATTAAAGTGTATTTTTCCACTTAAAAGGCTTTTTTATAGAGTTTTTAAGAAAGTCAAAGCAAAAGCGGATATTTATGTAAAATGTATTTTTTTAAGGGGTCTGTAAAAACATTACCTTTCTAGAAAAATTCTAGATCCATTTATTTTGTGGAATCTAAGCAGTAAAAAAGTCACTATAAAGGTATTTTTGGCATTCGTCTTTATTATGTAAATATCACTCCTTTTTATTAAAAAAGGAGGGCTTCATCTTTTATTACAAAAGGTCATCTCTTTGCTGTGGAGAATTTGTTTCAAAAGAGCTTATTTTATTTTAAAAGTCGTGGAATTTTTGAAAAGGCTTTGGTTTTGATTTATTTGAAAAAAAAGGGGGGGCATTTGCCATATTAAAGTGTATTTTTCCACTTAAAAGGCTTTTTTATAGAGTTTTTAAGAAAGTCAAAGCAAAAACAGATATTTATGTAAAATGTATTTTTTAAGGGGGCTGTGAAAACATTACCTTTCTAGAAAAATTCTAGATCCATTTATTTTGTGGAACCTAAGTAGTAAAAAAGTCACTATAAAGGTATTTTTGGCATTCGTCTTTATTATGTAAACATCACTCCTTTTTATTAAAAAAGGAGGGCTTCATATTTTATTACAAAAGGTTATATCTTTGCTGTGGAGAATTCGTTTCAAAAGAGCTTATTTTGTTTTAAAAGTCGTGGAATTTTTGAAAAGGCTTTGGTTTTCATTTATTTGAAAAAAAAAGGGGCATTTGCCATATTAAAGTGTATATTTCCACTTAAAAGGCTTTTTTTATAGAGTTTTTAAGAAAGTCAAAGAAAAAGCGGATATTTATGTAAAAGGTATTTTTTTTAAGGGGTCTGTGAAGACATTACCTTTCTAGAAAAATTCTAGATCCATTTATTTTGTGGAACCTAAGCAGTAAAAAAGTCACTATAAAGTTATTTTTGGCATTCATCTTTATTATGTAAATATCACTCCTTTTTATTAAAAAAGGAGGGCTTCATCTTTTATTACAAAAGGTCATATCTTTGCTGTGGAGAATTCGTTTCAAAAGAGCTTATTTTGTTTTAAAAGTCGTGGAATTTTTGAAAAGGCTTTGGTTTTCATTTATTTGAAAAAAAAGGGGGCATTTGCCATATTAAAGTGTACTTTTCCACTTAAAAGGCTTTTTTTATAGAGTTTTTAATAAAGTCAAAGCAAAAGTGGATATTTATGTAAAATGTATTTTTTTTAAAGGGGTCTGTGAAAACATTACCTTTCTAGAAAAATTCTAGATCCATTTATTTTGTGGAACCTAAGTAGTAAAAAAGTCACTATAAAGGTATTTTTGGCATTCATCTTTATTATGTAAATATCACTCCTTTTTATTAAAAAAGGAGGGCTTCATCTTTTATTACAAAAGGTCATATCTTTGCTTTGGAGAATTCGTTTCAAAAGAGCTTATTTTGTTTTAAAAGTTGTGGAATTTTTAAAAAGGCTTTGGTTTTCATTTATTTGAAAAAAAAGGGGGCATTTGCCATATTAAAGTGTATTTTTCCACTTAAAAGGCTTTTTTTATAGAGTTTTTAAGAAAGTCTAAGCAAGAGCGGATATTTATGTAAAATGTATTTTTTTTAAGGGGTTTGTGAAAACATTACCTTTCTAGAAAAATTCTAGATCCATTGATTTTGTGGAACCTAAGCAGTAAAAAAGTCACTATAAAAGCATTTTTGGCATTCGTCTTTATTACGTAAATATCACTCCTTTTTATTAAAAAAGGAGGGCTTCATCTTTTATTACAAAAGGTCATATCTTTGCTGTGGAGAATTCATTTCAAAAGAGCTTATTTTGTATTAAAAGTCGTGGAATTTTGGAAAAGGCTTTGGTTTTGATTTATTTGAAAAAAAAGGGAGGCATTTGCCATATTAAAGTGTATTTTTCCACTTAAAAGGTTTTTTTTATAGAGTTTTAAAGAAAGTCAAAGCAAAAGCGGATATTTATGTAAAATGTATATTTTAAGGGGTTTGTGAAAACATTACCTTTCTAGAAAAATTCTAGACCCATTTATTTTGTGGAACCTAAGCAGTAAAATAGTCACTATAAAGGTATTTTTGGCATTTGTCTTTATTATGTAAATATCACTCCTTTTTATTAAAAAAGGAGGGCTTCATCTTTTATTACAAAAGGTCATATCTTTGCTGTGGAGAATTCGTTTCCAAAGAGCTTATTTTGTTTTAAAAGTCGTGGAATTTTTGAAAAGGCTTTGGTTTTCATTTATTTGAAAAAAAAGGGGGCATTTGCCATATTAAAGTGTATTTTTCCACTTAAAAGGCTTTTTTATAGAGTTTTTAAGAAAGTCAAAGCAAAAGCGAATATTTATGTAAAATGAATTTTTTTTAAGGGGTCTATGAAAACATTACCTTTCTAGAAAAATTCTAGATCCATTTATTTTGTGGAACCGAAGCAGTAAAAAAGTCACTATAAAGGTATTTTTGGCATTTTTATTGCATACAACTACTTGTCTACAATTTGATTTGTTTGTTGAGCCATACTGAGCCAGTGCTCAACAAATGGGAAAATCCAAGAGGCTGAGAAAGTCGAAAAAATAACAAGAGCTACTTGAGATCTATTTGAATGAGTTGATGGATAAAAGGAAAAATAATTCTTTTGCATTGAGATGCATAAAAGAATGCTTATATGATAAAATTTCCCCCTTCATAGTGGATGCAAAGACAACCAAGGAGGCTTGAGATACCCTTGAGAGGAATTTTGGTGTAAGGGGGAGTAATCAAGTTAAAGATGAGGAGTTTGGTGAATCTCATTATGTTCAACCACAAGTGGACGATTAATGTGAAGAATTTGCAGACGAAGCAAAGAAAGAGCACACAAATGATCCTGAATCCCACTGCACACAGCTACAAGTGGTTGATGATTTGGTGAATCCAACAACAATGCTTGTTAATGACAATGAATCTGCCATTTAAGCAGTCAGGGTTATTGTGAATCTAAAAACGAAATGTGTTGATGTTAAGTTTGATCAAGAATAGTTAGCTAAAGATGAATGGTTGTGGTTGATGCAACAGAAACATCATATCGACATGATGCTATTCGGTGAAAGATGCCTACTTGAGTTTGAAAACCAAGTGGAAGACAATCGATTTGCAACAAGATAGGATAGTATACAAATGGAAGCAATAGAGGAAAAGAAGGAAGCATAAAGAGAGGAATGTCTCTTTGCATAGAAGAAATATCAAAACCGATGTGGTTCTACAAATATTTTTAATCTTGACATTGATTTTGAGTGTGCAGATGTTAGCAACAACTAGAAAGAAGAAACAAAATTTGAAGAAGAAATAAATATCCTTGAAGCATGGCTTGCAACACCATATCTTGATGAAGTCTGCATAGAAGTTGCAGCAATGAATGTTGAAGACAACATGGATGATGAAAATGTTAATGAAATGTTCATGTATTGGAGTCCTGAAGAAATAATTTTTTATTATAGACTTATGTTGCAGCAAATTGATGTTCAAAACATTAATGATGAAGAGAACACTACAAAAGATAACATGTGGCAGCAGACCACATATAAGCAAGTTTATGAAGAAATAAATGACATCCATGGACAACCTGAATAAATAATGGAAGAGTTGCACCAACAAATGAAAAAACTAAATTTTGAACCGTCAAATGAAAAGACAAAGTTGAGGCAGTTTAGAGGATACATGATTTGAAAGAAAAGGAAAAGAAAAGGAAACCTAACATATGTCAAAAATTTTAAATTGTAAGCCTAGTTGAAACAGAGACCATCAGGCATCTTAGTTTAAATTTTTGTGGTTGTAATTAAAGGCGAGTGTTGCATAAACTAATTCTAACCATATACTAGGTGTCATAACGATTAGTCCAAGTGTCATAATCAGTTCAATTTTAGTTTGGTTAGTTGAGTTTCTTTTGAGTTTTACTCCAGTGATTTACTACTGATGTCTCCTATGCGATCTTATTTCCCTGTTTGATAATATTGAGAATAGAATTCTACTCCACATATTTCATTCCTTAACACTAGTTTGAAAACTAAGTTATGATTGGTTTCCCACTGTTTCGAGATCAAAGAAAATATCACTATATTTCTAAATGACAATTGAGACATGTTCCATCTAACATTCTCATGGATCCAATGTATTTCTTAGAATGTAATGGATTGAATACCGCAAACACAAACGATCTTTTCAGAAAAGAAAAAAAAATCCCATTAATAAGATTAGTTTTGAGAGACAACTTCATTTATTCACTCCTTTATTAAGCAAAACAAAAAATGTACAACTTTCTAAATTTGAATACTCTGCCAAAGAGTGAACAAATTTGCTTGTCTGAATAAAATATAAATTGGAAATAAATGTGGAGATTCCATCCTATCCTTAAGCCATTTTCTTTCTGAGTAGCCATTTGATCAACAATGACTTAGAGATTGGCACCATCCAACTCATTCTAAGTATTGTTCCTATCGAACCTTTCTTTTTTCCTTGCATTTTATTTTCATCGTTACAATATATTCTTGTTTAACACACAACTATATCAAATCAGAACATGTGTTCTGTGTATTTGGTACTTATGCTTCTATATTTTTACAACAACTCTATGTGCAAAAATCATATTGTTGCCTACAATATAAGGCTTTGCTGAAGAATTACCCATTGTGCAGTTTCCAAATCTAGGGGAACGTCAATGTGAAACTTTAAGCCCAACATCGTAGCCAAGGTAAGATGCTTATTTATAGTTACCCAATACTTCACACTATCTTTGAAAGCTTGAAAACATTCTTTGCATATAAGTCGAAATCCTCTCTGAAACAACGAGAAAATTCTGAAATATATATTTCCATGTTTTGAAAGCGCTGAATGAAGGGAAATTTGATGAACACACATATTGCACAAGATACACACAAAACAATTCATAATTTACTTTCTGAAACCAAAATATATCCACATTTGTAGTGCTTATGAGATCCAATTCGTATATTATTTCCTGAAACTAAAATACATCCACATATATAATGCTTATGAGATCCAGCAGATTCTAAAATAGGAGAATACTATTGAGAAAATCTTCCAACAAAAATCTGACAACCAACAAACCAAATCTACCTATTTACTAATGTAAGTGTTATTTCCAAGTCCCTCCCTTCAAACTTATATCATTACATGAATCACAAATTACATTTATATAAGTCACACATGTCTGATATGGCCTTCATTGGCACTTAAACCCACTTTGAAGTCTCACGGACCATGCTCTCACGGACCATGCTCCCTGCTGGACACCTAATCCTCTATGGGTTAGTGTGGAAGCGGAATAGACTAAGGAATTCCAAGAGACCTTGGGATGTGGAACCCAACGGTCAAAACATGTACTATAAATGTATATGTTTTGTTAATAAAAAATGAACTCTCATGTTTTATCTTTCATACTCTTTCTACCATGTGTGTGTTTAACATGCTATCAGAGCACACGTATTCCTACCCTGCATAATTACTTTGAGCTATTTGTTTTATGGCCTTTATGTGTAGGTCATTCTGCCATCACTTATGCATTTCATGAATATTTTCTCAGCTAAATTCTAGCTTCAACCTCTGTCATTTCTCCAACCCTATTTTTAGCATTCCTACCCTTGTAACTTCCTTTTCTGCCTATTTGCCTATTCTGCCTATGTTCTGCCCATATTGCAGAAAATGACATCACTGACATGGTATAAAGCTAGAGCGCAGGTTTAAAATACTCATCCTTCCTCTCTACCGCTACCTACAGTTAATCGATCTCATATCCTGATGAGACTCAGATCAGCGAAGAAGAAACAAGCTTCTACCAAGAAGAATGAATGTGTTCCTTGATCTCTATGATTTTTATTTTGATTTTAGTTTATATTTGATTCCAGGAGAAAGCATCAAGATTGATTTTGCAACAATGCTCCGAGCATCTGCCACGGGAGTGGCTGAGTTGAGCCTCAATTTGGCAGCAACATCAACCAGAGAAATTCGGGAATAAGAAATGTTGATATTCTGAAGTCCATTTCTTATCACACTGTGTCGTAACCCTATAATCAAATTATGTGTTCTATATGCATTGAATTCCTTTGAATATTTATCTCCTTTTTGTGTTCATTAGGAGGTAATCACAAAGCCCTGACAACTTCATTGTGCATGTTAAGACAAAAAGCTATTCGAGATTCGAATGTTTTGATTCACTCAAGATCGGTCTCATAGCTCCAGAAAGACTTTGCAATTGATCCAACGTAAAGAAAAATGTTTTTCTATTATCTGCACACAGGAATATAAGTTGTTATATTTTGGTATGTTAAAAAAAAGATTGTTTAGAGAGAGTTTTGATACTTCTATAGTCATTTGTGAATGACTTACTGGTTCTGGAGCTTGATCTGCTATAGGCTACCAGTCTTCGTCTGAGGAGGATTCAACCTTGATGGAGAAGCCAAGATTGTAATATAATTTCTGAATGTCATTCAAAGTAGCTGCGAGGGTGAAATTGGTATCAATGATGAATGCTACATTATATCTCTGGAGGTCGAAACCATTGCCACAGTGAATCGTTATGCGTTGAGGTTGAGACCCTTCATCTCGACTATATGTGGTCTGCTACCTGACGATGTAATGTTGTGTATTGAATTTCATATGCAGTAGTGCAATGGTGTATTTGACTACGTTGAATAGTTTTGAAAGTCGTGGCGTTGCGTGGTCGTGTTGACTGATATATGCTTTGCATTGGAGAATGATTTTGAACTTTGCAAGTGAAACGTTAATCTTGAAAATATGTCTTTGATTCCCTGCGATGTGCATTGAATGCTCTGTTGCAATTGTTGGTCTGACTGAACAGCACCGACTTGCTGCTGGGCAATCTGCTGCAACTGTGGTTGTGATACTGCGTACATTTTTATGGCCTTGCAACTGCTGAATTTAAAAGCCCTATCGAGCTATAATGACACTACGATATAATGACATTGCAAAGATGGAAAATATATGTTGATTTTAGTTCCTATGGCGTGCATCTGCAACTTGGATGAACATCTACAATAGATAAGCTCAACCGCGTTCTATAACCAAGAGAATCACACCAATTTGGGTCTCTTGAAAAACATGTCCAACAGAGCATTCTCATGGGAAATGCACATATTTAGTTGCTAAAACAGCCCTAGATTGATCTATAATTTTTTGAAAATACCAAATGCAGTTTCAATGACACTCTATGCACATTTGAAAATTCTTTTTTAATCTATTTTGAGGGAATCTCTCACAAAGGGACCGTAGATCTCATAGCTTTGTATTAACTAAATTTTGTCTTGGAAAAAGGAGGTGAACCCACATGAAAAAGTCGACTGTAGATTAGACTTGAATCAATATTTTCGATCTCTCCACTAGACAAAGGGGAAATTTCTGCAGATTGTTTCATTTGTTGCACTATTGTGTAGGAGGAGGCTCTCTATAGAGTTATTGAAACTTTAGGTTCTGTAAGTTCAAGGTGGTTGTGCATTATTGTTAGCCATTTGTTGAAGGAGAAAAGGTTTCAAGGACTAATATACATGTATATGTACAATGTTGGTATTGGGCTTATAGTAATTGATTTTATTTTCAGTAAAAGTATTATCGAAGTCGAGATGTCCATCAAAATAAATGACTCTTTCTCTTGCGATCTATAATCCCACAATTGCAGTTGTTCCACATGCTATCATCAATGGTTACAAGAATGTATTAGCAGTCGCCATTTAACTTGACTATTCTTTTCCATTGGCCGAGAAAGTGAAGGAGTATTTGAAGGATCCAAGCAAGTTTGCAGTTGCTACTGCCCCAGTTGTGGCATTGTATTTAAAACTCATTATAGTTTATTTCTACATATATATGCATTGATTGCTTATTACTTCGATTGCTGCATAAGAGTTTGGTGGGCTGTATAAAGACAATGATTGTTTTGACAAATAAAAGTATTCTTTTGTGGAAAAAAGTTTAGTCGGTTGTATTGTCAGAACATAGTGTTGGTCATGAGTAAACTCTTATTTCTATGTAATGGATTGTAATTGGTGCTTGTTGGTTGCAAATTGATCATTTACTGCACATTTATAAAGGATATTGCTAGTGGGTATTACTCTTCTGCATTAAGTAGTATTTGTGGTCAGTTATTAAGGTGTAATTCTAACATTAAAGAAAAAAATGGCTAGAATCAGTGAAGTATTAGAGTTCCTCAAAACTCTGATATTGTTTACTACTCATGATACATTAAAAATCAACAAAGTTTCTCTCACAGACATTCAGGTTTGTTTATAAAATGCACAAGAGAAAATTTATTTTTTGCATCTCGAATCTCAACTATAGCAAGAAGAAATAGACTCCCATAAAGCAATAAGGTTACATGCAGATGCAGAAGTTTAGCTTGCACTTCCCAAGCCCATCATCAGACCTTGGGAAGAGCTTGTCCACAACAAACACAAAACTGGCCTTGGATATGAGAAGGACTTGTCCTTTCATATTCCAGACTACTCAAAGCCCATTCAGTTTCAGAGTGTTGGATTCCTTCATGATAGTTCACATCCAGCTGTTCCAGATTCTGCTCCTCTTCCACATCAACAATAATAGATTTTGAAATGCCAACACTGTGACCGAGTTGGCCATTTGAAAGATCACTGTTTTGATCTTCATCCATGTAAGCACTGTCATAAAACCACCCATTCTTCACACAGATGCTTCAGAAACAAACGTCCTGCAAGAACAAAGATTCATCTTAGATGGATCGCTTCTTGGCAATGGGCATCAACAACCAAGAAGATACTCCAATCACATGTCAGAACTTGTTCCAGAATATTGAACAGTCTTGCGGTTGAGTTTTCTCCATCATCTCACCTTGTATCTGACAAGGGGGAAATGATGGTCATCTACAAGCTTCAAAGTCACATCAAGCAAGCCTGAGCCACAACTTGCCACACTAGTTTCAGAGTTGTAGCCAGAGACAAAGATGCCCCTGAGCATGCCTTCATTTGGTAATGCATCTTCAAAGAATCTAGGACACTTCCTCTAGCAAAAGACTTCAGCTTCTTGCCATTGTCGAAAGAATTCTAGGAACAAAATTAGGGACACTTCCTCTAGCAAAAGACTCCAGCTTCTTACTAGTTTTCGGAAGAGTTCCAAGAATTGCATTAAGCATTCCTTAAACCATCATAGGTTGAGACCTTCAAGGTGAATTTCTCCCTTTTATGCGGGGTGAGACCTTCCTTTCATGGTTGAAGGTTTCCCTCTTCAAAACATTAGGAGCACTTCCTCTAGTAGAAGACTTCAGCTTCTTGCCAGTTTTGGAAGAGTTCTGGGAACTGCACTAAGCGTTCCAATGTTGGTGGTCATCCTTAAACCATTGCCCCTTATACCAACATTTCAGAGAGCACATTCAACTTAGTGCTGCCATGCATTTTTTGCACATTTTGTATTATAGCTCTCTTCTTGGACTCATACATAATCCTTCGGATTAGGGGGGGAATGTTGGACACCTAATCCTCTATGGGTTAGTGTGGAAGTGGAATAGACTAAGGAAGTCCAAAAGACCTTGGGATGTGGAACCCAACGGTCAAACCATGTACTATAAATGTATATGTTCTGTTAATAAAAAATGAAATCTCATGTTTTATCTTTCATACTCTTTCTGCCATGTGTGTGTTTAACACTCCCATTAGGGGAATTTTGAGGTCTAAAATGGGTCTCCTAAGGAAATTATAAAATAATAGTAGAAATAATAAAATAATATTAGATTACATCATCAAATTTAGAGGGAAAAAAGAAAAAAACAATTTTTTTAACTTGTATTTTCAACTTATCTCCATATGGATTTACTTATGTTTTGAGTGGAAACACTAATTGGATGGAAAATTTGATTCCTCATCCAAGGAGTACCCATGTTGCACACTTTCAATGGACCCTGCTACACAAAAAATGAAAATTATATGGAAAAAATTATTGAAATCACATTTTTTTTATGTATTTCTCATTTTTCATGTAGCAGGGTTCATTGAAAGTATGCAACATGGGTACTCTCTGGATGATGATTTAAATTTTGCATCTAATGAGTACTCCTGCTCGAAATTTGAGCAAAAAATTAGGGAGATAAGTTGAAAATATGAGTTGAAAAATTAGTTTTATTATTTTATTATTTTTTAATGTTTTTACTCAAAAAATGGTGAATCATCCCCCATGGTTGACATCATCATTTTGAATCCTATTGGTTCTTATAAAGTTTATTTTGGTTGTACATTTTTTTTAAGAGACTTAGACCTCAAAATTCCACTAATGTTTTCCACCACAATCATCAAGCTTCCCACATGACTCATTTAAGGTACAACTTTCTCCCACCATCATTGACGAACTTTGTAGAATTGAGGCTTCTTGACCTCATTAAAGGTAATCTTGATATTGAACCACCCTATGGACTAACTCCCATATATCAAAACACAACAGACTACAATTTTCATAGCTATGTATGTGAGTTGTTTGAGTGTTGAGTGTATCCAACAATCAATTATATAAGTGACCTTTCTAGCACAAAGAGATCTCATAAAAATAACCTGTAATAGATTCTCTTGAAGTTCGAAGCACAACAATAACCATCAATATATAATAGACTCACATAATCAAATTAACGATATGTTCTCTTCTGATCGAAGAACATCAATAACCACTATATTAATTATATTACTGTGTTACTAATAAGCTTTGCACCTTTTACAAAACAATAAATATACAAATAACTAATTGTTATTTGTATATTACCAATAACAAATAGGTTAATCATTGCTATCACTTGTTACCAAATTCCATCAACCTCTTTATCTTTATTATTAATGGTAGTCTTGGATCTCTATACAACCCTAACAAAAAAACTTCATATTGAGGAAAAAATTTCAATTTGTTTATGTATTCAACCTTACACTTCATTCCATTAATACACCTTCAAGAATTAGGACTTTTTGCTATATAATTTTACAAAACAAAATAGCAATCAAACCTCAAAGTACAATAGAGCACCAAAAATAGACAAGGACCAAACCAATGGTTGTTGTATTATATCTTAATAATTGGTGACCTCTCATCGATCAAGGGAGTTATTGTTATTAAAGTTCGGAGTCCTCTACGGAGGCGGAGGAATTGCCCGGACCACCAAAAGTGGTTGGAATCCGGGCAAAAAAATTTCAAAAACTCTTGTAAAAGCAGTGTTTGAATCATGTTTTTGATTATGGAAATGGATTCGGCACCATCAAAAATGTCTAGGGAACCTAAAATTTTGAAGTTTAATAATTGTAAGTTGGATTTACAAAAATCCTTATCAGACTTTTAGAGAAAAAAAAAAAAGCAATCACGTTAGACTACGGCTTAAAGTTGAATTCGGGAAATGTATCCACAACATATTAAAAGTTCAATGAGGACAATGTATCCACACAACATACCTACAATAGCTGGCATTGCATCTTGAAAAACGCTGCTGATGTAGAATTATGGTGGTAAAAAATAGAGATTATATAGAACACACATAAACACAGAATTCTGAAACACTTTGAACTAGAAACTTATAACTTGGAACTTATTTTCATTCAACCGTTGAATAGGTTTTTATACATATCACAGATCTTTTTGGAGTTTGATTGGGGCGGTGGCTTCTTCAGGAAGCTTGCCCATTTTGTCAACAATCTCTAGAAACTACATTTAATATATCTATTGAATTCTAGATCAATCCAGCCCTTCAGACTTCCGCCAACTTCTCCAGAAGACGCTAGGTTCTGCATTTAATTTTGGTGGTTGGGTTTATCAAAATTTGGTGGTTGGATTTATCAATGTTTCCCAATACTCCCCCTTAAATCCAACCATATGACAACTATACAATATAAGACACTCTAAACATACTCCTAATTGACATGCCTGCTGGTCTAAGTCTCAGCTAGGCTTACAACAAAACATTTCATTTTTGCCTTCTTATTAAAGGGTCCATTCTTGTTCCTTTTCCTTTGCTGGTGCAGTTTCATCTTCACCTTTATTGTCATAAGATAGTGATTGAGCTTCTCCTTTCTTGATTGCAGGTTAACATTCTTTGTATTCAACATTGCTTCACGTTCTTGAGACTTATACTTGTCCTTGATGCTTGCAATTTCTTCAAGTTTTGTTGCTTCTTCCTAATTGTCAATATCTGGACACTCAAAAATAGTGTTAGATTCATAAACAAAACCATATTGATTGTTATCATCGTGCTTTTTGGAAAGAGCTTTGCTTCCTTCATTTTCCTTTGCTGACATAGTTGATTGATTCATGTCCTCTTTCCTCAATTCTGTTGCTGCAAACATGTTGTCCTGCATTTGATTTGTGTATGGAGGTAGGCAACTCTTTTCACCAAACAACAACTCATCAATAAGATGCTTTTCATGCATCATATTGAACCACTCTTCATGGGATACATAATTTTCATCAAATTTGACTTCATAAATCTCTGCATCACATAGAGTTTCCTTAATATCACATACTACTCTATTGTCAGCTAAAGACATACTTTCAGCCTTAATCCTAGCTATGATGCTTTCAACACAGTCACTTTTAGCAACAACACCTTCATCAACTTCAACGTTCTCACTACCCTCCATACTGTATTTCATTTCAAGAATATCCCAAAATATTTTTGCATCACATATTTCACCAAATTCATACAAAATATTAGACAAAATATTTTCATCTAAAGTTGATATGATGAGAAACAATGCTATTGCACCTCTACTTTTATCATTGGCATTTATGGAAATTCCTTGAACAAATTGCCATAAATTAACTGAACCAAAAAATTCCTCCATTTTTATTGCCCAAAGTTTGAAATTTTTACCTGAGAAAATTGGGGCATTAATCGTTTCAGTATTGCATCAATGTCTTCAAATTCATATTCTTCTGCAACTATTGTCATTTCATTCTTTCTCCTCACCTACGCACTCCACACTGCGGCTTGATTGGCCGCACCAATCTACACACCACAGGCACACTCTACCTGCATTTCACACCACAAAGCCCTCACAACCCTGGCCAAACATAGCTCACCTGAGCTCAGATCTTCTCACAGCTCACTTGGCTCTTTCAACAGCGCTCCAGCTTACACCACCGAGCTCTGACTGTTAACTCCAACTCAGAGCACACAGCTCCAACTCATAGCACTCACTGAGCTGTCTCACAGCTCTTCACAACTCATCCTCACACCTGCTTTGCGACCTCATAGGTCACCTCTTTTTCTCAAGCTACGGATTCTACAGTCCGCTTCTCCTTACGGCCTTTGCTGGCTGCTTCTCAAGGCGGCTCCTCCATGCCACTGCTCCTCTACACAGCTTCACACAATCGCTCAAATGCGCTGGCAAATCGGCGCCCTCCTCATACAACACTTCAAGCCACACTGGCTCCTCACATGGTGGCACACGCACAACAGTTTTTTAAGCCACACTAAATCCTCATATGGTGGCACTTCCACAACGCTGGCTCATCCTCACACAGTAGACACACCTGAAACCCTCAGCTCTGATACCAAATCAGAGATTATACAGCACACACACATAAACAAAAAATTCTGAAACACTTAGAACTAGAAACTTAGAACTTGGAACTTATTTTCATTCAACTGCTGAACAGGTTTTTATACATATCACAGATCTTTCTGGAGTTTGATTGGGGCGGTGGCTTCTTCAGGAAGCTTGCCCATTTTGTCAAAGATCTCTAGAAACTACATATAATACCTCTGCTGAATTCTAGATCAATCCAGCCCTTCAGACTTCCGCCTACTTCTCCAGAAGACACTAGGTCCTGCATTTAATTTTGGCGATTGGATTTATCAATGTTTTCCAACAGTAAATTGCAGAAGTCCATGGCTGCAAATTAATGTCGTGTCCACAGATCTTGCCCGTCCGTGTTGTATTTCTTAGAGGTACTCAAGCTGATCACACGGTAGAGGTAGTCAGGTCCTGCACAACTGATTTTTGCAGATCCTTGCAAATATACACAATGTGAGCCGTCCATGATCAAACCTGCGTTTTTCTGCTATGAGAGCCAATGTCAAAAACTCAATAGGTTCTTTGCAGTTGGCCTCATTTAAAACAGAAAGGAGCCTCTTTTGAAGAGCCAACACTTCTCCACAAATTTCTGCTTGCAGATTTGATTGGTCTGTGGGTGAGCCGAATTGTGATTGGAGTGTGAATTTGAGTGTATAGGCCATGCAGAATGCGTAATAAGAGTGTTTAGAGCCGCAACTGAACTTGCGCTTTACGATTTCAGTTTAAAATCTAAGGCCGCATGCAAGAGGAGGAAATTCTTGCGGATCTATTCAAAAGGTAGTTGTGATCTGAGTATGGAAGTGAGTACAGATTAGATGTGAGTTGTTATGAGCACTGTTGACCATTGACATGAAACATGTATACTCGAAAACTGGATTTGTAACAATTGTGCAACTACGTGCAAAGAATAAGAAGTTGATCAACACACTCATATTTGCTGAATTTCATTATGGAGACGATTTGCAATTTTGCAGGGTCAGTTGTGCAGCTTACAAATGAAAACTGGTCGACATGCCCACATACCACCACAAGTCGAAGAAACACGTGCTGGAGCAAGTGCGGGGATTCGATATTGGAAAGAATGTCCTTCTCCTTCGGCCCAGCACAAAACTATTCAGAGTGTAATGTCACACGCTGTATGCTAATCTACTTATTTACAGACTAGGATTAGCTATCATGGCACTACACCTTCCTGGCGGAAAAGTCAGAGGAAGCATATCAAAAAGGAAATTTGATGAACATATATGGTACAATATACACACAAAATAATTTGTATATTATTTTCTAAAACCAAAATACATAAGTGTTTTTTCTTTCTGTAGAAAAAAGGCTTATTTTTCATATTAACAAACAAAAAAAAATAGTACATGATCATGTTAGATCTTCTGTCTTCTTTGTGACATACTTTTCCTATTACATCTTCCATTCTATATTTTTTCTCAAATAGAGAAATACATCACCTTAATTCATCAGCAGTTTCCATTCCTCTTATAGTGTCTTATCCTTTTCTCAAAAAACAGATGTTCTAGCACTATATCTCATAAAAACCAGAAATACATCACTTATAAAATATCCAAAATATTACCATTTCTCTTCTTGTGGCCTATCTTCTTTCAAAAACCAATCAAAGAGATTCTATCACATAAACAACAAAAAAATAGTCATCTTGCTGTTGTGTCCTATCTAACTTAAACCTATGAGTAGTTTATACTGCCATGTTGATCAATTGTCCAAGTTCATAGGCAGCAAAGTAGAATTTACTTTTACCTCTTGGTTTATGCTTCTCTCCACAGCATATTAGCACTCCAATTCTGTTTTCTGTAAATGTGGGTGAAATTGATAAATTGAAAAGTATTTATCAAAACTCGAATTATGAGATTTAATTTCAAACTAAAAAAATATTATTAAGAAAATCTTTCAACAAAACTTCAACAAACAACAAACTAAATTTACATATTTACTAATGTAATGATTATTTCCAATTTTTATGGCATAATTTGTAAGCAACCTTTTTGCTTTAAAAAATTACTTCTAAGGCTCATGGTAAATCACATATACTCGTCTTCGAAGGCTCATGGTAAATCACAATGAAATAGTGTAATGAAAAGCTCGGTATCTACCATGCAAAGTCCCTATACAAGAAATATATATTTATTTAAAAAAAACTTTGCTCTATATCTCCTGTATATATTTATTTAAAAAAAACTTTGCTCTATATCTCTATACATATATTTTTAATGTAAAAAAGATATTGAAAACAAATGGTTCAATCCCTTAACTCAGCCCTTTGAAACTAAAAGTTTATATATATATATAGAACAACAGAGTGAAACGGAAGCTAAACTGCAGAGAAAACACACTTTCTGATTATAGACAACCACAGTTAAAAAACCGACCTTCGAACCTCTCACTAAACTTGTTTCCAATTCACAAGGATTGATAAGATAGAGGGCTAGTAAATGATTTCTCTGGTACCCTTTTCGAGAAGCTCATTTATGATTATTGGAATAAGCCATTTCTTCTTGACGGACTCCTCCCTGTTATGACAACCCTCGGGAAAAACAATTATTAAAAATAATTAGAGTTACAAAAGGAGGTGAACACTGAAAAAAAAGAAATAGTGGCTTACCACTAAGATGTGTAATTAGGAAATAAAAAATAAAAGATGATTGAAGTTTATTTCTATATATATTTTAAGCATAAATATCTTTGTTGTGGTCAGAAGTTGAAAGAGATTGTCACTTAATGTTATATTAGTATATGTATAAGCAAGAGATGTTGGGTTTAACGTTACTTAAAAAATAATAGCATTAATTAAAAAAATAACGTTACTTTAAAAATCAATGTTGGCTATAAATAAAATACTTTAATTTTCACTTTTATTTTACATCAAACTTTATATAATGAGATAAAATAATTAAAAAATATTTACTTTTTAGTATGAGGGATATATGTAATTTCTTCATTGAGCTTAGATCTAATGTCTATAGTATGCTATAAATGTGTAACATAAAGTAATATAATAACATTTTGACTAGGTCAAAATAAAATTAAAATAACAAAATAAAAAATAACTTTATAAAAATTAAATAATAAAAATGATCGATGGTATTGACCAATGATTTTAAGAATCCATGGTATTGACTCATGGAATATAATCTATTTAAGGGGGAAATTAAACTAGCCTAGATCCATCTTAGTTTGGTGTTATATTTAGATACTTAATTAGTTGTAGAAAATGATGGTGTTGAAAAAAATGTAATTATTACATTTTGCCTAATATTTCTGCCTACCTCTATCCACTTTTTACTAGGTTATATTGGATAAAATATAATACTAATATTTCCCCTCTGTAGATCCATTCTTATTGTATTTTTATTTTTTTGTAATTTAAAAGTAAATAAAATTAAGTATAAAATTAGCAAGAGTGAGAGGAAACATTCAATAAAATGTAATATTTAGAGCGTATATTAGGTAAAATGTAATAATATATTACATTTTAACTTATATTTCTCTCCACCCCTGACCACTATTTATTAGGTGGGGGTAGTTATAGATATTCGGTAACGTATAATATTGTAATATTATAATTTATGTAAAGTTTTCCCTCATTTTTTATTAAAAAAAATCTTTATATTTGAGGTTTATAATACTTAACTCCTTTGTAAACATTTAATCCCAGTATGGTAGAGATGTAATCTTTAACATTTGATTGGATAAAAATAAAATAAAAAACATAAAATTAATAATTATAATTATAATTATAACTAATAAGTAAACTAATCTAGATCCATCTTAACTTTGGATCTACCAAGTGTCCATAGAGATCAAATTTCTTGAGATGCAAAATTCTTTTAAAGTAAAAAGAGATTTGATGGCTCTCTATGCTTGGTAGATCAGTTAAAATGGATCTAAACTAATTAACATCATTACAATCCATTTAAATTATATATATATATATATATATATATATATATATATATATATATATATATATCCCCATAAGTTTGATGGAAAGAAGTTATTATGTTTCCTGAAAATTAGATTGGTTAGCTCTCTACTTCAATCGGAAAAAATGCGCTAAAATGTTCCTAAAATAGACTAATACCCAATATAAAGAAATACTACTCTTAAATTCTTGTATTACCTTGTAAGGGTGATATCAATGAATATGAGTTAAAATTGTTATGCTCTGGATTTTATAGGCTTTTCAATGTCATCATATGAGTTAAGATTCTTATACTGTGGGTTTTATAAACTTTTCAACTTCATGGATGTCATTAAAATTGACCTCATATGTCATTAAAATCATTCCTTCATTTCAGTTTCTCTGCAACTTTACCTATACCTATATAAAGTAATTGCGACAAGTTCTTAAGAAGGACAATATAATTGTGTTAAATGGTTCATCTATAACTAGAACATACATTGAATAGAGTTCATAAATAACATATTAAAATGAGTGTTATAGTTGATTTCTAATGTATATATAAAAGAATTTTGTATTTTGTAAAAGAAACCATGTTCTCTTTTAATAAGAGATAACGACTAAACCTGCATTAGAGTCATGTGTTAATTATTTTTAAAGAGAATATAAATGAGAGTTTCGTTTTTCAAATTTACATATGATCATGAAGGGATTAAACATATTCATCATTGACAGGCTAAGCGCAATCGTTCTTACCTCTATTTACGATGTATAAATTATACAATTGAAGAAAACAAATAAATATGGCATGGGATGCTATCCCACAAACTTATCTTTTATGATTTTGGGAATACAAAATTGCCTCATAGATTGGTTTTTTATGCAGGATGAATTTGAATATAATTATTACAAAGCATATGAATTTTAATTTACCAAATTGAAAATTGAAATCAAATATTGATAATTGTTATTTTAAGATATTGTTTTATTAATATCTATTTTGAATTCAAGAAATAAAAGTATATTTATATGATCTAATTCATGTAAAAGAAAGCATAACTTTAATATGAAAAAACACAAATTAAATTAATAAAACTAAATTAATAAATATTTTAATGCATTTTTTTTATGGGTCAGATACTAATTAATTGTGCTTTTTATATCTAAATCAAGTTATATTGCTTTCCAATTTAAGGATAGAGAATTAATCTCTTTTGGAAGTATAGATGATAGAGTTTCCATGTGTAGCTTGTGACAATGGATTAGAAAACTAGTTGTTCTTTTAATTCTTTTAAAGCTATATGCAATGTAAAAACACATTGGGTATTTTTCATGGCGAAGTTGAAATGTTAAGTTGATAGCACAAGATTAACTTCATTCAACTTGTATACAATTAAATTTTTTTTTCCACATCCTTTATAATTATGACTATAGATGTACATATCAAAAAAGGAGGGTGTTAAGATGTATTTGTAAAAATTCAAGAATAACTACTCTTATATATGGAAAGAGCCTCACACGTGATAGAGATAAACCCTTTTCCCACTAATCATCACTGGAAAAAGGAAAAGTATTTGATTATGTTGAATGAGAACCTTCAGGGTGCATCTTGAATCTCTACTCCTTATGTTGAAGAGTGATAAGCTATTAAGTATAACAAAGCAAAGACAAACCTAATAAATTGAGCTTTTTATTCATCATATAGAATCACCAAAATTTGCAAAGAATACACATTTTTGTTAGCATCCCATCTATTATAATAAAGAAAAAAAATACCCAGTTAATAATATGGTATTCTTTCTTTCTAAAACCATAATGTGAATATTGAATGAAAACCATATAATATTTGAAGGGTATGTTATTATCATTTTTTTCCATAATACTTAAATATGATTTAATGCCACCATTATACATTTTTGAAGTCCACTACTAAAAGCAGATGATTAAAAGATTTTCCAAAATCAATAAATTAATATGTATTTTCATTTTTTTAATTTCACATAAATCAATGTTTTGAAACCTTTTAATATACCCAATAATACATCACGAAACAAAATATAATAAAAACCCTATCAATTCCATTTATTACAACCTCAACACCTAGCAGCACCAGAGAAAGAAGTATCATAAAAACAAGAGAAAGAGGTATCATAAAAACAAAGATAGTTGACCATCCACTTGGTCCACATGAAGCATCGCACCAATCCTTGAATCATGGTAGCTTAGTTCTAGCCCACCACTAACATCAAATTTAATGGATATCTTAAATGTGCACAAGAATTTTTATCGTGTCATTAGCATAATTAGCGAGTTTGATTTCTAATATGTATTCAAATTCGATGTATATAGAGAAAAATATTGATTCAAATTTTTTAAATTTGATTTTTTTTGGAAATATATTTAATAAAACATCACCAATATTTAGCACATCCCTTTAGGATTACTTGTATCCATACGTCTCATCTAATTTTGGAAAAGACGATCATGTTTATAAACACAACACATTCATGAATGATGTATAACCTTAGGAGGGCCACATCGTCATACTCGAGGGCCTTATTCATGGATGGGTTTCTTTATAAGTTACAGTCACATTTCCATCTCCATTACACTTATATATATATATATATATATATAACCATCTTTTAGGGAAATTGAGCAGACAAACATGAACCATCACTAACTTATTTTAGGTTGAAAGTAAACTATATAACTATCTTTTAGGGAAATTGAGCAGACAAACATGAACCATCACTAACTTATTTTAGGTTGAAAGTAAACTAGTCGAGAGAACTAGGATATATTTGGAGCCACATCAATGCTATTATACTAGCACTTGAAACATAGCAATATTAGAGAAAGCAACATCATAGGAAACTAAGTTTATTAAATATTTAACCAATTCATGTGGGGCATCAAACTTTTACAGCTATCACATTAGCTAAACTTTACTTGACCACATGGATTGAATTCGATGAATGTGTAAAGGAAGATGTCACATATCATAAGAATAGCTATTAAAATTTGAGATAAGGAAAATTTTTGATTAAAAAAAAAAAATTTGAAAAAAAATCATGAAAACTCAAAAACATTTTTAAACGAAGATCACCATAATTTACCATATCCTCTAGGAATTAGTTGTATATAAAAAAAATCCTCTAAAAATTTGATTTCCTTCTCCTATATTTTCCATAATGCTACATATGCCTTATTAAATTGAAAATAAAAATAAATCATGGTGATAGACACATTTCCAAGTGATGTATAGGTTTAGTCTTCATAATGTCTAATGTAATCATGATTTCATGTATTTGGTGAAAAATGAAAAAGACATTTTACTATTATTATTTTGTAGCATGAGTTTCGTGCTAAAGATTATTTTATTTGTAGGTCAAACACCTATTGAGTCCTTTTAGGTTTTATTATTGAGTAAAATAAATCAATTGAGTCATTGTAATAAGTATTAGACCCATTTGGGCATCATGTATCATGTCAAAGAAATTTTTGTAAAGTCAAAAGTTTCATAAAAGCCCTCCAAGACCTTTTCAACAAGCAGTGAACAAGTTGGCTTATCAAGTAGTGAAGTCGGCCTCCTAGAGATGACATGTTGGCCTATTAGGGATCCCTAAAATATTATTATAAGATGAAACTTGACCACATTTGAGATCATTCATTCAAGCTAACAAGAAGATCATACATGCACAACAAGCACAAGAAGATACAACGAAGGAAGAGGAGAATAAGAAGAGGAAGGATCAAATTGTTTTTAGGGCAACTTCACCTCACTCATGTGAAATAATTAGGGCATATTGGACTACAGTAACACTGAGTTATAAATATGTTAAGAAGTCAATATTGGGTGTTAAGAATACTCACATTACAAGTTGAGTTATCTTAAAAGAGGAGGCACATCAATTGAAGAGAGGGGAAGGCCATTTCAGCATTAAATCTACCCACATGTGCAAAATACAGAGATTGCAAGAAAGTCGAGAGTTGTTGACATACAATAGAAGCAGATAATTTTGGAACAGAAGTCGAAACCTCAAAATTGAGGAAATTTTGACTGCCATTGACTTGGTGAAGGAAATCTCATCAAAAGGAGGGTTTACTTGGTCTTGGAGGGGCATTTCATAAGGATCATAGTTCTTTCAATTCATCATCTGAACATTCTATAAGAAGAGAAGACTTCTTGTGGGTTTTTCTTGTCAAGAGGAGAGGTTTTAGCCCTAGCTTACAACCTACATTTTGTGTCTTCTTGTCTCATTGATCTTCACTATTTGATAGTTTTTTTATAATAAAGAACATGATAATAAACAAGTTAATAACTAGTACATAAAGCTAGGTAAAAGAACATCACAAGAAGTTATCAAAGTAAGAGAAATCATCTAATCTAGTTGCACAAGGAAATAAATAGGGAGAACTAAAAAGCATCAAGGACATGAAATTGTCAAGGATAATCAAGGCATCAAGAAGGACCATCCATCACATCACAAGGAACTGGATCATATCATAACAAGAAGAAGAATACCTCAAAGACCCTACCTCCATTCAAAGAAGTATTCTACACTTGAAGTCTCTACACTCTACATTTCTACATTCAAAGGAAGCAAGGAGAAGCATTTCTACCATCATCAAAGAAGTCAAGGTGATCTCACTCTTATTGAAGTAAGGATCACATTTCAAGCATACTTGAAGAAATACATCTCTTATCATCTAGAAAATGAAGTATTCTCATATTTCAAGAAGGAATACATCATCAAGAAGCATCTTCACTTGACAAGTAATTATTCTATATTTCTATGTCTCAAACTGCAAACCAAATGACTTCATTTTGCAAGGAGAACAATAAATTGGTTGGGACCTCAAACTACCTTGCATGGAAGAAGAGAATTGATCTAATTCTCATGGAGAATGAAGTTATTGAATATGTAAATGCATCCAACACCAAACCATCTCAAGAGCAAGTTCAAGCATTGTCGAAGTACATGAAAGGAGAGATAAGGGCACAAAGGATCTTCATAGAGTTAATAAAGGATTATCTCATCCCTTATGTTGCAAAGTTAGAGTCAGCAAAGGAGATCTATGAAAATTGGTGGAATTTTTTTCATAAGCATTGTAGGAGAAATCATATCTTTTAGAACCGAACTATACAAGATGAAAATCTCTATGGAAGAAGGGAAAACTTCATATTTCATGAAGGTATCTGAAATTAGAGATCAATTACAAGAACTTGAAGAAGTTATGTCTGATCGTGAGATGACCACCATTATGATCAATTCACTATCTAATGAAAGGGGAAACTTTGTGTCACACATTTATGGGAGGAAGGAAACCATTCCATTTAGTGATTTGTGGTCACTATTCAAAATTGAAGAATCTAGATTAAAGGTGAAGAACGATGTTGGATCAAATTAACCAACACAAGAATATGCAACATCAACAAGAAAGGAAAATTTGGAAATTTTGGGCCTCAAAAGAAGTTTCAAAAGAGATTTGATATGTCAAAGATCCAATGCTATGAATGTAATGAATATGGGAATTTCAAAATAAATTCTCTAAACTCAAAAAGGTTAACAAGAAGAGAAAGGAAAGAAATGAAGCCCATGTCACCAAATAAGTAGAAGAAGTACCTGAAAAGAAGAAATCAAAGGAGGAGGAAGTAAAATATCTCTATTATGAATACTATAACCTCCTTCACTTAGTCCATTTCAACATATCGAAGTTAATGCTCATGATGGAAAGCCTCACAAATATAATAAGTTGCATTCTAGAAGAAATAGAGACGACGTCATCATAGAAGCATGAAATGATAGCTGAAGTAGAAGTTAATATGGTTGAAGCAGTCATCATGATATAAAGGAAGTAGCTCATGGAATCTTCATTGAAAGCATATAAGGACAACCGAAGTAGCAGTCGATATGGTTGGAGAAATTCATTTAGCAAGATAGAAGATAAAATATGTCATCATGCATCATCATCATTAGGAAGGAGCATTTGTAGAATAAGGATCATCAATATCCTCCATTGGAATATTCATTAGAAGGTTCATCTCTAATTAGAAGAAGCAAGTGTCTCTTTGATAGTCTACATTCCACCTTGTGTGAGATCCATTGGTTAAGAAGGATGAAGGTATGGTGACAAAGTTGTGTAGCATGTCAAGCTGAATGAAGTACTCTCATCTTCAAGCAAGGAAAGGAAATTGTTGGAAGGAAGTCTAGATGACCACATTAAGGAAGAGGTATGTATATATTTGGTAATAGATAGATAAAATCCATGCCATGATATAGTGGCAGATAGTATGGGCTAACTGATCAATTAGCCAAAAATAGCTAATGCATGCAAGGAATTTGAATTACTCAGATAAAATGGAGATGACAAGGAAGTGTAACATCAATTGTAAACTAGTTTGAGTGTACAGGTGTTGCAAGAGGTCAGGTGATCCATTCTTGGGAATTGCACAATCAATTTGGGGGAAATTCCTATCTTTTAGGGGATAATTTTCTTAGGAATTGTGCAAGGAAATAGGAGGCTTGGTGTGATAATTGGCTAAGTGTTGGCAAAAGTTTCTTATTGAGAAAAGAGAATAGTTATTCTTTTGCAGGTTGAGCTTAGAGATGGAGCTAACAATTGTAATAGTTTCTTTATTCAACTAATTAATGCAAAGAGGCTTGAGGGGTTTTCCCCCGTAGGGTTCCCCTAGAAATCACTGTGTATTTGTGGGTTTTCTTAATGCATGTCTATGCATGTTGTTCAAAATTGTGATTTTCATTCCCCAGATCAGTAGAGTAGAATTGCGTCTCTTGTTTTCAGGTTGAAATATTGAGCAATTGCAATTACTATCAAATTTCTACATGGTATAAGAGCCCTGAAATTACATTAGAACTATTATTTTGAAATTTTCTCTCAGGAATTTTGAAGTAGCAACTTCAGTGCAACAATTTTTCTTCAGGATCGAGAGAATGTCTTTCAATGATCTCAGATTGGAGTATCACCTGGAGGGTATCTCAAATTTCATATCCTGGAAGGATTGAATGGAGGCAATGCTCGATGTAAATGGTGAGTTAGAATACGTTAAAACTGATATTACAAAACCTCCATAGTTAAATGAACAACAATTAGCCTAATGGAAGAAGTATGTTTCAAAGGCGAGAAGAATTATTTTGGAAGGTGTGAAAGACCATTTGGCCTCAAATCTCCATGGAAAGGAGACACCATTTTCTATATGGAAGACACTAAATGATCTATTCGAAAATAGCAATGACCATAGAAAATTTGCCGTGAAAGACAAACTTAAAAACATTAGGATGCAGAAAAATGACACTATTTCATAGTATCTCTCCAGGTTTACACAAGCGCGAGATGAGATTGGAGGGGTTGGGGTGAATGTAGCAGAAGATGACCTAGTGAGCCTAACTCTTCTAGGCCTTCCAAAATCTTGGCAGAACTACCAAGAATCTATGAATGGAAGGAAAAAACTGTCGAATTGCGAAAGGTTGTGGCCGATTTGGTTCAAGAAGAGTTTAGGAGAAATAATAGATATGGAACATCATCCAAAGTTGAGGATGAAGAGAATATTTCATTATTTGGAAAGGGGAAGAAGGGAAAAGGAAAGAATACCTAGAGAAAATGTGAATTTAGCCAAAATAATGGCAAGAAGAAAGACTTGATCAAGATAAAATGCTTCCACTACCACAAATTTGGGCACTATGCAACAAAATATTTGCATAAGAAGTCTACCAAGAAGCCTTTAAGAGAAACAAGTGAATAAATGGCTTCAACACTCGAATTAGACTTCAACCTAATAACATGCATGGCCAACACTGTTATGGGGAGTGTGTGGTACCTTGATTTTGGTGCCTCCTTCCATATGATTGGTTGAAAAGATATTTTCAGTAGCTTGGAGGAGAAGGGTCTCCAGATGCATATTGAATTGGGGGATGGTGGTAGATATAGTGCTACAGGAATTGGCATTGTCACCTTTGAGAGGGAGAAAGTGTCTCCTCTTTTCCTCAAAGATGTTATGTTTGTACCTGTGCTGATGAAGAATGTGATCTCTATAGTAGGTTTGGAGGATCATGGTTATGATGTTAATTTTTAGAAAATGGAAAGCCTTTTTGAGACACATAGATATTGGGAAAGTGAAGCAGATTGGAGTTCGAGTCAAGAATCTATACAAATTTAAGGTGGGAAATTGTGATGCATTAACTAGCAAGGTAGAAAAAGTGTGGAGTCGAGATGTTGGAGAACTTTGGTACAAAACATTGGGTCATCTACACCATGGTGCCTTAAAAATCATGCAACAAATTACCATCGATCTCACTAAAGGCTCCCTTGACCAACCGGATGTATGCAAGGGTCATACATTAAGAAAATATTTCAAATCCACCTTCAATGGCCGAGATAGCTTAGAAAATGAAATATTGGAGAAATTTCACTCTGATGTTTATGGACCCTTTTCTACAGCCTCCACAACAAAACATAAGTACTATGTTATTTTTATTTATGATTTCTCTACAAAATGCTAGATATTCTTCATGTGAAAGAAGGATGAAGTTTCTCAAAATTTGTTGAATTCAAGGCATTGGTTGAGAAGGAGACTAGGAATAAGGTGAAGGCTCTCAAGAGCGACAATGGAGGTGAATTAGTTTAATATGGCTTCAAGTATTTTTGTGCCAAAGAAGGTATTCGAAGAGAGCAGACAACACCCCATAACCCACAACAAAATGGCATAGATGAGAGGAAGAACATGAGCATAGTGGGAGTAGCAACGGCCATGTTGCATGATCAGGGGTTGTCATTACATTTATGGGAAGAAGCATGCAACACCACAATCTACTTGTAGAACTGAAGTCCTCATAGAATACTTGGTATGATCACACCGAGGAAGATTTGTCTAGGAGAAATCCTGATGTGTCTTATTTCATAAATTTTAGAGCTTCAGTTTATTGTCATGTCTCCAAGGATTCAAGGAATAAACTTGAGCCTACAACAGGATACATCAAAACTCCACACAATTACAAAGTGTATTTTCCTTCACTGAGGATGAGAGTGGTAAGGAGAGATGTCAAGTTTGATGAGGACAAGGCTATGAGATTCTCTCTGGAACGAGAGTTGAGTGTCCCATTGGAACAAAAGCTTCTAGCCCCAAAGGAGGAGCCTCAAGATGAGCTTTAGGAGGTTGTGGAGTAGGCACATGCAGAGGAGCATACCGGAGGAAGAGTGGAGGCACCCATTCAACCCAAATATTCTAGAGAGGGGAGAAAGAGGACCAGAGAAGTTGATAGATTATTGCAAGATGTTAGGGAGAATGTGGGAACCCCTACATCACATCGCAGGAAGAGGAAGTCACCTTATAAGCACACTAGTTACATGGATCTCATGACAAAGCTCATTGAGATAGAGCCTTCTTCATTTTAGGAAACAGTTTCTCAACCTAATTGGGTTGATGTCATGGTGGAAGAATACAAATCTGTCATGAAAAACAATGAATGGGAGGTGCTGTTGATATCGGAAGGGAAATAATTGGTTGGTTTGAGATGGATCTACAAAGCCAAGAATGCAGCTGACGGGAGCATCAAGAAGTACTAGGCCAGATTTGTGGCTAAAGGATCCTCTCAGATAAAGGGAGTGGAATATGAGGAAACATTTGCATTGGTTGCAATATATTCCTTAATTATATCCATTCTAGCATTGGATGTGCATAATATGGGGTGGAAAATCCACCAGAAAAATATCGCCTTTCTTAACGATGTTGTTGAAGAGGAAATTTACATAGACAAGCCAGAAGGATATGAGACATATGATTGGGATCACATATGTTCACACTCAGGAGAGCATTGTATGGTCTCAAACAATCACCCCAAGCATGGTACACTCGGATCGGCAATGTTCTCATTGGATTGGGCTTCACCAAAAATGAAGTAGATGTAAACCTCTATCACATTGTGGTAGATGGTAAATTGCTTATTCTTGTTTTGTATGTCGATGACTTAATATTGACAAGTGATGAGAAATTGATCTGCTCTTACAAAGATGATCTTGCAAGGAAATTTGAGATGAAAGACATGAGCCTTATGCATTACTTCCTCGGGCTGGAAGAATAGCAAGGTGATGGTGAATTGTCTGTATTTCAAGGTAACTATGCTTCGTAGATGCTTCAAAGATTTCACATGGATAATTGTAAGCCCATGGACACATATCTAGCTACAAACTAGAGGAAAGAGTATGTTTGTTTAGATGAGGAATTTGATGCTATTAGTTATAGGCAACTTGTGGGTTCACCGATGTATCTCACGAACACACGACTCGACATGTGTTATGCAGTCAACCAACTTATCCAAGCTATGGTGAGGCCTACCAAATTATATTGGAAGGAACCAAAGCATGTGTTACAGTACCTCAGAGGCGCTACCCAGTATGGAATATGGTATTGACAGATAGAGGGAGTGAGGCTATAAGGCTTCCCCGATGCACATTGGAAGGAAGTCCATTCGATATGAAAAGTAAATCAGGTCTTATGTTCAATGTTGGGTCCACAAATATTTATTGGTACAACAAGAAGTAAAGGTCTGTGGCGCTCATCTCAGTAAAGACTAAATGCATGGTTGCAGGCCAAGAAGAATGTGAAGAAATCTGGATGAGGAAAATACTTGTGGGACTAATCAATTAGGAGATGGATGTAACAATAATATATTTTGATACTCAAAGTTGCATTAAGCTCTTTGATAATATGTTATTTCATGATAGATCCAAGTACATTGATATATGGTATCATCATTTGTAGGATTGTGTGCAGAGGAGAATTATGTTGCTACAGTACATTCCAACTGACGAACAAGATGCTAACATATTGACAAAAACATTATTAAGAGGTAAATTTGAATTCCACAAGTGCAAGATAGAGGTGGTTTAAAATCCATTTTTTTCTAAGAGGAAGTGTAAAAAAATATAGCAGGTAAGGCTCAAATTGACTTTAGCCTTAGTCAAATTGAGTAAATCAATTTTCCACATTAGAAGGACAACTTGGAGGCAGTTAACTAGTGTGACATGGATCTTGTCACTCGGTTAGCTTAGTAAATTCGAGTTAGAGGGCTTGGAGTTTAGTTATGCAAGTGGAATTTCTAAATTTTAGTAATCCAGTTAAGTTATTGTCAGTTATATTCAGTTAACTAACTTGTAACTATTATTAGAGTCAGTTGAAGGTCAGTTGTGTAGTGGGACAAAAGTCTAACTCAGAGATTTGTTAGTTAAATGATTAACCACTCCAAAATAGCTAATACATGCAAGGAATTCAAATTCCTTAGCCGAAGTGGAGATGACAAGGCGGTTTGGCATCAGTTGTAAACTAGTTTGAGTGTACAAGTGTTGCATGAGGTCAGGTGTCCATCCTTGGGAATTGCACAATCAATTTGGACGAAATTCCTATCTTTTAGGGGTTAATTTCCTCAAGAATTGCGCAAGGAAATAGAAGCCTTGGTGTGAATATAATTGGATAATTTTGGTGAGAGTTTCTCATTGAGAAGAGATAATAGTTATTCTTTTGTAGGTTGATCTCAAGGTTGGAGCTAGTAATTGTAATAGTTTTACTATTCAACTGATTAATGCAAAGAGGCTTGAGGGGTTTTTCCTAGTTGGGTTCCCCTAGAAGTATTTATGGTTTTTCTTATTGCATGTCTATGCATGTTATTCTAAATTGTGATTTTCATTCCGCAAATAAATAGTGGGGGATTGTCTCTCTTATTTTCAGGTTGAAATCTTGAGTAGCTGCAATTTCTATCAAATTTATACAATAAGTTTGGTCACTACAAAATTCCTTGTCCTGAAGATCCAAGGAATAAGAACAGAGAAAGAGAACATGTGACTGTTGTTGATGAAGCTCCACCTAAGAGAAAGTATACTGAATAATCCAAAATCAAAGATCTATTTACCAAAGACTCTTAGGGAATACTATCCCTCGCATATCCTTCTATCTTAAGTTTTGGATTATTTTCCCTTATGTTTTTTTTTGTAAAGTTTGTAGGTATAGCATATCTTGTTAGAACATTGTTGAATTATTTTGATAAGTTGTAGGTATCACTCAAAAGGATTAGATTAAGAGGAAGGCTTCACCATTTTATCAAAAGATAATTATTTTGTTCTTTGTTTCATCTTTTCATGTTTGGTTTCCTCCTCACATCAATATTTGTTTGTATTGTATGCTAACAACGTTTTATTTATATTTTCATTGGTAGAAAAGATTGCAAAATACATAAAGGTTATGGAGGAAACTTGAAGCATGGAAGAAGTTATGATGCAAAGGAATCCCTTCAAGAATTGATGTCCTACAAGGTTTGTTAAAGAACATTTCAAGGTATGTCTTAAACTACAAGTTTTGTTACAAGGTTCTCTTCATAGAAAAGGTATATTAATTCCCTTTAGGAAAAAATTGCTTTATGCTACTGACATTGTTATGTATAGGGTTTTGAATCACAAAGATTTTTGTTAGGGTGATCAATAATTAGATTGAATCTACCCTTGTTATATTATCATTTGATCATTCTTGTGAAACCCTAATCTTTAGGGTTCACTATAAAACCTTAGCCTTTTGGTGCTTTGGAGGTGTTGCCAATAATATTGAAACCCTAGTCCTCTTAGGTTTGTTGATGAAATCTAGAACCTATGATGAAAACTCTATTCTTTTGATGTTTAAGGTTTTGATATTGTTTTAGAAAAACCCTAGTCTTTTAGGGATTGATGTTATTGTCCAAGTTATAAAATGAAACCTTAGATATTTAAGATTTTGATAAGTTAGGGCTTGTTGTTAATAAGTCGAAATCCTAGATTTTAGGGTTTTGATGAATTAGGGTTTATGAGAAAGACCCTTGTATTAGCTAAAATGATGTCATAGGAATGAAACTCTAGGTATGTATTCTTCTACATAATTGAAACCCTAGCTTGATTGAAATTGTTGCATATCTAACTTTGATATATTGATGTTTGTATCTAGGGTTTACCCAAGTAAGTATTGATATAAGTCTCTAGTATATGATAATTCATCCTAGATATGTATATGCGAGTATGCTAACGTAATTGTTGATGCTCATGTTTTAGTTTGTAAAATCTAGGGTTTTTAACAAAACCCTAGTAGAGATTGATATTCTAGGATATGATGATATTGTTTTTAATATAATTTAGTTTTGATGATAAAATCTAGGTTTTGTAACAAATCCTGGTAGAATATGACATTTAAAAGCATATTGTTGAAACCTTAGATGTATAATACTATGATTGGATTGTTATTGAATTGTTGATATCGATGACTCTGTGTCTCGAAGATGGAGTTTAGGGTTTATGACAAAACCTTAGCAAGATATTGAAGTATAGTAAGTAAAATGTGACCCTTACCGATTATGAACCTAACCAAGTTTAGGTATTTAATGTCTAAAGTTTGAATGTTTTGATGCTTCCATTATAATGATATTGATATAATTAACTTCATGCTTTTGTATATCTATATTTACTTATACTTGTTGTTGAAGATTCACATGCACATAATCTTCAAGATATGCATAAGTTGAAAATGACAATGATGAGCATGACATAGGAAGCTATAAGAATGAATATGATTAAGATGACCTTGATGCCATAAGAAAGAAATAATTAAGTTTCTACGATATTATGAAGTTGTTGATCTACTCAAGTTGAGATGGATCTTGGATAGAAGAAAGGATATATCTCTACAGTTGAGGGGGAGGACATATTATGAAAATCATAGTGAATACATTGAAGAAAGAATGAAATTATTACAAGATGAATGCTCATAATTCATGAAGTTATAAAAAAATACTTGAGAAGTACTCAAACTGTATTTGGTGTTGCTGAAGAAATGGGAAAAGGAAAACTTCCAATAAGATTGAAGATGTTATAATAAAAGTTAGAATGATTGAGGACCCCAAAGGTTTATGTTTACTTATATATATACATTTGAAATTTTATTATTGATTGGGGTTGTGATTGTGCAGGATCTCTATGTAAAAGATTGAACATTTAAAGCATGTTTGGATTGGTGGATATATATGATTTAATTAATTAGGAGAGATGAAGCATCTTTTGGCAAGATGTTTGGGAGGAAATTTGTCTAATCTACGTGTTGATTCTAGATCTCGAAGTAGGGAGGGTGGTGTTAGTCATGGAGCTTCGACCTTGGCACCTAGATCCCTGGGTTAGTGGTAGAGCTTAAAAACCTGATGGTACCTATAGTGGCTGAAGCTTGAGTCCATCTTAGTCCTACCCGATTAGAGGACCCTGGTTAGGTATCTAATCTGTGGCATTGCATCTGCTTTGACTATTCATAGAGCATATCATTTTGAGTTCTTCCATGTACCTATGTATATATGTAATTATGAATACCTCCCTAGTTAAGAGGGATTGTAGAATAATGTGACTAGTTTCAGTCTTCATAATTGTATTTGAGTCTTGATGTAATGTATTTGTCAAAAGAAAGAGAAATAAATTTTATTATTAAAGAAATTGACTTATTAAAGCATGTGTTTCATGCTTGGGTCAATTGTTTTTTAGGTCAAAGCCTCTATTGATGGTTTCTAGGGTTTATGTCAACTGTCCTTGGCCATGTCATAATGTAAAAGATCCTTATTGGGCTTCATTTGTTAAGAAATATATTTATTTTAATGTAAAATGGGTCAATTAGGCCTTCTCCACCAAGTCGGTCTCAAACTGGACAAGTCGGTCTAATTGAGGGGTAAAATTTCCTATATAAAGGCAACAACTCGACCTCGTTTTGAGCACTCACTCACCAAGTTCGATCTGTAGTTGTTGGGGACATTAAAAAGTCTGAAATTCAAGGAAGAAGGTGGAAATGGATAATGAAGGAGAAGGAGTTCGTTATCAAGAAAAAGAAATCAAAATTCTCTCTCTCTCTCTCTCTCTCTCTCACACACACACACACACACACACACACACACACACACACACACACACACACACACATGTGAAGCTACTGAGCTGCGAGAAGGGACAAAGTTACAGTAATATAGTTGGGCTGAAATTCTAGGTTGTTGTTGGGTTAAAGCTGTTGGACAAGATGAGACTATTTAAGTTTTTTTAATCATATTGGAAGGCTGCTTGGAGAAGGAGGAAGGTCTTTGGGTCTAGGTTCTTGGCCTATCTCAACTTGAATTTTCTAGTCGAAGAGTTTAACTGGGTTTTCCCCTATAGAGGGGTTTTAGCCCTGGTAGAATGCTTACATATGGTGTCTTTGATATTCATGTTTTTCTTTTGATAATTTCTTGATGAAATAAAGATAAAAGAAGAAAATAAGAAATTTAATAAGAACCCTAAGATATCACAAGTAATTATCAACATAAGAAATATTTCTGCCTTTATGATTTTCTAACAGTTCATTCACCCTTTTATCAAGAAAAACAAAGAAAGTACAACCTTTTGGATCTGAATACTCATGCGAAAGAATGAATAAAATTTATTTTATTTTTAGTGTATAAATGTTTCCTTATATATTAATAGGTGATAATGACAACTATATCATAATTAGGATTTTAGTTCAAATTAATTCAACAACTATCTCCATAACTATATCTTATGACCTCTCCGTATCTTCAAATATTTCAATGAACCCCTCAAGTAATTCTCATTTCTAACTTCTCCCATTTATCTCCATCTATCATTCCTAGGTAGACTTTTTATTAAAATTTTCATCATGTTATTCATTAAACATTACAAGTAGCAATAATTACTTCATGTCCTCTCCATAATGAAAATTATTCATTAAATTCGTCCCTTCTTTGTCTTTATGAGTCTTTGGTATTCTTCACTTTTCATTCTCACTCTTCTTTACTTGTCCCTACAACAAACAAACATTGTTGAAGTACATATAAAAAGATTATTATCCACCAGAGTACATGGGTTGCCTATTGTTATATTCATTGCTTATGTAGGAAACCTTTTTTCATATATGGTTCATCAAACATCTTCCATTTCATATCTGTATACTTGTACATGTTATTCCCATGTCTCATCATTAGTCATAATCTTCATCGTAGGTTTTGGCTTACCCATAATAATTCTCTTGATGCTCTTGCATCAGATGAGGACTAGTAATTACTTTTAAACTTGATTCATTTATAATAAACAAATCAACCCTCCAACACCTCTCAAGCATTATTGAAATATAATTTTACCCAATTATTTTTGGATTGAATCAATGTTATCTAAATGTTTCTCTTAGCATTCAATAAACTATTAAGATATCTATAGTTATTAAACAATAAAATAATTGATGTTACAGGTACTACCAACTTAACATACTATGTCTTTTTATTTCCTTTATGTTTAGTATATTTAGGAATTTGTGAAACTATGTTGTTTCCTTTAGAAAATGAAACATTTGAAATGAAAAGAGAAAAAGAAGAGGAAAAATAAATGCAAGTTGTTTTGGATAGATTGAAAGAGAGTGGGAAAATAATTTTATCAAAGAATTATTTTCTTGTATATTGTTTTTGTGATAAATACCTAGTTGTATAATCACTTTAGAGCCCCAAGGATTATAACATATTCATGGAGAGCATCCCAATGTTTACGTTTATCAAACATAAACATCGATGAATCGTTATGTAGAAGAATTCTTATTCGAGGCTTTGAGTTTGTTTCCTTTCAAGAGAAATCATCCTCTCTTTTAACTTGAAGTCAAGAGTGAGGTTCAATACAACAATATTCATTGGCATTTATCCATTACACCAATATTTCTCATTATAATGTCACTCATAGGGAATTGAACATGGGTTGGGGAGATAACAACCATTCTTCCCAACCACCCATGATAACCCTGATTGATTTTTGTTTAAACTTGCAAGTCTCAAATTATATTATGCTCTTTATGTTTTGTTAGTATTTTATACATTTATTTATTTCTTTTATTAGTGCTTCATTATGATTCTTATACTCTTTCTAAGTCGCTCTTGTGATTGTCAAGATGTAAACAAATGGATTCTATGGATTGACAGACTCATTATCTTTGGATGTAGTCCAAATTATCTAACAAATTTTCTTATCCTTTGATGAAGTATTAAATTATATGTTACAAATCAACAAAGTGTAGATAATCTAGTTTCACATGTAATTTCAAATTCAGATGCTAGTGTAGTGTTTTATTCTCCCTAGGTATATGTTTATGATATTTAGTGTAGTGTTTGATTCTCCTTAGGCATATTTTTATGATATTTAGCTTGAATTTCAGAAGTTATGGTGCTCCTTGTAGGAAAAGAAGGATTTGAAACAAAAACAAAAAATGAAGCAAGAGGAAAAATACATGCAAGAAATATTTAATGGGGTGAAATAGAAAGTGCGATGAAAAATAGATTAATTCATTGACCAACATTAATATATACATACTTCATGTAGTGAATCCCATCCTAACATCCATATCATTGCACTATCTTATGGGTATATCTATAAAAAGGTTTGTAAAGACACCAATGGACATCGATTCTCCAAACAAAATAATATGGAATATAGGGACTAGACCATGTCTATATTCTTTGTCACTTACATAAGAAAAATATTGTAGCCTCAACCCCTCCCCCTAATTATCATTCCATGTTATGATAGGGAGAGACCAACAATGTCTATTTTTCTATGTTTTGAACATTATTCTATACATGATACTAGAAGGCATGATAAAGAACATCTTAAGAATTAACATGTAAATTAGTAATCAATGATTTAGTGTAAGGCTGCAAGTTGGACATACATGGGGTTTCGTATATCTTAATGGTTTGCTTGTAATTCCTCTTCCTTTAATTTAGAAATATAAAAAAAGCACAAAAGTGAGAAAATTCATTAAAATAAGTGAGAAAACCATAAAAAGAAGGTATATGCATGAAACATTTGGATTTCAGAATGTTGAGCTTAAAATGTTAGTAGAATATAAGATGGTGCAACACCTTATCCAAAAATATTCAACTTTCCTTTTACAACATATCCACTTTGTATTTTCTTCCTAGTTTCCTTCCCTCACTTAAAATATATGCTATTAATATTTTTATATTATAAATTTTGCATATATTATATATAATAATTTTTTTCAAAATATTTATATATATATATTTTGATTGAAGCTTGGTGGGAATACATCTTCAACATGTTCAATATATCACGCTGATCAGGGCGGGAAATGGCGGGAAATTGAACCGGTGACTTCACAACAAGGAGTACTTTAACATATTCAACATGTTCAATTTATCACCCCGCGGGGAATTGAACTGGTGACTTCACATCAAGGAGTGCCTTAACATCTTCAACATGTTCAATTTATCACCCCGCGGGGAATTGAAGTGGTGACTTCACATTAAAGAGTGCCTTAATAGAGCACCCGATCACAGTGTATCCAAGACCCATGAACAATTTATTTAAAAATATTAATTTAAGTTTATTATATAATAATTATAATTTTATAAATTAACACTCATCATCATCATCATCAAATAAAAAATCTATTTAAAAAATGTATACCATTTATAAGGCTCATCATCATCATCATCATCATCATCACCAAATAAAAAATCTAAAAAATGTACACCATTTATATAATTTTTAAGGCTCATTATCATCATCATCATCATCATCAAATAAAAATATTAAAGACTTTTTATTTTTTATTATAATAAAATTGAAAATAATAATTAAATTTTACAATTAAATTTTAGTTTTGTATTATAGTAAAAATGACAATAATAATAGACAATCCAATATATAATTTTAAGGCTCATCATCATCATCATCATCATCATCATCATCATCATCATCACAATATTAAAAACTTTTTAATTTGAAAATAATAATTAAATTTTACAATTAAATTTTAGTTTTGTATTATAGTAAAAATGACAATAATAATAGACAATCCAATTTCAGCTGTGTAAGTAGGACATTGGCCTTGACCCAATCCAAAGACACATCCCTTGCATTATTGAGCTTGCTGATATAGCTTGCTGATATGCCTCTCGACTCACCCAAAGACCCCACTCCCGTGGAGTCTGATGTTTTTTTTGTTTCATGCTTATAATAGATAGACACATCTAATCTTATCATGATACTAATATGTATATAGGTTGGTTAGATCGACTGATACTATATTGTTTTTGGATGGCTTATAACAAGGACAGGTGACAAGTTGAGGCCACCTATCTCATATACGTAGTGTAAACTTGTGTTTTATAAAAAAGAAAGAAAAAAATCCTACAAAACTTAACCAAAAACAATAATAATAATAATTTAATTTTAATATTTTGTTAATATATATAATTTAATTTAAATATTAAAAAAATATTATTATTCTGTTCGCCCTGTATTAATTTCTAAATAATATATATATTTGTGAGCTTTAAGTAATATATATAATTACGCTGAAGGCTTTTTTAAGGGAGTGGTTCTGTCGAGCGCTTCGTCTTTTGTCCATACAGCCTGCTTCGTGTCCAAACAAATCATTATCCTTTTCCACATGTTGTCATATCAATCGAGAATTGAACTCTCAAGAGATCTGACGTCTGGGGTTGCCATCCCATGGTGCTGCATGCAAGCAAGCAAATATATAAGCCATCCGTGCAAAAAGCAAATAAGTCATGGTTTGGTGCCCATGACATAATATTTTTATTATGTTATAATTTAACCAGATTTATAAAATAACAATTAAAATTAATTTAATATACATACAAGTATGGTTTAAATATCAATTTTTTTAAGATAATAATGAAATAAAATTGAAAGAGTTTCTCACACCTTAAAAAAGACATTTAAATTAAATATTTGTATATTCCAAATAGACAATTAATTTTTTAACCACAGATATTAACATTGTGTTATACAGAAGACAAAAATATTTTCTTAACCATAAATATTAACATTGTGTTATATAGATTTACTAATGAAGTTATTTGCCATAAAACATTTTAAAATAAAAATTCAGTAATAACAAGATTCATTTTTTAAGATTCGCAATATAAATAATATAAGTGGAGCCATATAAATAAAGTGAATAATAAAAGTTAATAGACATCAATCATAATTAATATCAAAATATTTTAAAATACATCTTAAATTATTTAATATTTTAAAATACATCTTAAATTATTAAAATTAGAAAAACATAAAACTAACTAATTTTAACTTATTTTAATATTATTATTATTAATTAAAAAAATAATTAATATATATATTTAATATATATGAAAAAATGGAACAAGATTTTTATGCATGTAGATTTATCTTTACTTTACCATGGAGATGTTTAATTTGTAAATAAACTTTATTTAAAAACCAAGGGCCAATACCATGGGTTATGGCTTATCAATACCACATGACAAAAAAATCATAACTCATTTCATATCACATTTGTTCATATGACATTTTTTAATTAAATAATTTAATTAAAAAAAGAAAAAATGCATAACTAATTTGAAGATAAATTTCAATCATTCATTTGCATATATTACTAACAATATTCTAAGATATTCTATAATGGTTAAATCCCACCATCCACTTAATAATTATTGATAATTGAATTAAAATTATGGAAATTTTATAATATGCCTAATAATTATTAAAAATATATTAAAAAAAAATCACTATATGTAACAAAGAAAAAAAATATTTCATATAAAAATCCAATGCATGTGATAGTGAAAAAATGTAACTAAAATCCTATGGGAATGTTCTTCTCCATGAATGTTTTCATACTTAAGGGAAAGTGGAAGTAAACAATAATTTGAAATATGATCTTATACCAATGGGAAAGTGGGAGTAAACATTAATTTAAAATATTGTGTTTTATATTGGGTGAGTTATCAAATAGTTTTTTTGGTAGAAAAGTTTTAAATGTATTAAGTGATTAAGATTTGTTTTTTTTATAGGTGAGAAAAATTTATTATAATTTAGTGGTCAAATTAGCATTGAAGACAATTATTTATAGTTGTTAATCGAGAATGCAGGGTGACTCATCACCATTAATTAAGAAAAACCATGCCACCTGGAATCTCTTTGGTGGTCCATAGGAGGGGAGGCTTTCACTTCTTCATATGCCTTTGGGTCTTGGGCCGCTAACTTGTTTCCTTACATCTGAGAAAAACCAGCTACTCTTAGCCTAAGAAAAAACAATAGCTACTCTTAGCCTAAACAAAAACAATTTTAGGACATACTCCACACCCGATCAAGTGATTAAAATATAAAACTAAAAAATGATAAATCTATATTTTGTAATTTTTTTATAACGTAAAATGAAATCCTCATTTTAAGATTAATATCAATAAAGTCCATCTTCATACAACTTACAAATTATAAATTATGGTTGATAATTTATAATCTATATAATAAACTCAAAAAATAAATAAAAAATTATATTCCTTCTAATAAATTACTATATATATATTTAATAAATTACGATATATATTTTATAAGAAGCCAAAGTAAAAAAAAGCCATGAAAAAATAGTCTGTGCCAACCAATGGAGTCTTCTTATCAAAATATTCAAACCAAGTAAAAACAAAAATGAACAAAAATAAAAATTTGAAGAGCACGCTGATAGGGAATTGAAAATTTTGTGAAGTTTCCTAGAGTACCGACCATGGAAAGTGGTAATCTAACATCCTTACATCAACTCAACTCTGCATTGTACATGAAACCCAAGATTAATAGAAACATTAAAAAAATGTTTTCTTCCTGACATATTAACCTTTCCATAGTTTCACTTCATTTCGATATAAAATTTATGTGTTACACGCATGTAAGTGAAAATTACAAATGGCATTGGCATTACCATCACCGTCGTCACTCTCAAAAAAATTAATGCTCTGAAAAAGATAGAGATGTGCATTATGATCACTACTTTAACCTGTGTTTCATAAATGTGTTGTGCTATCATATTTTTTTCTCATGATTGAAAATCCTTATAAATTAGTTATTAGATTATCATCTTAGACGTTGGCATAGAATGATTGGAATACTTATGAAACTATCACATATCTATTTTATATTTTTTCAAATTTTTGTATGGTTGGAAAAAAGGTAATTAGGTTTAGTATTTGTGAATGCAATTTCGATCTTTGTACTGGTTAAAAAAAAGAATTATTATTTTTATAATATGAAAGAGTTTCTGGCACATTTCATCGATCTAGGAAAGTCAAAGAGTCAAGATTATATTGAAGAGTTCTGCTTGAGCATCTATGTAATGAAAATGGGTCAACCAAGTGTTTGGAAGCCCTACAAATGACAAGCACCATCCTCTCTGTCACGTCAGCTTGGAAATCGAATTAAAAGGTAGTCAAGTCAGCTCAAATAATACACACATCGGTTGAACAATACAAGTCAACTTATTTACGGAGATAGAACCACTATATATACCCCATTAGGGTCTGCGCAGAAGAAAGGACAGAACACAGATACATCTGAGATTTTTTGATAAAATGACAGGGTCTTAGAACTTCACATAAACCTCTGCTACTTTGGGTACATCTGAAATCTCGTTGATAATCTCAGTGACATCTCGGACAAGTAATGGAAAAGGAATCTCAGATGAAGACTATGTTGTAGTGTTATAGTCACCAAAGGGATCTATAAGTTTTCGGATGGATATTATAGTCTTGGCATAATGGAGCAATGATGACAGTGACAAGGACGATCACAGTCTCAACCTAATGATGATGGAAGGATCTCATAGTGACACACTTCATCTCGACTTACATTAAGGTGTAGTCATGATGCTATCACAGTCATGATCTCGTTCTTGAAGGTTATGATCTCGATGAAGGTGCAGAGATAATCTCAATGGTGATCTCAAGGAGTAGTCATGGTGCAATAATGATGATCTCGGTGAAGCAGTAATGATGATGATGATCTCACCAGTAAGAAGAGGATTGGTGTCTTGGTCTTGGAGTGGCTTGATAGGTCAAGGGTCATGGTCTTGGTATTCATCAATTAAAATCTCTATAAGAATAATTATGTGTTGGTTTTCCTCTCCAAGAGGGAGAGGTTTTGGCCCTAGCGAATGCCAACTTCTTGTGTTCTTGTCTCTTTGGTTTGGTAGCAGTTTGATGAAGTAAACAAACACACACACTCATAATAAGAAAAATATCAAGATAAATAGTAAAATCGTTTCACAAATTGTTATCAAGTATAGAAGAATCTATCTAATGCTAATTTCCCTAGATTCTTCAACATGGTATCAGAGATAAGGTGCTGAAGTCAAATGAAGGGCAACAAAAGAGACATACAAGGATCTGTCTTCAAGGACATCAAACCAGGTTGAAGGGATTAAAGGAACATGTATACAACAAGAAGGTCTACAACAATCATGGAGTATCAACTTCAATAATTACAACCATGCAATCAACTCATGCTCATTTTGATGGAGTATATCAGTGATCCTCACTTCTTGATCATTGAACTTTCTCCATGCCATAAAAGATAGTCTCAGCTATATATATATGTGTGTGTGTATGTATATATATTGCAAAAGTAATCCAAGGAATACCTCCCACAATCCATGATAACATCACTTTCTCAGTATAGTCATTACATCAAGGAAGTTTTGGTGATGAGGCAGTCTATCTATACAGTGCCACCCATGATTTAGTTATGTTATTCATTGACAAGTTTGGGCTCTCAATACATTGCCTCTCTACACAACACACATAGACTTCACTGTGTAATGCCATATCAATATGCATGTCACAATATCAAATTCTGTCTATGATTATGATCTCATTAGCATGGTGCTCCGATCAGAACATAGTATCACTAACATGTCAACAATATGTTGAAGTCAAAAGTACCTTTAACTGAATTGGGAAGGTCATGAAGCAGTCTCGATGATGTCAAGACCACTGATGTCATGGTGCTAGAAGGGCTCCAAGAAAGTTGTGATGAAAGGATACTAATGATGGGAAACTCAAGAAAAATAAGCATCAAGGTGAAGATCTCCTCTTCACACACCAAGTAAGTATCTTTCAATTTTATAATCAGATTTGGTTAAAATATTTCATGATTGCAAGGGGATTTATAAATCGGTTAGATAATCGTAAGTCCTTGCATAGAATAAGGAGGATTGTCACAATCCTCATAGAAAAGAGAAATCATTGATATCTATGAAAAGGTCTATGAAGGTCAAGCATTGTTTGAATCCATCAAGAGATTCATAGGATTCATATGATATCATTCAAAAGTCATCTCATACCTATATAGCAGAAGAGGAGACATAAAGAGAGATAGAAATGTTAGATATACTCTCAGAAATTAAAATAAAGAAGGTCACTTATACCTACACAATAGTAAAGGTATCAAAGAATGAAGGAATAACTTCATGAAGATCTAGGAAATATGATAAGAAGGTAGTCATCACTGATGAGCAAGGTAAAAAATATCAATGAATAAAGAAGGTTACCTCACCCAACAATTTGTGGTCTCTATGCTAGATAAAGAAATACAAGTTGCAGTCTATAGTATTAAAGGATAAAATAATTCAACCATGTGCAGAAAGGAAAGGAAAGTTTGGTCCTCAAGAAAAGACAAAAATAAGTATAGTTAAGATTCAACGCTATAGAAATATTTTGGAAGCTCATATCAATGAAAGATGGAGGAAGCTGAAGAAAAGGGCCAAGGAAAGAGGGAGTAACAAATCTCTACTATGAGTAAGATAGTATCCCCCACAAAAGGGTCCTATCATAAGCTCCTAAATCCTGTGTTATAAGATATGACAATAATAATAAGATGCATCATGTAATTATGGAAGCATTAGAAACAAGAGCTCGTAACATCTCCGTAAGGATCATGAAGGAAAAAAATACATGGAGGAAAACATGTAGGATATATAGCTCTTGCGAACCTCAGTGGACATTGAAGGAAAGAAAGGAGTCATCTAAGGCTCATCATACATCAAGTCAAAAAGGAAACATCTACCAGTTGGGGATATACAAGATCCTCAAAATTCTCTAATGGAATCCTCATCGTAGGGTTCACTAATCTAGAGAGGAAGAAAGTGCTTCAAAAGGAACTCCAGTGTATGGAATCCATGAGATGATGTTATGACTTGAAGCAAATCAAGTGATTGAAGATATTTTCAATCAAGGAAGCTGTTGGAAGAAGCATCGATGACCTGAAGGTAAAATAAGGTATATATTCTTATGTTTAATATTATAATGTCATGTCGTATGGTTGCAGGTAATATGGATCTTTGCTTCTATCTTAAAAACAATGATCAAGAGAAAAAGGATCTCTTCCTATGAAAAGATGCAGGAAGGCATAAGTCACACTAGATGAAATCAACATATTATGTCCTCATATGAAGTATGAGGTGATTGACTACAATAAAGAAACTCTGATTGAAGGCTATGAAATGTGTAAGGAAGGAAGAGGTTGTGAGATATGCAACCATGATGAAGGCAATCAACATCCAAACGACCAAGAATATTTGACTAGGAAATCCCCCAAAAAGATATGAAGCCTCTGATGAAAGTCTGAAAAGAATGAAGACCCTTGATAATGGATATCTTTGGGAGATGTGTCAACATGTATGCTAGATCTTGATATCGGCATAAAGATGTCATGATGAAGAGAAACCTCGTAAGGTATGATTTGATGTAATATGATGTTTTTATTTCTTGAACAATATCTGGATAATGTAGGGCTACTTGAACAAGACTTGTAAGTACAAGTGCAACCAACATTCATGCAATGGATGGAAACTCCTGAAAGAAGCATGGAGAGAAAAGAAGTATCCATATGAAGAAGGTTCTAGATATGTACCAAGAAGGCCACTTTCCATGAAGAAAGGAATGACATGAAAGAATAAGAAGGAAAGTGATCGATGGTTGTTGCCCTACAAGGAAGAAGCTCAACTAAATTTCATGACATCAAGGAGAGAAGTTGATCAAGCAGCTAAAGGACCCACAAAGAAAAATTTGTTGATATATAGAAGAGTCCCTAGCTAAGAGGGAGCTCTGACAGGTCCCTAATCAAGAGGGAGATTGAATTAAGATCACCCTTGATTACAAAGGAGTGACAATTGTGTTTTTCCCATGTCATATGTGTTGGCATTATGATATAGGTGTTGTCCTTGATGGCAACTCACTCAGATGAAAGATCATGGTGCAGCATGTCAACAGAAAATAATTACAGATCAAACTATAGAGAAGGAAGAAAGAGAGGTATACGTAGGTTCACCTTGACCAAGCTGTGTATACACGTAGGTTCACTAAACACAAGTAGCGTATACGTACACATGCACTTTCACAAAAGGAAAAGCACTTATATGTTGGAAAACTAAGTTTTTGGTCTGAGGTATTTGGTCCAGGGTATTGGTCCTAAGTGGTTTTGATCCATGGTATTGGGAAAGGCCTAAAACTATATAAGGAGGAGAAGATCATTAGGCCAAGGTGTGCAACTATCGAATATTTGATGAAGTGTGAGATCTAGTATGCAGGTTATTGGCTTATGGTGCTTTGCTTGATCTGAACCAAGGATGAACCTTAGCGGTTGATGAGGGATAAGATCTAATGATGGATCGGGATCTTAAGACTTGAAATGAATTATCATTATGTGGGTTGATCATGCATAGTCTAGATCTGAATACTGACGCATGTGTTATTCTGTAAATGTTATGATCTGGGTATAATTGAAGTCTGGAATAGATGCAAAATTATGAATTAATATTTACAGATGTGTATGCTTGTTGTCTTTGATAAAAGCGCATATACACGCTAGTTCGACACATGGAAGTAGCGTATACCTTATGAAGTATGTTTCAGTTTTTTCTGTTTGTTATTCCAGAGTTCTGGGTTCTGTTTTGGGTTTTGGTGACTGTATTCTGGTGACAGTGTTATGAATGATCAGATTCAGGTTATGGTGACTGAGTTTCAGTGATTGGTTGATGCAGATGTACTTGATGATTGTATTGCAGTTATGATGTTGTTAATGGGTCAAGTATGAAAATTGAATGAAATGTAGCCTTCAGATTGTGGTGTTCTAATTCAGGAGTATCCAGTCTGAAAATTCATGAAACGTGGTCCCTAGTAGAAGAGTGGAGTTTTCCGTAGGCTGGAACCTATGTACTAGTAAACATATTGGCTAGTACAAGAGCTAGGGGGTTGTAACTCCCTTCCAGTAGTACCTGGAGAACGAGAGAAGGTTGTAGCCTTCTGCAGGTGGGTGCCTGCGTACTGGTATGAGTCTGCACTAGTACAAGATTGTAAACAGATTTTCTTATTATTAAAAGAAGACAAAGACGATAGCAGTAGGTGGTTTTTACCCACATTGGGTTTCCACCTTATATCTTGGTGTTCATGTGTGATGCTTATGTGTGACGCTTTATTATGCTTTTATTGCACTCTCTAATAAATCTCTGATATACTGGTTAAAGTTCAATACATGATAAACTGTCTAAATCAAAAGTTCTCTCTCTCAAGTAAAACTTGCTAAACTTCAACCTCTCAAAATTCAGTATGAAACTCTTAAGATGCACAGTGATGAAAGTATAACTAGTTACTTCTTACGTATAGATGATGTTTTTATTTGTATGAAGAATCTGGGTGAAGATATAAAGGAAGTTACCTTAGTTGAGAAAGTTTTGAGATCATTGTCTGCTAAATTTGAATCAAAAGTGTCTCCCATAGAAGAAAAACAAGATTTGCAGACTATCACTATGACACAGCTTCACGGAATCTTAAATACCTTTGAGATGAGAAAATGAGGTCCATCAGATATGGGAGAAGCCGCATTTAAAGCTTCAGCAAAAGGAAAGGAAGAACACAATGAATTAAGACATATTTCAGAAGAAAAAGATGAGGTAAAATTTGTCAAGAAGCTTCAACGAGGTTCTGGAAGATTTAGAGGTAAGCTACCCTTAAAATGCTTTGCATGTGGCAGGGTCGGTCATTATGCTGCCAAATGTCCTCATAAAGATAAACATGAAAAATGGAAGGAACATGGCAAAATGGAATAAAAAAAATTTGTAAATAAAAGAAGTTACTATACTCATGAAGATAGCAATGGTTTATCAAATAGTGATGAAGATGAAAATAGTAATGACTATAGACTTCTAATGGCTTATGACGATGATAATTTTTGGGATCCTTTAGAAGAAGATGACCTTCATGAAGAAATTTCTAAACTCAAAATCTGTTTAGAAGAAAAGAATATGATTATAGATACCTTGACATACCAACTTGCTGAAAAAGAAAAACACAATGAAAAACTAGAATGTGAAATTGTGGGTATAAGAAAGGATCTTGAGAAAACGAAATCTCTCAATCTTAGATTTGCTAAAGGAGCAGAAATCTTAGATGAAATTATCAAAGTACAACTTTCTCCTCTGATAAAGATAGTTCTTGGATATACTAAAGAAGCATCTCAATCACAGAAGTCATCAACTTCCACTAAAAGCTATCTTGATGCAGCAAATACCAATGAACAATATGATAATCGTCAGCAAAGGCATAAAGCAAATCACTAGGTAAATCAGACTCAATTTATTCCAAGGATGAATAGAAGACACAACTAATATCAGGTAAATCATACTCAATTTTCTCCAAAGATGAATATTAATAGAAACTACAATCACCAAGTCAATAGATTCGATAGCCGCAAGAACTTCTTTAATGGGCAATGTTTTTCATGTCATAATTTTGGACACAAAGCTGCTCAATGTGTTGCTTACAAAATCATCATGACTAGAGAAGCACAGAATCAAAGGAATGTAACAGGGGTCAAGAAAAGTTCCTATAATAACTTTTCTCCTCTTGAAAATGAAATAGAATGCTCAATCTGTAACAACTTTGGTCATGAAGAATCTAAATGCAGGAGCAAATTTCGGCAATCATTTCAAAAGGAGCAAACTCCATTAAATTCCAAGATATGGAGAAGGAAAGAATCTCAAACAGAAATATGTGGTATAGCCTTGTATGCAGAAGGACAAGAAAATAAGTGGTACATCGACAGTGGATGCTCAAAACACATGACAGGTGACAAAGAAAAACTTCACTCATATAATGCCTTAGAAAAGGAAAAGAATGTCTCATTTGGAAATGACACTCCTGCTGTCATAAAAGGTAAAGGATATGTTTTCTTGAAAGAAAAGGTTAAAGCTGGAAATGTTATGTATGTAGATGGTTTAAAGCATAACCTGTTGAGTGTCAGTGAAATGTGTGATCAAGGAAATGAAGTGGTGTTTCGACCAAAAGGATGTGTTGTTCGTGAACTTGATACAGGGGAGACCATGATCAAAGTTACAAGAACTCCTAACAACTTATACATACTCAAGGGAGGACAACAACAACATTATCTAAGCAAAAATGATGAAAATTGGTTGTGGCATAGAATATTGAGACATCTAAGCTTTTCTAAATAAGAAAAGCATGTAGATTCAAGGTTGTTCGTGATCTTCCAGATGTCAGCATCCATGAAAATACAATATGCAAACCATGTCAATTCGGTAAGCAAATGAGAGCTCACTTCATTGAAAAGGAAGGGTCAGCTAGTAAGCCTCTTGAACTTTTTCATACTGATTTATGTGGACCATCAAGGAAAAAGTCACCTCGTGGAGAAGAATACTTTATTTTGTTCATTGATGATTTTTCCATAATGTGTTGGACAGGTCTGCTAAAGCATAAAGATGAAGCATTTGAAAAGTTCCAAGCCTTCAAAGCTTTGGTTGAAAATGAATCAGATCGAAAAATCAAATGCCTTAGATCTGATCGAGGAGGGGAATTTACCTCGGATGAATTCTTTGACTTTTGTGAACAACATGGAATAAAAAGGCAATTCTCCATTGCAAGGACTCCTCAACAAAATGGAGTGGTAGAAAGAATGAACAGAATTGTTCAACAAATGGCTCGAGCTATGCTAGATGAATCTAAAACTCATGCAACCTTCTGGGGTGACGCTGCATTCACCACCGTAACTATTCTCAACCAAGCAAATGTTCGGGTAAATAGCACTCAAATTCCACATGAACTTTGGTATGGTAAGACTCCTACTATAAAATACTTTAAATTTTTTGGAAGAAAATGTTATATCAAAAGGACTGATGAAAAACTTGGTAAATTTGAGCCCAGAGTAGATGAAGTTATTCTTCTTGGTTACTCTTCCTGAAGTAAAGGATATAAATGTTATAATAAAAGACTTGGGAAAATTGTTGAAAGTATTGATGTTGTAGTTGATGAAGCATGCAAAAATCCAAAACAAACAAAAATAGAAGATTATGACAATGAAGAAGATGGGGAGTATTTTCCCACATCAAATCACGATGATATTGAAGAAGAAACCAATGAAGCACCAGAAGAAGAGATAACATTAGAAGAAAAGACTTCGTCCAGGTATGTTTAGAAAAATCATCTAGAAACTCAAATTTTAGAGGAAAAAGAGGCAGGTGTACAGACAAGAAGAACTATTACTGAAACCTCAAGCTATCTAGCATTACTATCCTCCACCGAACCTCAAAATATAAATGAAGCATGCAAAGATGAATTTTGGCTCAAGGCCATGAATGAAGAACTTGAGCAAATTGAAAAGAATAATACTTGGGAATTAGTTCCTAGACCTCATGATAAAAATATTATAAGAACTAAATGGATATTCAAAAACAATCTGAATGAAAATGGAGAAGTCATTAGAAACAAGGCCAGACTTTTTTGTAAAGGGTATGCTCAATAAGAAGGTATAGATTTTGAAGAAACTTTTGCGCCTATTGCTAGACTTGAAGCCATAAGGATGTTTCTTGCTCTTTCTAACTTTCAGAAATTCAAAGTATACCAAATGGATGTAAAATATGCCTTCCTTAATGGAGATTTAGAAGAAGAAGTTTATATTGAACAACCAGAAGGATTCATCCCTGGAAATGATGCAAAACTTGTATGTAGACTCAAAAAGGATCTCTATGGTCTGAAACAGGCTCCAAGGGCCTGGTATTACCATCTTGACAAATATCTACACCAAAAAGGTTTTTCAAAAGGCTCAGATAGCAATCTATATACAAAGATTGACACTGATAAATCACTAATTATTGTTGTTTATGTTGACGATATCATTTTTGGTAGCAATGAAGAATCCATGAGTCAGAATTTTGCTTCAGTGATGCAGCAAGAATTTGAAATGTCCTTGCTTGGTGAACTTACCTATTTTCTTGGTCTACAAGTTCAACAAAAGACAAATGGTATTTTTATTTCACAAACCAAATATCTCAAACAAATATTGAAAAGGTACGGCATGGAAGATTCTAAACCTGTATGTACCCCAATGGTAACAGGATGAAGTCTTAGCTCAAAGGATGAATCAACAACAATACATCAACCAACTTACAGATCCATGATTGGGAGTTTGCTTTATCTAATAGGTACCCGACCTGACATCATGCATGCAGTAGGAATAGTTGGAAGATTCCAAGCAAATCCAAAGGAATCACACCTTCAGGCAGTCAAAAGAATTTTCAAATATCTTCAAGGAACACAGAACTTTGGTTTATGGTATCCTAGAGATACAGATCTCACTCTTCATGCATATACAGATGCAGATTGGGCAGGAAGTGTTGATGATAGAAAAAGCACTAGTGGTGGTGCATTCTATATGGGTTCCAGGTTAGTGTCTTGGTTTAGCAAGAAACAAATTTCAATTGCGCTATCTACAGCTGAAGCACAATATGTGGCTGTTGCATCTTGCTGCGCACAACTTCTTTTGATGATGCAAACATTTCAAGACATTTATATCACATGCACTCCACCCATCTCCATTTTATGAGATAATACAAGTGCCATCAGTGTTTCAAAGAATCCAGTCATGCACTCTAAGACCAAGCATATACCCATCAAATACCATTTTCTACGTGAACAAGTGCTTGAACAAAAGGTCAAATTGGAGTATGTTCCCTCCAAAGAATAGGTTGTTGATATATTCACTAAACCACTGCCCAGAGACATTTGAATATCTCAGACAAAAGCTGGTAGTAGTTGCTGCATCATCTTACTGCTAAATCCATTTTTTTCAGAAAAATGATATTATATGCGTGTTTCATGAAGTATAGTCGCGTACACATGTGGGTTTCTATGGGTAAAGAAGCGTATATGTGTTTCAGACAAGAATGTAGGTTTTAACCCCGTACAAAAATTACCTGCATACGAATTCTAAAACACATAAAATAAACAATGCGAGAGCATAACACATAAAACACATATACACAGAGATTTTCCCCTGGATCCCAAAACCGAGACTTCCAACTTGATTTTTCATTATATTCATTTCAATGTTACAATACATATTTATATATGCCGAAGCATCCAATACCATGGACCAAAAAATCATCGCATCCAAAAAAAAACCATGGATCGAAAACCATCGGGTCCAAAACCATGTGCTAAAATCATGCACAAAACCATAGGTGGGTCTGCCCAACCTAACATAGGGTCTAAAACCAAAATTTTTCGGGGCGCTGCCCTGGACCCCATAGAGTGGGGTTAAAGGTACCCCTCAAACCCCCTGTGACCTCCCCCCCCTCTAACTCCTGAGTAACTATGTGGGCTAGTCGTGGAAAGAATATAACACAACCCAATATTCTCCCACTTGTTGTTTTCTTTCCACAGGGGGCCACAGGAGAGCTTAGTCATTTATCCAACCCTGCAATGCCCATTGTTTCTCTACACCAAGAGAACTTCTCAGAGCTCACAGATTTTGTCAATGCATCTGCAGTATTCTTCAAAGTGTCCACCTTTACCAGCAACACCTTTTTGTCTTCTATCATATCCCTCACAAAGTGATACTGAACATCAATGTGATTTGTCTTTGAATGATATGCAGGGTTCTTTGCCAAGAAAATTGCACTTTGGCTGTCACAGTCTATCCTTATGGCTTCCTGTACTAACCCCATACTTAAACACAATCTCTGCAACCAAACTACTTCCTTGCTTGCATGAGTGGCTGCCATGTATTCTGCCTCTGTAGTCGATAGTGCAACTATAGATTGTTTCTTACTCATCCAATTGACTGCACCTCCAAATAGGTTAAACACATACCCACTTGTAGATCTTCTCTGATCCAGATCTCCAGCCCAGTCTGCATCAACAAAGCCACGAATATCCAACACTCTGTCCAATCTTGGTCTTCTTTGGTATCACAAATCATAATTACTAGTGCCATGCAAATACCTGAAAACCCACTTCACTGTTGTCCAATGCTCCTTCCTTAGTTTTGACATAAACCTGCTCAATACTCCCACTGCATGTGCAATGTCTAGTCTAGTACAGACCATTACATACATCAGGCTACTGATTGCGCTTGCATATGAAACACGGGACATGTCCTCTTCCTCTTCTTGTGTCTTGGGACATTGTTTAGCAAATAACCTCACACCTACAGGAATAGGAACCTTCACCGGTTTACTATCCTGCATATTAAACCTTTTCAATATTGTCTCGATATACTTCCTCTAGTTTAACTAGAGCTTCCTCTTTGTATGATCTCTTTTAATTTCCATGCCAAAAATATAGTTTGCAGCACCAAGATCTTTCATGTTGAATTTGGAGGACAATTGGGTCTTCAAATCCTGGATAATTTCTTTGTCATTTCCAACCAGCAACATATCATCCACATACAAGACCAGATAAATAACACGGTCACCAATTAATTTAAAATACACATAGTGATCTTCTTTGCTTCTGGAGAAGCCAAGTCCCTGTATAAATGTACGAAATTTCTGATACCACATCCTTGGTGACTGTTTTAACCCATACAGAGACTTCTTTAACTTGCATACTAGTTCTTTCTTACCCTTCATCACAAAACCTTCAGGTTGCTTCATGTAGATCTCCTCTTCTAGATCCCCGTGAAGAAATGTTGTCTTCACATCCATCTATTCTACCTCAAAATCAAAAGCAGCAACAACAAATAAAAGTAATCTAATAGAAGTTATCTTGGCAATAGGAGAAAAAATATCACCAAAATCAATTCCCGACACCTAGGAATAACCTTTTGCTACCAACCGAGCTTTGTATTTCTCCACTTTTCCTTCTGCATTTATCTTCTTCTTGAACACCCATTTGCTGCCAATGGGTTTCCTTCCAGCTGGCAACTCCACCAGATCCCAAGCCTCATTTTTGTGCGAAGATGCCATTTCATCAACCATGGCCTCTTTCCAGAGTTTTCCATCCTCTAAATCTACTGCTTCCTTCACAGTTCTGGGATCATCATCAGTAATAGATAAAGCAAAATTTGAACATTAAATAGATGGACTATACCTTTCTGGCTACCTTCTTTCTCGAACTGATCTTCTCACACCCGGAGTTTGTGGTTCTTCATCTTCTGATTCCTCCTCTACTCTAGAGTCTAATTCTTCCCCCTTTAGCTCAAACTCTATCTTCTCAGGTTCCTTTGGTTGGACTTCATGTTTAATAACATCTTTCACCTCTCTAAACACCACATCTCGGCTGTACACAACCTTCCTTGTTACTGGGTTCCAAAGCTTATAACCCTTTAAATCATCCTTATACCCAATAAAGATGCACTTTTTAGTTTTACTATCCAACTTGGTTCGTTTCTCCTTTGGAACATGTACATATGCATCACATCCAAATACCCTCAGATGTGAAAGAGAGGGTTTCTTACCAACCCATACCTCTTGTGGAGTTTTATCCTCCAACATTGATGAAGGTGATCTGTTGACCAAGTAACATGCTGTCTCCACCGCCTCTGCCCAGAATTCTTGTCCTAACCTGGCACCACTGAGCATGCTTCTTGCCCTTTCTGTCAACATCTTGTTCATTCTTTCTGCAACTCCATTTTGCTGAGGTGTATATGGAGTAGTCTTCTGCCGTGCTATACCACACTTCTTACAGAATTCTTCAAATTCCTTGCTGCAAAACTCTCCACCATTATCTGTCCTCAGCATCTTTATCTTCTTCTCTGTTTGAGTTTCCATGAGAGCCTTAAATTCTTTAAATTTGTCAAAGAATTCAGATTTATTCTTAAAGAAATATATCCATGTATTCCTTGAGAAGTCATCTATAAATGATACATAGTACACAGACTTACCCAGTGATGGAACCTTCATAGGTCCAAACACATCACTGTGCATAAGCTCTAATATCTGTTTTGCCCTCTTACTACCAGAGGGGAAACTCACCCGATTCTGCTTCCCATATACACAATTTTTACAGAAATCAAAATCCAGAGAGATATTACTCATACCTTCTACCATACCTTTACCATGAAGCATTTGAAGGCCATTCTCTCCAATATGTCCAAGACTTTGATGCCACAACATGGTCTTCTCTCTAGAGACCACTAGATCTTCTGCTCCACTTTCAAGAACCACAAAACTGTTGCACCCATCAATAACAATACTACCTTGCAGCTTGTACAGAGTTCCAATCTGAACTCCCTGCATCAATACCAGTGCTCCCCGAACCATCTTGCAGGTATCCTTCTCGAACATTGTTTTTACACCTGCATCATCCAGCTTGCTTACATAAATCCGATTTCTGGCCAAAGTAGGAATATGCAGAACACCTAGAAGTGTTCTACCTCTTCCACCTTGTAATTTCAACTTTACTTTTCCACAACCAACGATTCTAGCCTTCCTATCATCCGCCAAGAAGACATCACTACCATCATATTTCTCATACTCGTAGAACCACTCTCTATGGGGAGTGAAGTGAAAGGATGCACCTGAGTCAATTAACCATGCCTCATGATCTACATGTGTACTTGAAGAAGCCAAGTACACATCCCCACCTTCATCTGAGGTGGTTTTCGCCTCTGCAGAAGGAGCATAATCAGATCCCTTTCCTTTATCAGGAGCTTTAGATTTATAGTCCCTTTTGTAGTGCCCTTCCTTTCCACATTTCCAGCACACCACCTTTACAGGTTTTCATAGAGATTTAGATCTCCCTCTAGATTTAGATCTCCCACTCGATGACTTATTTTTGTTTCTGTTCTGGGACCATCCTCGTACAGACAAGGCATCACCATTCTGGCTCTCCATATTTTTCCGTCTCATCTCCTCCGTTAGCAAGGATGAGACTATTTCATCAAACTGAAAGGCAGTTGCATTGCTACCTATTGCAATAACCAGACTATCCCACGAATCTGGTGGAGAATACAACAAACTGATGCACTTATCTTCATATGAAATTTTAATATCAACAGACGCTAACTGACTTACCACAGTATTAAATTCGTGCAGATTCTCTGTCATCGAGTCTCCATCTTTCATCCTCAAGTTATACAACTTTTTCCACAGGAACAGTTTATTCACCAGAGACTTAGATTGGTACAAAGTCCCTAACTTGTCCCACAAAGCCTTCGCCATAGCTTCCCCTGATACATTCAACAATATTGAATCTGAGACACACAATCATATTGTTCTCTTTGCCTTCCGACCAAACTTCTTCCATTCTTCATCAGACACTCCCATTGGTTTAGTACCCGGATCTATCGTGATCCACTGATCTTTATCCACCAACAGATCCTCCATCTTGAGTTTCCACAGCTCAAAACTCTAACCATTAAATTTCTCGATCTCTATCTTTCCACCGCTCGCCATCTTCTTTCACCAACAGAATCGATCTCACAGATCTCCCACTAAACAGGTTCTACCACAGGCCCGAGCGAAACCCCTCAGCAACAAAGGCGTCCCCTTGAAGCCAAAATAGCTTTGATACCAAATGTAGATTTTAACCCTGCACAAAAATTACCTGTATACGAATTCTAAAACACATAAAATAAACAATGCGAGAGCATAACACATAAAATACATCTACACAGATATTTTCCCCTGGATCCCAAAACCGGGACTACCAGCTTGATTTTTCATTATATTCCTTTTAATGTTACAATACATATTTATACATGTCGAAGCATCCAATACCATGGACTGAAAAACCAATGCATCCAAAAAAACCCATGGACCAAAAACCATAGTGTCCAAAACCATGTGCGAAAATCATGCACAAAACCATAGGTGGGTCTGCCCAATCTAACATAGGGTCTAAAACCAAAATTTTCCAGGGCGCTGCCCCGCACCCCATAGAATGGGGTTACAGGTGCCCCTCAAACCCCTTGTGACCTCCCCCCCCTCTAACCCCTGGGTAACTACGTGGGCTAGTCGTGGAAAGAATATAACACAACCCAACAAAGAAAACAGTGGGACAGGATCTGATATGGGTGCTCTGACTGATATTGATGATTAATGTCTATATGGTCTATTCATTAATTTTATCTAACTGACAAAGATGCCTTGATCATTGATATGTTAACAATGCACGAGTAGCATAGGTTTAGGGGGAGCATTAGCCTTTACGTACATTCAGCATTGTTGGCATTATGGTTGCTGAGTCCAGCTATGGCTTCAGATATTTATACCATTTGTTACTCAAGTCATGGAAGTGATATGAGTCCTCTTGGACAAATTATGTAATTTGTATCCCCACTTTACATGTGATGGATGATGTAATATTTCTTGTTTTTGTCATGTATAAACAATTGGTATATCCCCACTTGGTTGAGTGGATGAGTCCAATTTGGTATATCCCCACTCGGTTGGGAGATGGATGTATGTATGAGTCATTGGTGATAGGAAGGTCATCCTCACATAGTTGAAGTTATAGAGTCATGTTATTCTCTTAGAAAATATTTTTTGCAGACTCTGCTTATACTAGGAAGAGCATGGATGGTTTCAGTACATCTCAGCATGTACAAAAGGGAAGCTCAATCAGAGATTTCAGCATGTACTCAGGGGGAGCATGACCAACATAATGTATGTCAAAGGGAGAAATTATCTTGGTCCACCCTTTACCCTTGATGTCAAAGGGGGAGAGTGACTTGGTGTTGTTGTTGCCATCAAGTCTAAAGGGGGAGGTTGTTGGCATTATGATATAGGTGTTGTCCTTGATGGCAACTCACACAGATGAAAGATCACGATGTGGCATGTCAACAACAAAGAATTACAGATCAGACTATAGAGAATGAAGAAAGAGAGGTATACGTAGGTTCACCTTGACCAAGCTGCGTATACATGCAGGTTCACTGAAGACAAGTAGCATATACGTACACATGCACTTTCATAGAAGGAAAAGCGCATATATGTTTGAAAACTAAGTTTTTGGTCTGAGGTATTTGGTCCAAGGTATTTGGTCAGAGGTATTGACCCTAGGTATTTGGTCCAAGGTATTGGTCCTAAGCGTTTTTTATCCATGGTATTGAGAAAGGCCTAAAACTATATAAGGAGGAGAAGATCATTAGGCCAAGGTGTGCAAGTATCGAATATCTGCTAAAGTGTGAGATCTAGTATGTAGATTATTGGCTTATGGTGCTTTGCTTGATCTGAACCAAGGATGAACCTTAATGGTTGATGAGGAATAAGATCTAATGATGGATCAGGATCTTAAGATGTGAAATGAATTATCATTATGTGGGTTGATCATGTATATTCTAGATTTGAATACTGACGCATGTGTTATTCTGTAAATGTTATGATCTAGGTATAACTGAAGTCTGGAATAGCTGCAAAATTATGAATTAATATTTACAGATGTGTACGTTGGTTGGCTTTGATAAAAGTACGTATGCACACTAGTTCGACACATGGAAGTAGCATATACCTTATGAAGTATGTTTCAATTGTTTCTGTTTGCTATTGCAAAGTTCTAGGTTCTGTTTTGGGTTCTGGTGACAGTGTTCTGAATGATTAGATTCAGGTTATGCTTATCGAGTTTCAGAGATTGGTTGATGTAGATGTACTTGATGATTGTATTGTAGTTATGATGTTGTTGATGGGTTCAATATGAAAATTGAATGAAATGTGGCCTTCAGATTGTAGTGTTGTGTTCCAGGAGTATCCAGTCTGAAAATTCATGAAACATGGTCCCTGGTAGAAGAATGGAGTTTTTTGTAGGCTGGTACCTACATACTAGTAAACATATTGGCTAGTACAAGAGCTAGGGGGTTGTAGCCTTCTGCAGGTGGGTGCTTGCGTATTGGTATGAGTCTGCACCAGTACAAGATTGTAAACAAATTTTCTTATTATTAAAAGAAGACAGAGACGATAGCAACAGGTGGTTTTTACCCACATTGGGTTTCCACCTTATATCTTGGTGTTCATGTGTGTTGCTGATGTGTGATGATCTATTATGCTTTTACTGCACTGTCTAATAAATCTCTGATATACTGGTTAAAGTTCAATACATGATAAATTGTCTAAATCAAAAGTTCTATGCATATACATTGGTTGCTTTAAGTACAATCACGTATACATGCTAGTTAAATTAGCTGAAGTAGCGTATATAAATCTGTTTGGGAAATTAAATTATTGATTTGATAATACTTATTCACCCCCCTCAAAGTATTATTTCCAACAATGTGGCATGCACTAAACCAAGAATAACAATCGTAAGTCTAGATGGAGGTCATGAATGGAAATATAGACACATAATAGACACAACATTCTTGTCTTCACTTGGGAAGAAAGAATGGGAGGGTTGGGTAATCATCTGGCATCTGATACTCTTTGAGGATGTGTAGGGTATCCAAGACAAGAGCAGGCAAGAGGATTGATACTCTTTGAGGGTTGGGAACCCAAGATAAGAATAGTCGTAGAAGGTCACACTCAGTGAACACCTTGGTGGGTATGTACCTTGAGAGATAATGATGAAGGTGTCTATAAATCATTGGTTTAGCCAGCATTGTAAGTCATGGTCTTGTGGAGAGATGAAGTTGTTAGTTAAGGCCTTGCATTATGAAAATGCTGATTGATATGATGCTATATAGATGGGATTACCAATCTGATTCTTATTATGAGAAATTCTTCAAATTTATAATAACCAAGTATCATTGTAAATACCTCCCTAGTTAAGAGGGAGTGTTGAAGAAAAGGGTAACTAGGTTCGGTATTTGTCAATGTAATTTTGATCTTTGTACTTGTCAAGAAAAATAATTATATTTTTATAATATGAATGATTTTCTTGCTCATTCCATAGGTCTAGGAAAGTAAAAGAGTCAAGATTATATTGAAGAGCTCTACTTGAGAATATATGTAACAAAAATGGGTCAACCTAGTGTCTAGCAGCCCTGCAAATGACAAGCACCATCCTCTCTGTCACGTCGGCTTGGAAATCGAATTAAAAGGCAGTCAAGTTGGCTCAAATAATAGACACATTAGTTCAACAATACAAGTCACCTTATTTATGGAGATAAAACCACTATATATACCCCATTAGGGGTTGTGAAAAAGAAAGGACAGAACATAGATACATCTGAGATTTTTGAATAAAATGACAGGTTTCAGAACTTCGCATAAACCTTTGCTACTTCGGGTACATCTGAAAACTCGCTGATAATCTCAGTGATATCTCGGACAAGTAATGGAACAAGAATCTCAGATGAAGACTATGTTGCAGTGTTACAGTCGCAAAAGGGATCTATAATTTTTCGGATGGATATTACAATCTCAGCATAATGAAGGAGCAGTGATGATTGTGACAAGGATGATCATAGTCTCAACCCAATGATGATGGAAGGATCTCATGGTAATACACTTCATCTTGACTTACATTAAGGTGCAGTCATGATCCTATCACAATCATGATCTCATTCTTGAATGTTATGATCTCGATGAAGGTGCAGAGATAATCTCAGTGGCGATCTCAAGGAGCAGTCATGGTGCAATAATGATGATGATGATCTCAACAGTAAGAAGAGGATTGGTGTCTTAGTCTTGGAGTGGCTTGATAGGTCAAGGATCATGGTCTTGATGTTCTTCAATTAGAATCTCTATAAGAAGAATTATGTGCGGGTTTTCCTCTCCAAGAAGGAGAGGTTTTGGCCCTCGTAGAATGCCAACTTCTTGTGTTCTTGTCTCTTTGTTTTGGTACCAGTTTGATGAAGTAAACACACACGGCCATAATAAGAAGAAAATCAAGATAAATAGTAAAAGAATTTCACAAGTTGTTATCAAGTATAGAATAATCTATCTAATGCTAACTGTCCTAGATTCTTCAACACATATCACATGTCTTCTTACAGAGAGACACTATAAAAAATACCAATACAAAAATTGTAGATTTATTATTTTAAGAGATAACAAGAACTTAAAGGTTAGATTGAAAAATAAAACAATTAAACTAAAAAGAATAGGAAAAAAAAGTTCATAATTCAATCTAGATTAGTCCCAAATTTTTATTTTAATACCATAAAGATGAAATTTAGAAAATTGAAAATTAAATAAAAAATCAAAATCCAAGTAATTATATCTTATGGATTTAATAATGAAAATAACTAGCACAACCACATTAATAAATATGGTTGATATACACCAATCAACATCATTTTCATAACAACCTACCTTGTGTCTAAGCAAATCATTATTACCCTTTTCCACATGTTGTCTTATCATTCATAGATTGGACTGTTGAGAGTTGTATCGTTTGTTCATAGTCACTTTTAGTATGTAACATTTCTAAGAAAAAATGGGCCACCATCATTATCTATTGGTATCAATATTCTGTGGTGTGAATCTTGTGTATGGGTAGAAAATTATAGCTTACATTGTAAATCATGCTTGAAGCATGTGACCTACACATGCAAGTCATGTAAAAATGTTGAAGCCTGAGCATAAGTCTTGGAGCCATCTAACCTGAAACATTAAGCTTGGAGCCACTGGGAAGTTTCAGTGCATGTCTTGTTTTGAGCATTGAAGGAGTGAGAGTAAGTCAGATTCTTTGCATTGCAAGAGAGATATGTTGTGAGAAGTGTGTGCATCACTACAGATTTTTATCACTTATAAAGTGGTATGATTATGATTTGTCTCTGATCCCATCAATATTAAAAGGATCTAGAGGCTTTATATGGAAACCTTGATGGCATCACCATTGTGGATAACAAAAAAATGAAAAAAATAATAATATCATGGCCACTTCTATGACTAGTCATGAGTTTTAGGCCATGCCCAGTCCCCCTTCCACTGCTACAAATTGGTCAAGAAGTGTTATATTTTCCAATCCATTAATCAACAAGTAGTCATTAAACTTTAGAAGATGTTTCCCAAGTAGCATGAGAGACCACTATTGTGGCTCTTACTAGAAGTACTAATAAAGAAACCAAGGAAAATTTCTTAAAGGTTGGGATGGATGGTGTGTTATTTAAACCAGTGTCTCCTGAAAAAACACATAGTGTACTAGTTGGTCTCTTGGAGCATCCAAGCCACCATGTGACAATATACAAAGTCTATGTTTGTTTAAAAAGTGGAATTTTTTACACGTAATGTTATGTTATTTTTGAAAATTTTAAAGTTGATTATGTGATTAGGTTATGGTGACCATTATTAAGGTTTAAGCCAGCATAGATCCATCTTTACCCGAGATTTATCAAGTGCCGAGAGGGTTCAAGTCTCTTTTTGGATTAAATCTCTTGAGATACAAACATCATTTAAAGTGATTTTTTTTTATCTCTCTCGTCGCTTGATAGATTTGGGGTTAAGATGGATCTACGCTAGTTCTTATGTACACCTATGCCATATTTAGGCTGGATCCAAATCTTCCTCTCTCTCTCCTCTCTCTCTCTCTCCCCTCCTACTCTACTCTCTTCCTCCCTCTCACCTTCCTTCTCTCCTCTCTCTCTCTCTCTCTCTCTCTCTCTCTCTTCCCTCCTACTCTACTCTCTCCCTCCCTCTCACCTTCTCTCTCAGCTCCTTTCTCTCTTCCTTCCTCTCTCTCCCTTTCTTTCCCACCTCCATCTATCTCTCCCCCCCATCTCTCTCTCTACGCTGCAACTCTATCACTATCTCGCTCCCTCTTTCCTTCTCTCTTTGCCCCCCTCTCCCCCTCCAGCTCTATGTCTCCCTCTCTCTCTTCCCTTTTTGGCCCTCTCTATATCCTCTCCTCTTTGTCTTCCATCCTCTTCTCTCTCCCCCTCTCTCAATCTCTCCCTTTTCACTCCCTCTCTCTATACCTCTATCTATTTATGTCTTTTTTCTTCCTTCCCTCTCTCTCCACCTCCACCTCCATCTCTCTCTCCCTCCCCTCCTCTCTCTCTCTCTTCGTTCCTTTATCTCCCTCTCTTTTACACTTCCCTCTCTCTCTCTCTCTCTCTCTCTCTCTCTCTCTCTTCGTTCCTTTATCTCCCTCTCTTTTACACTTCCCTCTCTCTCTCTCTCTCTCTCTCTCTCTCTCTCTTTCTCCTCCCCATCACTCTCTCTCTCTCTACCCTCTAGCTTTGTAACTATCTCCCTTACCTTTCTCCTTCCCTCTCTCTCCCCCTCCCCCCATCTATCCATATGCTCGATAATTTTCACTCTATGCAATCATTGTTATATGTAGTGTCAAAAATATTTTTCATTTTAATTTTTTATTGTGAAATGCATTATTGGTAAGCCATGGTATTGACCCATGATATTTTAAGAAAAATTATTTATAAGTTATTAATATCCATGGTAAAGTGGGGGTGGATATCCATGGTTAAGAAACTTGTTATATTGTAAGTTTATTATAAGTATTAAGTTTTTATGTGCTTATCAATTAAATTTAAATATGGTTATGGAATCATTATTAGATATTTGTGTAGTGATTTTTTTTCTTAAGTTTTGTAGGAAAACCATCCAAAAATAAACTACTGGAAAATAACTTATACTCAAGTAAATAACATATTTACCATCAATTACTTCCCACCATAATTTAAAATGGATAGGAAGTTACTTCCTACCATTATTTATGTTTTCTCTAACACTTATGTAGGAGTAAAATTGTAACTGTATGACCGATGTAACTTATAATTATTTATGAAATTTTTCTTGTTCAAGGGGTTAAGGTCCCCTGCAAAGAAAAATTACAATATAACAAATTTAATTTTATTATTTTTATTATTTTAACATTTCATTATTAATGAACCAAGATTTAAATTTTTACACTACAACATCTCCACCATATTAGTTCTATATTTCTTCTAACCTTTTATTATTTTTTAATTGAGCATACGGATAAATGTTAAATGTTAAACATTTATGACTACACATCTACCTTTATACTCGCCAACATTGACATTTGTTAACATTTACACTTGACATCTACCTCATACTAGGCTATAGAGCATAGCTTGGCGCAATTAAATTTTGATTGAAAAAAGTCTTGGAACTTAATAGAATTAACCATTATATTGAGCCTATCCAACTCAATACAAAGTGTAGTGGTTTGTTAGAATTGGCTACTCTAACAAATCACACATAAGTATGGAAATTCAAGACAAAACTTGAACTAGGAAATGAATAGATAAATGATGTTCTATGGAAAATGATCACAGTGAAGTGTAGGTCATTGGAAGAGGATGTGAGGCATAAGTGGAAGTGTAGGTCATTAGAAGAGGATGTGAGGCATAAGTGGAAGTGTAGGTCATTGGAAGATTGGGAAGTTTCATCATATATGTTATGTATCTCTTGTGGAGGTTTCATAGTGTTGTAATATTTTGTGATGTAAATATCATTCGTGATTCTACATGTAAGAAGTGTTGTAGCTGGAAGGGTGTTCTAGCTATGTTTTTTTGCTTCCTGAACTACTTGCTAAGTAGTGCACTATAAAGCCCTGATTGGTAGGTGCAGAGAATGTAAGCTCGGGATCAATACATCATGTATCTAGACTACTTACCTAGACAATTGGTGGTGACAACGAATGACACCCATGTATCTCGATAGGTGCAAGTAGGTCCATAGGATGGTTAATGAATCATTGTTGTCATCATGTTTAGATATATGATAGGTCTTGAAGTAGAATAAGTTTCTGGTTGTTTTGAAGTTTCAGTGGTACTTTGGTTTCCAATTGGTATGTGATGAGAATTCATCATATGAAGGGAGGATCATAGACACTTTTTGTGGTAGTAGTGAGTCGCATAGTTCTTTCTCGAGAAACCAAGATTGGTTGCAAATTGAATTTTTGGAGAGAAATGACAAATTTGTAGTAGGGAGGACATAGAGGTCCTAAATACAACAAAGAGATCTTTGGAGAGCATGTGACAATGCTTGTGACAAAGACAATAGAGGATAATGGTTGGAGCAACAACAAAGGTTAGATAGTGGTGGACAAATAAAAGTAAAATAAAGTGTGAGTGTGTAAACTAAATAACAGATTGATGACAATATTGCAACGTGATTCACACATTGTAGCAAGTCTATAGCATCATGTTTGGCCTCATGTAGTGGTCCTTCATAATGTATTTACTTGGTATCTCCTTGAGTGTAGTTTGTCCCTGAATGTACTTGAGTCAGTCATGATGTAAGCCTAATGAGGCATGTGTACCCTCATGTAGTTAGTTGTAATTTAAAAACCACTTTGTAAGTGTAGATTTGTGGTAAGCCAAAACCCCTTGTTGTACTTTGATGAAACTGGTGAGAAACAAGAAAGTTATGAACAAAGATTCATGTAAAGTGTTATTGTTCCTTGAGAGTGTGATGTAAGAGCTATACCTTAAAACAAGGTTAGTTATTATTTTCTAATCTTCAAAAGTTAAAATGTAATTTTTTGAAATAAATTTACAATAACATAAAAAAATATATATTCAATACAAATGTAAATGTATATAATAATGTGCTTAAAATTTATAAAAAAATTAAAATGATTATTGATAAAGAAATTTAACAATCATCTAAATTTAATTTCTTGGGCGTTCCCTTCCATGCTTCAGGGTATGCTAGTTATATTGTTACTAATTTTAACAAAATTATGGATGATTCCCTATATCACTAACCATGTCATCGTAAACAACACAAAACTTCTATCAAGTATAACGTTATAATCTTTCGGTCAAAAGTGAAATGCAACACTCGTTCTGTCAAAAGTAAAGAGAGCATATTCCTCTACATTACTTGGAAGATTAGGAAACCCCTGAGTGTTTCTGCAAGTTCGAATCAGTAACGATCCAAACTTTGCATTGATCTTGAATCATGATACAAAATAAGCAGTATGGCAATCTAAATAGCTTAATTTTATAAGCCTTACTAAATAGCTTAATTCAATCCATAAAACAACCCACTGAACTTATAATGAACTTATAATGGGTGGTGCCGCTGCTGGCTTTCTGAAGACAGATTCTCCTGTTTGAGGATGTTCCTAAACCAATTAGCAGAGGCCCTGGGATATCTTTTCAAATTGTCCTTGTAATCCACATAATATAAACCGAATCGATAAGTATACCCAAACGACCATTCAAAGTTATCCAACAGCGACCAAACCAGATAACCTCGAATATCAGCTCCCTCGCTGCCATCATTTTTATCAGGCAAACATTATATGAGTATAAATTCGTTCATCTATACAACCAATTAAATCACAAAACATCAGCCTACCTTATAGCTTCAAGTAGTTCTGATAAGTGTTCTGAGTGGTACATCACTCGCCGGGAATCATTTAATGCTTGTTCAAGAGGAGTTGTGCCATCGTCAAAATCAACATACCCTGTGAGAATTCATATTCATGTTCATACCCCTAATAATCCCTTCATTCCAAATTCAGATCTTTCAGAAAACATATAGAAATATTTCTTCTTCTTCAATAAATGTCAAGGCTCAAGTACCAGTTTCGGTAACGTATATAGGGGGGTTGTTATATCGGTGTTTTGTATAGTTTATTATGTCCTTTAGTCCCGCTGGATAAGACCTGTAAGTGGAGACTCCTTCCTGCAAACATATGAACATAGTATCAATATGTTTTTTTATCAGGGTATCCTCATATCACACAATAAATTGAATTGAATTGAATTTCTATCATCGTTGAAATAATTCAATAAACTTTTATGAAGATAGGCTCACCACTGATCCAATGTAGACTCCGTCAACTTCATCTGAAACTCAGACAACAGGCAATGATAAATGTCAAAATAGTAAACAAGAAAGAGTGTAAGACTGTAGAACAGATCAATGAAATAGGGATCAAACACGAGCTCCTCCAAATAAACTTGAGCTGTTTCATTATAAAAGCTACACAAATAAAAACTATGGCCTGCAATATTACATGATATATTAGCCTGAGCATCCAAAACGAAATCCGTATGGGAAGGATTTGGTGGATGCGGATTGTTGACTGTGAAGTATGTTGAGTAGTAGTTATAACCAAGAAAGTCGAAGGAGCCTTTCAGTTCTCTCGCCTCTTGACTGGTAAACCGAGGCAAACGTGCGCCAACTAACTTTCTCATGGAGTCTGGGTACTTTCCAGAAGTCAATGGCTCCAATAACCTTTTTTGCAATTAAAAACAATTTCATTATTTTAACTAAAATCACTGAACTATCTAGATTAACGAAAATATAAATTAGTTCTAAGCGACAGTTGGCACTGTTCCAATTAATTTTCTCATGGATTCAGGCTCGTTTTCTGAATCCAATGGATCGAAAAGGAATTTTTGTAGTCAAAAGCAATGTCATTTTTTCCAGTAAAATTGATGAAACAGGTCCCGTAACACTGAATTCAAAAGTGTTTTTACAACTAAAAACAATTGCATACCAATAATAGAAAGCTTCGTTCAGTCACTCGTTTATGATAAAAAACGAAGAAAGTACGACCATCTAAATCTGAGTACTCATGCCAAAGAGTAAAGATAACTTATTTGTCCAAATAAAATATAAACCAGACATAAAAGATAAGATACCATCCTATCCTGAAGTCAATTGCTCTCTGAGTAGCCATCTGATCCAGCAATGACTCAGAGAATGGCACCATCCAGCTCGCTGTAAGTACTATTCCAATCGAACCTTTCTGCTTTCCCTGCATTTTGATTTCAACATTACAATATATTCTTGTTCAACACAGAACCATACCAAATCAGAACACCTCTTCTGTGTACCTGGTACTTGGTCTTATATATTTTTACAGCAGCGCTATGTGCAAGAAGCATATTGTGGCCTACAATATAAGGCTCTGTTGCAGAAACACCCGCTGTGCAGTTTCCAAATCCAGGGGAGCATCGACCGGGTGCATCAACCCCAACATCGTAGCCAAAATATGAGAAGTAAAGCTGTTCGTTTACAGTTACCCAATACTTCACACGGTCACCAAAAGTTCGAAAACATTCTTCTGCAAATAAGCCGAAATCCTCCCTGAAAGAAAGAGAAAATGGGTAAATATATATTCCCATGTTTTGAAAGCGCCAAACAAATATTTATGACATGATGAGTGAACCTTACACGACTTTTTGGCTAAGGAATCCCATATACTCGTCCTCCAGAACCTGTGGTAAGTCCCAATGAAAGAGCGTAATGAAAGGCTCTATATCTGCAATGCAAAGGCCATATACAAGTAAGATATATATATATATATATATATATATATATATATATATATTAAAGGAAAACTTTGCACTCTTTCGATGGTAGATTTGTAAATTTTCTGTGGAGGACAAATGGTTCAATCCATTTAACTCAGCCCCTGAAACTGAAATAATATATATATATAAACATTTTGAAGGAAAGAGCAGCACATTGGAAACAGAAGCTAAACTGCAGATGAAACAAACACACTTCCTGAATATTATAGACAACCCACACTAAAAGTCCAGAAGGACTGAGAAGTACTATAGATCATAGAGGGCTTGTGAATGATTTCTGTGATACCATTATTGAGAAGCTCGTTTATGAGATTATTGTAATAAGCGATTCCTTCTTGATTGACTCCTCCATGCCTTGGAGAGCCCTCTGGGAAAACAATTACTGAAAATAGTTAGAGTTACTAAAGGAGATGAACAATGAAAGTAGAAAAAAATGGCATTTCTTCTGCTTACTGGGAAAAATGCGCGACCAGGAAATAGAAAAACGATAAACGTCCATTCCCATATATTTTAAGCGTTCAACATCTTCCTGCACATCATTGCAAATGATTCAAATTGAAAAACAAAAAAATAATATATAATGATTTACAATAAATGGACTAGTTATTACTGAGCTTTATGCCAGAAAACCGGTTGGTTATCTCTGTAATTCGATTTAGGAAGAAGTACCCAAAAGTTTATCCCAAAAAAAAGGAGATTAATTAACCATCAAAAGAAATACTGCTGTTAATTTATTTTCCCACCTTATAGCGGTGGTATTGATCGACTGCAACATCCCCATTATTTCCGTCTGCAATTTTACCTGTATAGCAGTAATTAAATAACAAGTTACTTCAAACACAAAATTAAATGGAAAGGACTCGTTGTTAACGTTTCATGTATGTATGGTTTGAGCGTAAACCTGGGGTGTGGGAGAATGTATCCCAGATGCTGGGCAGTCTCCCGCCCTCGCGGACAGCTCCTTCCACCTGTAAATCAAACCCAAAAATATGTCAGAAATATAGTCCATTAAGTAATTGATATTATATTGAAGGTGCAGGTATTGACGTGGGAGGATCAACTTGGTAAGCAGCTGTGGCGGCGCCGAACTTGAAATCTTTTGGAAACATGCTTCTATCTATCCTTGCACAACAAGATCCTGCCGCCTTAACTTCTCCGGTGATGAGGAGAAGGAGACAGAGTGAAAAACCCAAACAGGTATAAAGAACTTGAATTCCGGCCATGTTATTTCTGGACTTTGCTTTGATATGCCAGTGTCATATAAAAAATTATTTCGCTGAAATAAACATTATCACCATAACCAGGGCATTATAACCATAGGTGACATTTGGTCTGTGGCAAGTTGGCAAAGCTTAGATATTGCAAAAACATACTACTCTATCAATCAAAGGATTTACAACATGTTGTTGATATCAGGAAATGTTGGGTGCGCTCCTCAGCTATGGTGGAGTATGTTGAGAAGAAAAAACACCATATTTTTTCTCAACTATGGTTGAGCATGCTTAGAAGAAAAAACACCACATTTCTTTAGAAGAGTCTAAGGTGATTGCGAGGATTGACCATTTCCATCACTGCAAGTTTAGGCAGGCCATCTAAATTGAAAAAAGGTCTAACATGTTGAATAATACGATGGGTGGAAAATTACCACTTGTTGGTTCCTGTGTCCTTTTTATTAGATTTGTTCCTTCTCCTTATCCTTCTCTTCTCTCTCTTAGTTTTGTTATCTCTCCATTTTTTTAAGGTGAAATCTTGATTAGTGTTATTTAAACAGGTTTTTTTAATGTATATTTAGATTCAACACCCTAAAAAACCCCTAGAGCACTTCGGATTGTGAAAGGGTTACCCATCAAGGTTGTGATTTCAATAAATTCCTTTCAGATATTAGAGAAATTAGATCGGAAAAACCCACCGGAAAAGCTTCCAAAAAATCTCACTAAAAAACCAAATGATTATTTATTTGTTTGATTTTTATTTATTCATTCTTTTATTTTTATTTTTATTATTTTTCATTTTTTATTTTATTTAATTAGGCCGATAGGCTTTCCTATGCATCAACTTCTTCGTCAACACTTTTATTTTGATCCATTAGATTAGATGAGACATTTTCAACTGTTGATCTGAACCAGAAAACAAAACAACGGAAAATCAAAAAAGTACAAACCTTCACAAAAAAAAGATTCTATGCAGAAAATAAAAAAAACACGACAAAACTCATAAAAAAACAAGAAAAGAAAAAAAAACTAAGAAAAAGCAAAAATTTTAAATACAAGAAAACACAAAAGCTAATGAGCTTGAGTGTGCACAACTCATACAACCCCTGCAATTTATTGTATCGGTTCAATGCATTCTTAAAATTCCAGGATTGTTTGACAACGCACTGATTTAAACTTAGAGACATTATCACTATCTTGACGGAAACCACGAGTCACCCACTTTGCTAAGGTTTTCACACACAATTCAAAGTTATTGTAAACACACCACAGAAAATCTACAGCGGAACCCACACCAATAATGATAGATTCCTCCCCTGGTTCATCCAAGTCAAGCTTGTGGGTCTAAACATGACGTGCGCCCTAGGCTTTATCGAGTTCAAAAGATGCTCTGCACTTCCCATCCCACAAATGGGATTTCCAAGATAGGAAGGCTGCGACCACCTGGGTGCTTCGGCACTTTCGAGGAGGGCTCTTCGGCACGCTTCCCAAGGCCTAGATTCCATATTTCCCGTCAGTGACTCGCCCGCAAAGAGCGTCGACAAATTTTCCCGCCCATGGCATGCGCTATATATATGGGTGGGCGACCAGAGACTAAGAAGCCAATGGAGCATTGGAGAACTTAGAACTTCAGAAGAGTAAGTAATCTGTTTTTCTGATAATTGTTATTGCAATTGCAGACATGTCGAGGGATTGGGTAAATTGCGAATGCGCTGACAAGAGCCAGTGCACTTATGTTGCTTACCTTTTTTTTATCTCAATTTATTTCATTCGCTTTCCCAATTTCATTCACTTGGTCATGCGTTCGAATCTAAGTCGAGAAAGAAAAACCAACAACTTTATATGAGATGGGTTTTAGGAGTAAGGTTGTCTGATGTTTGGATTGTTTTGGTCTTGGATTCGAATCTAAGTTTTTAAAAAAAAAAAAAAACCAATAACTTTATATCGGAAGAATTTTATAACTAAGTTGGTTTCATGTTTGGATTGTTTTGTTCCACAGCAAGAAAGGATTCCAGATGGATGGTATTGTGAAGACAAGCTAAGAGATGGGGTACCGTTTTGTTTAGAGTAGTTGTTATTAATTTTATTAATATTAATATTTTTCATATTTAATAAGTTATAAATTTTCTTATTAAAATTAATAAGGTAATTTAAATTAAAAATGATTATTGTGATTATAGAATTTTTTTTATTAAAGTTTATATTTTAATTTAAGATAAAAAAAATTATTATTTTTATATAGAAAATATTAAAAAATGAAAAGTAGAAGGAAAAAAATTGTTAACATCAATTATTCAACATCTCATGTTTTTTAAACCTATGGTAAGATTGTGATGAAAAATTAAAATTGCATTAATATAAGTTTATTTTAATTATTACTTTTTATAAGAGAATTTCTATCTATAAAACATTTATTTGGTGTTTTTAGTATAAGTTTTTATTAACTCATCTTTTATTTGATTGTTTTAACATAAGTTTTCATTACCTCATTTTTAAAACAATTATGTGGAAAATATAATTAGAGATGAACATCTATACTTATTTTATAAATATGGAGATATTAATTTCATATATGTAATGATCTTTTCTTTTTAGAATAAACAAATAATATAAAAGCATTCATTAAATTTAAAGATTTGAATAATTTACATAGCTAGTAAGTTTGAGAAAAAAATAACATGATATTAAAAATATTCTAAATTTCTATTAAAAATGAGTAAACAATGGATTGAGATATACTTAAAATGAAGGATATCAACTATGCAAATCTAAATTTTATAATTCTTAGCCTCAAAGTTCCTATAAGTCTTTTGCAAATACATATAAATAATACTATATTTTATTTTAATTTTGAAAAATAAATCAATCAAAAACCTTAAAAATGCCATACATTTGATTTTGCATGGGTTCAAGCTCTACAATGATGAAATCTTACCCATAGTTTTTGGGTTTGGGCTTATGATTAAGGTTCTCAACTTTAAACATTACTATAGTTGGTGGAGGGAACTTGTCAGGGAACTTGCCATTTCATTATGGAGGGAACTTGTCATTTTACTTTTGAAAAAAATATGATGTCTTTTTCTTGGTTTTCTAGTTCAACATGAATTTCAATTATATTTTTTTTAATATAATTAAAGAATATGATATAATTGGTCATTTGCTTGATTATATAAAAAATTCCTAAAATAAGAAATATTGTATAGTAATATTTTTATGGAAGGTTAAACTCATGTTTATTTTTTTAATTTATTTAAAGAGTGATTTCTAAATATGTAATGCTCCAATACAATTATAATAGTTTATCTTTCATTAAAAAAAAATCAAACTGCGATTAGTGTTGGTTACATGTTAGAGAGGCTAAATTATTAGCAAATGTTCCTTACTCATTTACAAGGCATTCCCCTTTAAGACTCTAAAAGTTGGTACAAATACATTATATCCATATTAACCTCTTAGACTTGGACAATAATTGACAAATGAAAGTTTAAGCATTTTGAGTCACCAGCAATAATCAATTTGTTTATGCCTTTGGAGTTGCTTATCTTCAGACCTTGCCAAAGAGAAAGAGCTTTGGATTGGTTATTCGAGGTTTTCCCAAGTCCCCATGCTTACTTTGTTTCATGTTTTTCTTCGAGGTTAAATATCACCCTTCCTACTCCTGCCTCCCCGGGGTTACCTTTCGAAGCACCATTGAAAAAAATTTGAACTTTCCCTATATTCCTTTGCCATTCTTCAAAATTTTGCCTGGATAGTCTAATACGGAATGTAGGGACTTTATTATTATTTTTTATTCGAGGTAGACTTTGAGTTTTTAGAAATTTTGAGCCATTATTTTTCTTCTAGAGATAGATCCTTTATTTCCTCTTCATCATATCCTTGAGAGGATATCACCTCAAATAGGAGTTGTATTCCTTTCATGGCAACAAATTCTAGGGAGCAACATTTACTTGGAAGATCACTTGATTTGGGCAAAGCCAAATCGACCAACAAAGGAACTTTGGAACTGTCATCCAACATCGCATAAAGAGGGAGTTAGATTTCTTAGGAAAAGAATATTGAGATTGCCATAAATTAAACATCACATTCCACTCACCAAGAATAAAAGATAGATGAAAAATATGCATGAGAGCAAATTTCCAAGTATCCACTGAGAATGGGCAAAAGAAAAAGAGATGCTTGATGGATTCATTTGCCTTGCCACAGAGCATGCAACAAGAAGGCCCATGGATGTTTCTTTTTCTGAGGTTCTCAGTTGTCAAAATTTTCTCATGGACCAGCTCCCAACAGAAGATGTTGACCTTTGGAGACCATCCTTGTTCCAAATATTTTCCCATATTTGTGTTGGAGATGGAGAGGGAAGTTTCTTAATGAGCATAGTGTATCCCTCTTTGACTTTATACTTTTTAAATTTCCCTCCAAGCCAAATTTGTTTATCTAATTTTCTGGTAGAAATATGCACAAACCCTTTTAGATGGCATAGTATTGAATGTGAATGATGCAACAAATGCTTGGGAAGATTCAATGTTCTCCACCCATTCCAATTTCCTTGTTCATCCCAGCTAGAAATGTCAGCTAGATGAGTAAAACCATGTTCCATCATCCAATTTTCAAGATCCATAAACCCCTGGTCATCAGCTAATAGATTAGAGAGGGGAGAGTGATATTTCCACATATGAATAAACTTCTCGTTACCCGATTTCCAACCTAGATGATTCAACGAAAGCGGGGTCATTGTTTTGAAAAGCTTCCAAATTTTGGTACCTTTCCCTTCTCAAACTTGTCCTTCAGGTCTGAGGAGATGATTTTTGTGGAAGTATTTCCTTTTAAAGGCTTTTTTCCACCATTCATTTGAATTCGAGAGTAACCTCCAAACTAGTTTGGCACCAAGAGCTAGATTCATGAATTCGAGGTCTTTGATTGCTAATCCCCCCATATTCCTTGGTTACCTTACCATTTTCCAGTTGACATGATGGAATTTTTTTTCATTATTTTTGCCTCCCTGCCAAAGGAATTTCTAGGTTAGACTACTTGATCTATGAATTATGTTCTTTGGAGTTAACAAACTTGACCCCAGATTCATTGGAAGGGAGGAGAGAACCGATTTGATCAGAATAACCCTGCCTGCTAGATTTAGCCACCTTGCTCCCAAATATTGAATACTTTTTTTGATTTTATGCACAACAGAATCCTAGTCTTCCCTAGACTCCTACATAAAGGATATTGGAATCCCAAGATAGGAAAAGGAGTTTCTGTCAATATAAACTGGGAACCCCAACAATCTGGAAATTTCAGTCAAAATAACCCCAAAGAAATTCCAACCAATCAATTGAAATTTCTTTTTATTGATCAAACCCCCAAACAAAAGAAGGTATAAATCCAAGATACTCTTGAATATTGAGGCAATAACTAAGGATGCACCACTAAGAAGGATAGTGTCATCTACGAACTGGGAGTGGTTTACTTCCCGAACATTTCTAGCAATGCTTAGGCCTAGAAGAGAACCATCTAACCTTGCTTAGCCTCTCTAACATGTACCCAACACTAATCATGGTTTTAATTATTTTTTTTAATGAAAGGTCAAGTATTATAATTGTATTGGAGCATTACATATTTAGAAATTGCCCTTTAAATAATAATAAAAGTAAATATGAGTTTAACCTTCCATAGAAATATTTATATAGTATTTCTTATTTTAAGAATTTTTGATATGATCGAGAAAATGAACAATTATATCATATTATTTAATTATATTAAAAAATATATAGTTGAAATTCATTTTGGAACTAAAAAGCCAAGAAAAGGACATCATACTTTTTAAAAGTAAAATGACAAGTTTCCTCCATAATAAAATGGCAAGTTCCCCCCACCAACTATAGTAATGTTTAAAGTTGAGAATCTTAATCATAAGCCCAAACACAAAAATTATGGGCAAGAGCTCATCAGTGTAGAGCTTGAACCCATGCAAAATTAGATGTATTGGTATTCTTAAGGTTTTTGATTGATTTATTTTTCAAAAATAAAAATAATATAATATATATATATATATATATATATATATGCAAAAGACTTGTAAGTTCTTTGATGCTAAGAATTACAAAATTTAGATTTGCATTGTTGATATCCTTCATTTTAAAGATATCTCAATTTGTTGTATACTCATTTTTAATAGAACTATAGAATATTTTTAATATAATATTATTTTTTCCCAAACTTACTAGCTATGTAAATTATTCAAATCTTTAAATTTAATGAATGTTTTTATATTATTCGTTTATTCTAAAAACAATAGATCATTACATATATGAATACAGTTTGAATGGGCCTAATGGTTAAGAGCATGTGTTTCCTCCTAAGAAGTCACAAGTTCAAAACCAGAGGGGGTAGTCTAAATATTTAAATTGAGCTAATAAAAACTTATACTAAAACAACGAAATAAATGTTTTATAGATAGAAATTAGTCTAAATATTTAAATTGAGCTAATAAAAACTTATACTAAAACAACTAAGTAAATGTTTTATAGATAGAAATTCTCTTATTGACACATTATTATTCTATTGAAATAATAATTAAAATAAACTTTTTCCACTGGAAAAATCGTAATTTTATTCGTTATGAGTAAAATTACATGTTGTAGATGCTGAATAGCATATGCTGTAACAAAACTTGTCCTGCTAATCAGGAGCTAATAATCAATCAAATAGTCAATCTAGGTTTTCCTACTCTTCTTTTTTTCCACTTTCCGCCAACCTTCAATGTTGGGCGGAGCTGTTACAATAATCATTTTTGTTTCATTTGTGGCAGCCATGTTGTCCTTTTCAGAATCTGTGCTTGTTGGTGAGCATGCTCGTTTGCTGCCTCCTATTTCCTGCCTGGAGTTTTCATATTGCTGCTGAGGGTTATCTGCATTTGTGTCTATTGCTCCTTCAATCAGATTTTCATTGTTCTGTAGGTAGCATGAGAGTTTTCTTTGCTGATTTCTGGGTTATTCCTTCCTCCTTCATCTTCTTGTAGATTGCTGGTGGTTTCTGCATTCTTTCCCTCTTCTATATCCTCTTCTATATCCTCCGCCCATGTGGCTGAAAATTTCCATCCTTTCGGCTTTGGTGGTTGTCTCCTTTTCCTTTCTTTTTTGTTTTGTGGGCATGCATTCTGAAGATGACCTGTTTGTCTACATATGCGACAGCGGAAGGCAGTGTTTTCATAATCCAGTGGTTGTGCCCATTGTTTTCCATTATGTATTAGGAGAATGTGCTCTGGTAGGCCTTGACTGAGGTCTACCTCCACGCATATCCTGGCAAATGTGTAGATATCCTTGGATAGGCAGTCATGATCTACTTTTAAAAAAGATCCCAGGGTATTGCCTATTCCTTCCAGTACTTTGTAGTACCAGAAGTGTATAGGAAGGTTGAACAGTTTTACCCAAACTGGCATTTTGGTGACCATCATGCTGTTTGGATCGAAATCTGGGAACCAAGGTTTCAAGAAAAGGCCAGCGTTTCCCCAAAACCATGGTCCCTCGTTCAGAGCATATTCTTTGTCCTTTATGGTGTCAAATTTGACAATAAAGAATCCTTTTGAACAGAGGTGGATATCACAGTTTTCTGTCCATATGGAGTAGATCCATTGACGAAGGGCTTCCGGCTTGGGCCAAAATCCATTGAACCTGCATATCACTGCTTTAGTTGAGTAATCAGTTTGTATTTCATTCACCTCTGGTATGGAAATTGTTAATGCAGGGTTCTGTGTTGTCTGCTCAACAATGTATGCCCCTGGTGCTGTAGCTTGCTGTTCTGATTTCTTTTGTGGTTCCATCTTCCCTTGGACTGCATCTTTGAAGGAAACAGGTCCTTTGGAGCTTGTGCCGGGGCAGCCTCCGCGCAATCTTGTGCTGAGGCAGATGGTAGAGTCCTTTGCTATACCGTATTCCATTAGATTGAACCCCTCCTGAATTACCTTCCCTGCATAAAGGAGGAGTTGTTTGCATGGTGGGATTCTAGTCTTTTCATGTATTCTCTGTTTGAGGATTTCTGTTGTCTCCCATATCCCTATTTCGATGCATATTGTGTTCCCTCCCATAGATCTGATGAAGAGAGGTCTTTTTTTATCTTCCATCGTCTTTGCCGGTGAGTGTATTTCCAGATCTGACTTGCATAGGGGTAGATCTGTTCTACAGAGGTCTAGATCTGAAAGCCTATGACCCGATCTGTGCCCAAGTACTGTAGATTGCAGAGGATATCGCTGTGGAGCTAGAGCCAGGTTCTCTCCCCATGCTTGGTCATCAATCAAATTTGTTGAGAGCTGCCAGAAAGAGTCAGATCTGGCCCGCTGCTTTCTCCTGGGCATAACCCTCGCTGAGGGAGGCGCAGCTATCCAGCACTGATTGGGGTCCAGTTGATTTGTTACAGATGGCCAAGAGTATTGAAAGATGGAACCCAGATCCGTCCTGAATGATACATCATGTATCGAGAAACCGAGATAGAATTCCAATCTCTGTTTGTATTGTTCCAGATCTTGGGGCTGCTTTCTGGTGGTAGATCTGGACCAAGCCCGAATGGAGAGGCCATACTCTGCGCATCCATTTGCCGGGCCCCCATCCATTTTTACTCCGTGTTTTTTTATGAGGTTGACGACGGCACAAACCAGATCTGCTGCAACCCTGCGAAACGCCATTGCCGTCGCCTCCATTCGATATTGGTTGGGGTCCAGCTTATTTGATGCAAGCAACTGAGAACAGTGATAAAAAGCACCCAGATCCGTCATGTATGAAACAACCTGAGCCAAGAAGGGGTGGTTAACCTCCAGTTTTTGCTTGCTCTGTTCCAGTTCTTGAATCTGCTTTCCGGTGGTAGATCCGGCCCCATTCCAAAGGGAGAGATCATGCGCGGCGCGTCCCTCTGCCAGGCACCCCTCCGATTCGGCACAGTGCAGATCTTTGTGAGCAGCGGCGGCGGCCTGACCTTCTGAAACTTGAGTAAACGCCATCGCTCGAACCCTCGCCCGTCTCCTCTTAAAATAAACTTATATTAATACAATTTTCATTTTTTCATGGCATTGTTATCACATTTTTAAAAACCTAGAATGCTAAATAACCGATCTTACTAATTTTCTTTTTTTAATATTTTCTATATAAAAATAATAAAAACCTCTATAATTACAATTACCATTTTTACTTTAAATACAATATTAACTTTAATAGAAAATTTTATAACTTCTAAATTCACGCTTCTATGTGATTTCTACCCAAAAACACTCTTAATTTTATAACTTGTTAAACATCTAAAATGATAATATTAATAAAATGAATAAAAATATTAAAACAAAACACATCTAAATAAAATGACAATTTTTTTCATTTCATAAAAATTTAAAAAATACAACTATATACACTTATACACATACGTGAAATTTGTTCACAACTTTAATTATATATTTTTTTAAATTTAAATTTTTACATAAATTTCAAAAACATTACAATTTTTAATTTAAAAAAATTAAAAATAACAAAATATTAAAATACAACCATAAACTTTTCCCACATAAAGTATTGGTTTTTCTTCATTTACCATTTATGACTTCCACCCTATGCGAGGAAATTCCATGTCATACAAATTTTACATCAATATACAAATGGTAAATTACACTCAATGGCATGACCAACTAGCAAATATCAACAAAAACAAGGTCCGAAAGAATTAATCGATGGTCAAATAATACTGAATAATATGTGAGTTTTATTGTTTAACTTGAACTTATTATATTTTCCTTTCGTGGGGAAGATCAGTGGGACCAGAAAAGGAAATTGAAGTGGACCTTGATCATCACATCAAATGTTTTTTGAATTTCCTTTTTCTGTTAATGTGTTTTTCGTAGTCTCATATGCAAGTAACTCTGATATGTTATGTTTTTAGAATTTGTTTTTCATAGTCTCATGTGCAAGTAACTCTCATATGTTTGCAATTTTTTTTTTTAATATGTTAAAATCGGTTAGAGATTTGTTCTAATTGTGATAAATATTATTTAAATAATTGGATTTTTTTGGTATTGAATTCATATATATAATTTAAAAATTATTTTAAATATTTTTATTTTATATAATAAAATTTATAATAATTTTAAAAATAACTAATTTATGTAATTAACTCTTTTATGATAAGTAAATTTATAATAATTTTAAAAATAACTTTTTATGTAATTAACTCTTTTATGATAAGTAAATAGAATATATTTATACATTGTTTAAATAAACATTAACCACAAGTGTTCATTACTAAAAACAAAAATTTTGTGGTAATTGTGGTTTTACATTGATTTGGTAAATTCACTATGAATCAAGATGATTTTAATGTCACAGTTTCTTATGTAATTCTTTTATGAGGTTTTTCTAATGTAAATGAAATAATATGTCACTTTAGTTTTATTATTGTTGTAAATTTTTAAAATATAAAAAGGTCCCACCAAACTACACGCCTACTTCAGGCCACTCACAACCTCCCGGCTCATTCCCACTCCCCGGTTTTCCATTGGATTCGAATTGAGAATCTCTATGAGCATAAGAAGATGGGCATCGCCCTCGTTTTAAATATGCCGTCAGAGAATAGACAGAGTATCAAATAAACCCAGAAATTAAGTGAAATTGGCCTCAAGGAGGATGGCGTTGCCGGTGCAAGCCAAGCTCAACACTCTCTTGAATTTCGAATGAATCACTATCATGAGTTTAATTAACAGTGAGTCATCTCCATAGCTAATATTCGAACATTTTAGAGTTTTTAAATCAAATATCAATTTCATTCTATTAGTTTTTTCCCTGATTTTTTTAAATAAAACATAAAAATAATATATTCTTAATTTTTATTATTATTATTTTTTTAATCTATTATACAACAATTTTGGAAATATAACCCATTGCAATTCGCAATACTAATAGTGTGATTTCGGAATTATAGCACCCATTGCAATTAACAATACTAATAGTTTGGTGACATGCATTAATAATAGTGTTGTGACAAAATTTAGCAATACCCACCACTATAACCCCCATTTAAATGTCACCACACTATTATTAAATTCTATGATTAATGGAAGAAGATATATAATGTTTGGCTATGCATGTTTACTTCTCTTTTACCTTTGTTGTTATGGATGCGTGTTTTATATTGTTAGTTCCTTTTATGCTGTCATGGGGCAATCTGTGAAAGCCTTGCATATGGCAATTAAAACACTATTATCTTTTGCCTTTTCTCATAAGGCATGCTTTCTTGCATAGTATCCTAATCCGTATACTGCAACTCTTATTTGGAGTGGAGTAAGGATTATGCTTGTCCCAAGCAAGTCTAAGCCTTTCAACTTTTTCCGCTTATTTGCTTATATCAAACATTTGTGCAGGGTTTCAACCAATTAACATTTCATTGAGTATGTATGTACAAATCAATGATTTTGGGATCAAATCCCACAAAGAAATTCTATACCTACTCTTCAAATTCCTTCAAACTTTTGAAAGTAAAACCAATGAATTATCAATATAATTTTACCATAATAAAAAACAACTAGAAAGCCTTTAACCAGCGCAAATTGCTCATTCGTTAGGCTTGAACCAACATCTCTTTTAGAAAAATTCAACAATTCCAATTTAATAATCCTATCGGCCTCTCTTTGTACCTTTTGGGACAATTTCTAGTTATTATATTAGTAATTTTTTGTTTTTTCTATTTTATTTATTTAAATTTAAATTTTATTCTATTTTATTTTATTCTTGTGTTTATGATAGTGTTAAAATAATGTGTATTGTTATAGCATGGTTTAATTTATTAATCATCATTCTTTAAAAATTTCTTTACATATATAGAGTTATGAAAATACTAATATTTTATTATTAATTTTTTGAGCTAGTGTAATTACTTTAAATGTTGATAAGATTTTTATTATTAATTTTTACCTTAGGTTTTTTTTCAAAATAAAATAAAATAATTTATTATTATTAACAATATTTTATCAAACCTAACATTCTTATTCTTATTCTTGGATCTTTAACGTTGACTTTAAATAATTTAATATTTTTCTTCAACATTCATTTATTATTAATCATTTTTTATTCTCTATTATTTCTAGCCATTTTGCATATCTATAGTATATATCAACTTGTTTGGATGGGAACATTCGTCTAAGTCTTGATGATGGACCACACTTAGTGGTTCAGAATTGCTGGAGTTGAGAATTTGAAATGTTATTTACCGAAAAAATTATGGTGAATTTTTTTTACAACAATCAATAATTATAAAATGTTCATAATGAGTTAAAATATATACATTTAAAATAATATGTAACAAAAGTATCCTTAATTTGTTACAATATCATAGCCAAATACAATGACTTATCAATAGCACATATTCAAAAAAAACATAATTCATTTCATATGAAACTTTTTTAATTAATAAATTTAACTAAAATGGAAAAGGGACATAACAACTTTGGAGATAAATGTAGATTTTCCTATAGATTCACAAGCACATGCAATTTACTAAAACAAGAGACAAGAATCTACTTCTACTTTCAACCAGTGGAAGCCAGTAGCTAAAAACAATATGAACAAGAAGAAGGAAAATCAATCACACATAACACAAGATGTATTTGGAGAAAGACACTGCTCAAAACCCCTACTATCTGTATTGCATTAAATCAGAAATCCAAAATGAGAATACAATGCTTGTTCTCACAAGAACAATCCCTACACAAGTATAAGCAACTCTCACCTCACAAGCTAGCTCAAGCCAAATACTTAGTGTATTCAGTAGCTCTCCAAGCCCTTATTTCCTTGTGCCCTTGGTCAAAGAATTTGGATGAATACAATATGCTCTGCTCAACCTTGAGCTTAACTTGCACAAGTATTTCCTATCCTCCACTCGATGACTTCTTTTGGCCAATAGTTAGTCAAATTTCCAATCCTACAAGCTTCTAATTCTTTGCACAACTCTTGAGAAAACTAGCCCATATTTAAAGGGAAATTTCTCATCCATAAATACGCAATCCAAAATGAGGTCCTTCTTTGATTGCATGTATGATATTTACAACTTAGTAAATCATACAACTGATAGTACATAATCCCTGCACTCTAGTCTCAACTGGTTTTTGTACTTGCATGAGTTTCTAATGAGGGGATCTTCAGTTAACTGGAGTAACACTTGTGGATGCACCAGTGCACCAATTGACTGCTAATCCTATATTAGTTCCACAAATAGTTAGAACTAATTTAACTGACCATAACTCAGTAAATTGAGTTATCTTATTACAACTCATAAGTAAACTCATATTGGACCCCTAAAACTTAGGGATCACACTTACATGACTTCAAATAGACTTCCAACTCAAAATTCCTAAGTTAACTAAGTCAACTTAACTTAGTTAACTATTACGAGTTTCTATGAGAAAAGAAATTACAATTTTAACTCACAATTTAAGTCAAGGACAAATTAAATTGGAATTTATGAATTCTATTTTTAACATTTCTTATTGCTATTTTCAACACTCCCTCTCAGCAAGAAAGGAATTCAACTCGATCCCGATCTTGAATCTTTGGAATGTTCTGCATACAACACTTCTCTCTAGTTTGTTGCTACAACAACTCCAGAAACAAAAAAAAAAATCTAACCTAAATCAACATGATGCATCTATCATCAAAGTCTCTTACTGTTATTGCCTTTATTGACTAAAAACTTTGCACTTTTGTTGACTCTGCCTTTCGACATTGTTGTCAACCCTTCTATGTGTTATTTAGTATTTGACTACTCTAGCCTCTGTCACTTTGATCTCTGACTGTATCAATCACCACTGATTCCTCCTGCTAGTATGTACTTTGGGCTCCCATACCAAGGTACGATCCATGAGATAAAACCTCTCAATGGACCCTGCCCAATTTAATCCTTCTTGGGACTATCACTTCACATCGCCCCACCTCACTCCTGGAGGTATGGCTTCATGTGATCCTTCTGCCCACTTGGCTCAAAATTTCCCCCTATTGGAGGTCTCTGCATGAGTGGATGCCTCCACTTGGTCTCCTCTCGGCTTCTCCAATTGTGGCTACTCCACAATTGTCTAAGATTTCTTCTGAGGCTGCTTCTTCTGGGGCTGCATGTTGAGAGGTAATTTACTCTCCCTATCAACCACCAAGTATCTAACCTTTGCTTTTCTCCTCAAGGATTTGCATGCATATTGTACCTCAAATGCATATAGGTTCTTGGCTAGCACAACAATTTGTTTCATCTGTCTCGTTGTCACGAAATTTTCTGAAAAAAAAACGTTGATTGTAAATCAACGATATCTCCTTCATCCGAACTTCGATTTGACCAATATTTTTTTTTGAATTTGGGTACTTTTTCGCAAGGAATCCAGATTTGTTATTTGTTTCTAAAAATTTGCACAGTTTTTTTCATATCTTCTCTGCAAACTCGTGGCAAAAAAAAAAACTGCTCCGATACCATGTAGAAAGTTTCTACAAATCTAGCTCTGATACCATGTAGATTTTCCTGTAGATTCACAAGCTCATGAAATTTACTAAAAAAAGAGACTGGAATCTACTTCTACTTTCAACCAGCGGAAGCCAATAGATAAATGAAAATAATATGAACAACAAGAAGACAAATCAATGGCACTTAACACAAGATGTATCTGTGAAAAGACATTGCTCAAAACCCCTACTATCTGTTTTGCATTAAATCGGAAATCCCAGATGAGAATACAATGCTTGTTCTCACAAGAACAATCCATGCACAAGTATAATCAACTCTCACCTCGCAAGCTAGCTCAATCCAAATCCTTAGCGCATTTAACAACTCTCCAAGCCCCTATTTCCTTGCGCCCTTGGTCAAATAATTTGGATGAATACAATATGCTTGGCTTAACCTTAAGCTTAACTTGCACAAGTATTTCCTATCCTCTACCTTATGAATTCTTTTGGCCAATACTTAATCAAATTTCCAAGCCTCTAAGCTTCTAATTCTTTGCACAACTCTTGAGAGAATTAGCTCGTATTTAAAGGGAAATTCCTCATTCATAATTGCGCAATCCAAAATGATGTCCTTCTCTGATTGCGTGCATGATAGTTACAACTCAGTAAATCATACAACTGATAGTACATTATCCCTGCACTCTAGTATCAATTGGATCTTTGTTTGAATTAACATGCATGAGTTTATGATGAGGGGATCTTCAGTTAACTGGAGTAACACTTGTGGATGCACCAATGCACCAACTGACTGTTAATCCTCTATTAGTTCTAGAAATAGTTAGAACTAATTTAACTGACCATAACTCAGTAAACTGAGTTATCTAATTACAACTCATAAATAAACTCATCTTGGACCCCTAAAACTTAGGGATCACACTTACATGACTTCAGATAGACTTCCAACTCGAAATTCCTAAGTTAACTAAGTCAACTTAACTTAGTTAACTATTACAAGTTGCCATGAGAAAAGAATTACAATTTTAATTCAAGGACAAATTAAATTGGGATTTCTGGATTCTATTTTTAACATTTCTTATTGTTATTTTCAACACACCCTCTCAACAAGAAAGGAATTCAACTTGATCCCGATCCTGAACCTTTGGAATGTTTTGCATGCAACACTTCTCTCTAGTGTTGTTGCTACAACAACTCCAGAAATGAAAAAAACATCCAGCCTGAATCAACATGATGCATCAATCATCAAGGTCACTTACTACTATTGCATTTGTCGACTAAAAACTCTGCGCTTTTGTTGACTCTGCCTTTCTGCACTATTGTCAATCCTTCTCTATTTTATTTAGTATCTAAATGCTCTGGCCTCTGTCACTCTGATTTTACTGTATCAATCACCATTGATTCCTCCCGCCACTATGTAATTTGGGCTCCCGTAGCAAGGTACAATCCATGAGATAAAACCTCTCAATGGACCCTGCCCAATTTCATCCCTCTTGGGACTATCACTTCACATTGCCCCACCTCACACCTGGAGGTATGGCTTCATGTGATCCTTCTACCCACCTGGCTCAAAATTCTCCCCTATTGGAGGTCTCTGCATGAGTGGATGCCTCCACTTGGTCTCCTCTTGGCTTCTCCAATTGTGGTTGCTCCACAATTGTCTAAGATTGCTTCTTCTGGGGTTGCATGTTGAGAGGTAATTTACTTTCCCTCTCAACCACTAAGTCTCTAACATTTGCCTTGATCTTCAAGGATTTGCATGCATCTTGTACCTCAAGTGCATACAGGTTCTTGACTAGCACACCAATTTGTTTCATCTGTCCTGACATCACAAAAATTCCTAAAAAAACGTGATTTAAATCAGCGATATCTATTTCATCCGAAATCCGATTCGACTAATTTGTTTTTTGAATTTGGGTATTTTTTCATAAAGAATCTAGATATGATATTTGTTTCTAATTTATTTTTTACAAAAAAATTCATATATGCTCTGCAAACTTGCGGCCCAAAAAAAAATTCCTGCTCCGATACCATGTAGGAAATTTCTAAAATTCTAGCTCTGATACCATGTAGATTTTCCTCTAGATTCGCAAGCTCATGAAATTTACTAAAACAAGAGACAGGGATCTACTTCTACTTTCAACCAGTGGAAGCCAATAGATCGATGAAAACAATATGAACAAGAAAAAAACAAATCAATGGCACATAACACAAGATGTATCTAGGGAAATCCACTACTCAAAACCCCTACTATCTGTATTGCATTAAATCAAAAATCCAAGATGAGAATACAATGATTGTTCTCACAATAACAATCCCTGCACAAGTATAATCAACTCTCATCTCACAAGCTAACTCAAGCCAAATCCTTAGCGTATTCAATAGCTCTCCAAGCCCATATTTCCTTATGCCCTTCGTCAAATAATTTGGATGAATACAATATGCTATTCTCAACCTTGAGATTAACTTGCACAAGTATTTCCCATCCTCTGCCTGATGACTTCTTTTGGCCAATACTTAGTCAAATTTCCAAGCCTCCAAGATTTTAATTCTTTGCACAATTCCTGAGAGAATTAGCCCATATTTAAAGGGAAATTCCTCATCCAAACTACGCAATCCAAAATTAGGTCCTTCTCTGATTGCATGCATGATATTTACAACTTAGTAAATCATACAACTGATAGTACATCATCCCTGCACTCTAGTCTCAACTTGGTCTTTGTCTGAACTGACATGCATGAGTTTTTGATGAGGGAATATTCAGTTAACTGGAGTAACACTTGTGGATGCACCAGTGCACCAACTAACTTCTAATCCTTTATTAGTTCCAAAAACAGTTAGAACTAATTTAACTGGCCATAACTGAGTAAGCTGAGTTATCTAATTACAACTCATAAATAAACTCATCTTGGACCCTTAAAACTTAGGGATCACACTTACATGACTTCAGATGGACTTCCAATTCTAAATTCGTAAGTTAACTAAGCCAAATTAACTTAGTTACCTATTACAAGTTACTATGAGAAAAGAATTACAATTTTAATTCAAGGACAAATTAAATTGGAATTTTTAGATTCTATTTTTAACATTTCTTATTGCTATTTTCAACAATAAATCCCAACTTTTGATTTGTAACTACTAATAAAAGTATTCTAGAATATTCTATGGAGTTTAAATCCCTGTCATCCACCTAATAATTATTGATAATTAAATTAAAACTCTGTAGATATGGCTTAATTATTTTTTATTATCTTGCATTTTTGTTCTTGGTTTTTTTTTCTTCATTATATAATTTAGAAAAAGATGATTTGTTTACTTTTATGATTTTAGCTCTTTCATCCCCATTTTCAATTAGTTTATTTTATTTTTTGATGACCCTAATTGAGTATATTTAGAATTATACTTTAAAATATGGTATAGGGTGTTACTAGTAAAATTCATTTATAATTAGAAACACTTCATGGAAAATATTCTAACTGCTTATGGAAATTATGATTGAAGGTTTTTCTTGTGACCATGAAAATATATGTAATATTAAAAGTCAATATGATGATGATTATATATTATGGTTAGCATACACTTATCATATATTTCATGAAAGTGATAATCCTTTGCTCATTTAAATTATATATTAACTCCTTAAATTCAACCTCATTTGTTTTTATTATGTAAATTTGGCATTCTACTCATTAGGGGAATTTTGAGTTAAAAATAAGTCTCAAACAAAAAATGTATTAATAAAATTGATTTTAAAAGAATGAATAGGATTCAAGATGATGATGTCATCCTTAGGGGTAAATATTTTGGAGGGAAAAAACAAAGACTATTTTCTAATTGTATTTTTGGTTTATCTCCTTATAAGTTTACTCAAATTTCAATTTTAAACACCCTTTGGATGCGGAATTAAATTTCACATCCAACTAGTACCTACTCTACATAATTCTCAATAGATCCACATCAAAAAAGATTAAAATACACGAAAACAATTTATATCTACACTTGATATTTTAGTAAACATATAAATAGATAAGCCTATATATATATATATATATATATATATATATATATATCTTTTTCTTTAAAAATGCATGTCTTATTTTATTATTGTCCTTAGGAGGCTCATTTTAGACATCAAAATTCCCCTAATATATATACTCTGAACTTCAACTTGAGTTGGGCTTTCGAATAAGTCAACTTGAAAAAGAACAATTTTGAAGACTATTATAAACTTTGACCATTTTAAAGACTATTATATCATTTTATTTATCTCTCTTTAATGTCTATATGCATGTATAAATACAAATTTACTTTGCATGTGAAATGAATAGATTTAAAAGATACTTTTATTCAAGGAATTTGTACCTTATTTTGGCATCTCTCACCATTCCACTACACATTTTTTCTTTTGGAGCCTCTACTCATATAAGTTGGCAATGAATACTTTTGCATCAAAATTTATTTTTTTATGCTTTTGAGAATTTGAATATACTTATCTTATTTTTACCATTCAACTCTACTTAAAAAGGAATCCTATTCCTATGCTCCCTGCACCAGTAACCATTTGTTTTGTGAAGTTTGATATTGGTCAACCTTGTTCATCATCATTAAACACTTTATAATGGTTTTGATAACATGGTAGCAATTTGATTTCTCACTTTCTCTAGGAGTTCTCAAATTGCGCTATGACATGTGCTTACCTTTTCAAAACTACCTCCATGAATTCATTAATAACTAATAGTAACTCTTCCTCATTAAATCTATGAATTGGAAACCCTAGCTATAATGGATTTCAAAGGAACTTCTCATTATATGTTCCATAATAAATCATCACAGTAAGCAGCTTTTAAGGATTTATTCCTATAGTTGCAGCATAGATGTTTAGCTTTCCAATTGTAATAACAATACCTTGAACTCCAAGATCTCCAATCCCCATTATTCTACTTTCATCCATAACCAAAATAATTTTGCCCTGTTCGACAATAATTTCAACCTATTCCATTTGCTAGTTATAGACCATTGATGTCTTCACACACACCTCCCCAGTACATTATCTCATTCTTATCATGCATTTTTTTAGAATTTTCCACTTAGTTATTGCAGTGGTGTCAAATGATCCACATCTAGCATGCCCTTCTAATATTTTCAAATCAACCATTAAGAAATAAATTTGTTTTATACTATTCATGATATTTGGTGATATAATACCATGTGCACTAAGTTAATATCAATAAGAAATTTATGCCCTTATTGAACCACGGTTCGCGAAGAATGTTGAGGTCGTACTTGGGAAAATAACAGGGCAAGTGGCCTTAGTCATCATAGGTCTCCTACTAATATTACCTACAAAATCACCTATGAAGAAATGAAATAGATGACATGTATACAACCTTCTAGTGACAATGGGAAAAGCTCCTGATTGTTTTTATTAATTGAGCCATAATTATGTTAAAGTGCAAGGATCATGAGCTCTAGTTATAATAAAATTGAATTGAACTACTTCTTTGATCTTGATAGCTCTATGTATAATAAGTTCAATGTAGTGAACTAAAGAGGAGATTGGTTTCCTCTATCCATTCCATTCTCTTCCTATTTCTTCATGTACTCTACATAATAGAAGCTCAAAACCCTTGGTGTGTATCAATTGTTGAAAACACTTTTCCATCATGGATGCTCTTCTTAATTTTCACCTTTGAAAGCACTTATCCATGTCACATATTACTCTATCAAATTAATACAGGGAGGTTACTTGTTTGTGAACTCCAATCCATAGCCATGAACATCCATGCAAGCAATGAACCTTGAAACCCATGATTTTAATAGCTTTAGCATCCACCGATGTTGATGGTGTTGAGCTAAAAATAATGAAAGAAAAAATTTGAACATTTTTCTCCTCATGCCCATATGTTCCTTGAGTCTCCTCTTATTCTAAGTAGAATATCTTTCAAAACTCGACCACCAGAGATTGTTTAATTTTTAGAGAAATTATTAGACAAGGGGGGTGGGGGGGAGGGAGTATGCTATAAAATGAAATTACTCCAATTCAACAGATGCTCATGTCAATAGAATGATGAAAAACCTTAGTTAGCAAAAATATTTATCCTCTTAAGGGTGGATAATCTTGCAATAGATTTCACAATCCCCTTGAAAATGCATTCACACTAATATCTAAAATAAAATAGAAAACTTACATTCTATGAAATGGAATGTATAGTTTTAATGGTCCAAACTTCACCACGACTTGTCAATGTATTATTGAATCCAATCTACCCTTGCAATATTGTCTAAATCAAACCAATTAATTTTGTTGTTTGATCTTGTTGTGAGATCCTTTGATCAGTTTCTATATTACACACTTCGTTGCACACAATGGACTTCTTGTAATCACTAGCTACTCTATAATCAACATATCTAGACTTATCACAACCTCTCACTTCGTGCTTTGAGACCAAAATGACGCATCAAAGTGTGTAGCCTTAACACACACACGCACACACACACACACACACACACACACTTCAATTTGCAAAGAAAATGACATCAGGGGATTATATTACCAAACCCCTGAAGGGGAATTGTGTTAAATGATTCTACTGTGCAACACATTTTAGTGTACAAATAGTCCATTATATAATAAGGTGACCATAATAGCTATATCATAATTAGGAATTAAGTTCAAACCAAATACATAAATACTTCCATAATCCCCTCCATAATATCTCTATGATTCTCTCAAGAAATATGAAACCATATTTTCACTCATCCCTCCTCATCTCCCACTCATACATAGACTTCTATAATGAGTCTATTTGATTACAAAAAATATGATCTATTCATTAAACATTACAAGTATGAATTATTCTTCGCACTTGCCCTTTCTCTTTTTCATTGGTCCTTGGAAATGGTTTCCCCATCTTCAACTCTACTCACATTTTCTACCTTGTGAAATATTTCGCCTTCTTCCATCTTTGTCCTCAATCTTCTTCATTTTGTACCTACAAATATAAAGGAAATTGAATTCCATATAAAAATATTACCATCCTCCAAAATACATGGGTTTTGATCCACTATATCTATCCATTTCTAGGAAACATTTTCTCATGCATGGTACATGAACAATTTTTCTATCACGAGTCTTCATACTTATGCATGTTACTCCACCTGCATCAGCATCAATCATCATTTAAGATTTTTTTTGGCTTACCTGTGTAATGCTCCAAATTACTAATTAAGTAAAATAATAATAATAAAGCACTAAAAATAAGCCATGGGAAATGAAAAGTCAAGATAAAGAGAGAATTAAAAATGACAAGTGGATTAGGTTATTTGTGATGGGTGAATTTTATATAAGGAAGGTGAAGAAGGGAAAAGGAATTTCTTTGCCTTAGGTGGAATAGGCTAAGATAATCTAGCATAATAGTATATTGAGGCCTCAAGGGTGGCCAACTCTAGAAGGTTATTATGCATTTGTCGTTGAGCCTATGGTTGGGTGGAGATTTGTCCACTTGGTGTTTGTTGTAGTCAACTGAATTATAGTGAAGCAACAATTCAACACATTATAGGAAGTAAGTTCCATCAATCACTTAGAGTTTGTAGTTATAAATAAATAGATTTTCCTTATAATTTTATGAACTTCTATGTAAGCATTTAGGTTTGTAGAGCTGACCATTAAAACATGTAACTATGCACTTGATGCTCAAAAATCACTTGCTTGTTGCACTCAATGTGCCTTTTATAACCCAGTATGAGAGATATGTGTAATTAATTTAATGTTTCATATGGGGTTGGCACATAACTTAAAATAAAAATAAAAAGTAAATAATCTCTCTCACACACACACATAAAGACAAGGGCTACTTTTTATGCTAGGAGGAGAGGGATGTGTAATTCCTATGGAGTTAACATGTTGAATTTTAAACATGTGTATTTCAATGGTTTGTATAAATAAAATATTTCAATGTCCAACTTAAATGAACTATTTCAATATCAACATTATATATCTCTCAAGTTGCAAATATTTTCTCACGTTTTGAGCTTTAAGAAATGGTTGCAGCTAGAAGAATTTGATTACACTTAACACATGATAAATTCAAAATTAAAATAGTTATACATGTCAGGCCAGGCAGTAACTCTCCAAAGGCAGAAAAAAATAATTCGTCTGATTATTCCATATGTAGGTTATTGTTATATACATTAGGAGTGATTGTTCAGTTCATCTTCCGATGACTATTCACATTCCTGATTTATTTATTTACAAATTCCCCAATCATGAAGATTAGGTGTCAACATTCCCCCCCTTAATCTGAAGGGATGTTGGTGAGTCCAAGCATCATTCTGAATCGTTCAAGCTTTTCCTTTCCAAGTGCTTTGGTGAAGATGTCTTCAATTTGCTCATTTTTGGAACAATGACGGAGATGGATTGTTTTGGCCTCAACATGATGTCGAATCAGATGATATTTAGTATTGATATGCTTTGTTCGATCATGGAACTTTGGATTCTTGGCCAACTTTATTGCAGAGGTGTTATCAATCATGAGTGGAGTTGATTGTACTTGTTTTACCTACAAATATTCAAGAATTTTCCTGAGCCACACAATTTCTTTCGTTGCTTCAGCTGCTGCCACGTATTCTGCTTCAGTTGTGGAATCTGCTAGAACTGATTGTTTGCGTGATCTCCAGGAGACAACTCTTGATCCAAGACTCATAGCATATCCTGAAGTAGATACCCCAGTTTCTTTGTCTCCATCGAAGTCTGAATCAGAGTATCCAATCAAGCTGAAGTCGTCCACCTGTGTATACTTGATTCCAAGGTCTTGAGTTCCCTTCAAGTACCTTAGAACTCTTTTTGCAGCAGACCACTGTCCCTCACAAGGCTTTTGCATGAACCTGGAGAGGATTCCAACAGTAAATGAAATGTCTGGTCTGGTAGTAGTGAGGTAGATGAGACTTCCTACAAGCTGTCTATACTTTGTTGCATCCTCAAATTCCTTTCCTTCAATAGATGTGAGCTTTAAGTTTTGTTCCATTGGAGTAGAAAGAGGATTGCACTCTGTCATGCCAAATCTGTTTAACAAATCTCCAACGTATTTCTTTTGAGAAAGAAATATGGATTTTGGATGTTGGGTTACTTCAATGCCAAGATAGTAATGAACATAGCCCAAATCAGTCATTTCAAAACTTTTCCCCAATTCCTTCTTTATGGATGCAATGTAGCTTTCATTGTTCCCTGTCATTAAAAGATCATCTACATATACCACAAGATACACAACTGTTTTGCCAACTTTCTTGACAAATAAAGTTGCATCATCAAGATCAAAATGATTGAAGTTGAGTTTCAGAAGATGCTCAGTTAGTTTTTCATACCAGGCTCGCGGTGCTTGTTTGAGGCCATACAAGGACTTCACAAGTTTTCATACTTTATGTTCATGTCCTTTCACAGCAAATCCTTCAGGCTGGGACATAAAAACATTCTCTTTTAGATCTCCATTCAAGAATGCAGTTTTTACATCCATTTGATGGACTTTCCAACCGTTCTGAGCTTCTAGTGCAAAGAGTGTTCGGATGGTGGCCCATTTTGCTGTGGGGGAAAAAGTTTCCTCATAATCAACCCCTTCCTTTTGTGCAAAACCTTTTGCCACAAGACTAGCTTTGTGCTTGTCAAGTGAGCCACCAGCTTTGTACTTGTCCTTGTAGACTCACTTGCAGCCAATTGGTTTGGTTCCAAATGGAGGATCAACCATCTTCCAAGTGCCATTCTTTATGAGGGCATCATACTCCTTTTGCATCGCTTCTTTCCATTCATCATGAGAAGCAGCTTCTTTGAAGGAAGTTGGTTCAAAATCTGTAGACAAGTTCAATTCACAATCATAAGTAACATCCATATCAACAGGGGAATTAGAGTCATCTACATCACCTCCATTTTGTCGGTTTGAATTTCTGGTTCCTGTTTTTTCAATTTCATCAGGATGAACACTTTCAAGTGTCTTTGTCAGCCACTTTGGGGTACCTTTCTGAGATGGTCCAGGCTGCTCTGTTGATTGAGTTGGGACTGAATCAAGATTGAGTCTCCCAATTCTATCAATTACATCACTTAAAGCATTATCCGTTGTTGGAGTTTCATGCAGAGGAGATTGTTCTTCAGAAGAAGATTCCACATGTTGATCTAGTATAGGAATCCCCCCTTCAAGATGTGGAATCTGATTATCAAATTCTTGAAATGATTTCTTTTTTGCGAATCTATCCAAGCGATCAAGTTGCCGCTCAACAACATTGTCAGATTTGGATGATTCAAGAAAAATGACATCTCTAGATACAACAAACTTTTTATTTACTTCATCATAGAGGCGGTATGATTTAGAGGTGTTTGAATACCCCAGGAAGATACACTTATGACTTCTAGCACCAAGTTTGTTTCTATGTACCTTTGGTATCAAAGCATAACAGATGGAACCAAAGATCCTGAGATGTTTTACCGAAGGAACATGTACATACCACAATTCATAAGGAGTCTTGTTTCTTATAGCATTAGATGGACATCTATTCTTTATATATGCAGCACATAGAACAGCATCAGCCCAAAACATTATCTTTACATTTTTGAAGAAAAGCATGGATCGTACCATATTCAAGATTGTTCTATTCATTCTTTCAGCTACACCATTCTGTTGGGGATTATAAGGCACAGTTGTTTGATGTTTGATCTCATGTTGGCGAAGATAGTTTTCAAATTCATTTGATGTATATTCTTTTCCATTATCAGTGCGAATAGACCCAATATGAGATTGTGCATCATTTTCAATCCATTTATGAAAATTCTTGAATGTTTGAAAGGCATCAGATTTTTTCTTCAATAAATAAACCCAACACACTCTGGTGTAATCATCAATAAATGTCATGATATATTTATTTCCATTTGTAGAAGGAACATGCATTGGACCACATAAATCTAAATGAATGAGTTCAAGCTTCCTATGTGCTCTTGAATGTGAATCATGAAAGGACTATTTTCTATGCTTTCCTAGAATGCAAGCATCACATTGCTTATGTTTCCTAGGAATTGTAGGCAAACCAGCAACACCATTTTTCTTCAATAAGCGGAGACTGTCATAGTTTAAATGTCCAAATCTAGCATGCCATAATAAACTTGATGGAAGTGTACCTTCTTCATGATGAGAAATATATGAGAAATGTTGTGCATGAGCAGAGGTTCCTTGCAGTTTGAGAATTCTTTCTTCTTCTATTCCCCTCATGACAAGTGAGTGTTCAGATGCTTTTCTTACCTCAAGCTTTCCATCAAACATATGAATGCAGTGACCTTGTTGGCGGATGTGGACCAAGGACAACAAGTTTCTCTTGAGCTGTGGGAGATATAGAACATGATCCAGAAGAAAGTCTGGAAGACCAGGCAGTTTAAGCCTGATTGTGCCAAGCCCTGATGGCTTGATTTTTGACTGATCTGCAAAGTATACTGCTCCATCAACATTGTCAGTGAAATCTTCAAAAAAATCTTTTCTATGAGTCATGTGACAGGTTGCTCCTAAATCAAGCAACCAATCATTTTTTGAAGAAGCAAGTGAAGCCTTAAACAAATCTTCATTTACTCCAATGTTACATTGTGCCTCTATATATTGAGTGGATTCAGGTGCTTTACCTTTGTCTGTATCATCAGTTTTACCTTTCTGTTGGTTTCTTTTCTGCTCAATTTTGTCCCATGGTAGCTTGCATGTAGAAGCATCATGTGATTCATTTCGTTTGCAGCGAATGCAATGCAGATCTGCCTTTTCTCCTTGAGAATGTCTGCCCCCCCTGCCTCTGAAGTATCTTCCTCTTCCTCTTCGTCCACCTCTTCCTCTTGTAGGATCTTGAGCAGGATGCTTTTCTTTATGAGCAAGGCACACAGTCTCTTCAGAAGATTCAGGGGCTATCTTCTTTCCAAAGGCTTTCTCTCTTTCAACAAACTTTTTCACAAGAGAGTCAAAGGTTATATCTCTAAGATTTCCATTTGCTTGTAAAGACTCAAGATAATTGGAGTAGGTAGGATAGAGTTCCTTGAGAAAAGCAATAAGAGGGATATCCAGCTCAACCTTAGTGGATTTGATATCATGCATTATAGACTTTACTTCAGATGCAAGAGCAAGAGGATCATTATTTTTCAGTTCAAGAGTGAAGAGTTTAATCATGAGATGAACAACTTCAAGTGCAGAATGTGAGTCATAGAGTTCTTTCAGCTTTTGTAAAGCTTCAAAGGCAGTTGAATACGATGAAATATGGTGACTCACCTCTTCATTTACAGATGCTGCGATTAATGCATAGGCTTTGTTGTTCTTGTTTTCCCAAATGACGAGCTCTTTGTCTGATGTAGGCTGCACTGGGTCATTGTCTCCTTCTCCAACACACACTCTCCACAACTCATTGAAGATGAGGGTGTGTTTTATCATCTGGGACCATTCAGGATAGTTCTCCTTGCCAGTGAGAACTATTCCTACCATAGAGATGATTGAATGCATTCTGTAAAAAATTACTTCTGCTGATAAAAAACTTCTGCTGTTAAAAAACTTCTGCTGAAAAAAGTGAAATTGCACTCAAAAAGGCATTCTCAAAGGATTTCAAATCTCTTCCTTAAGCTACAACTTTATGCACTATATTTTCTTCAAATCCCTCTAATGTTAGATAAAAGCATCCAGAATAATACCAGCTGTTCATCCATACATAACTTCAATGCTTACAAGATTATCTGAATACTTATTACAATGATGCAAACTCGGTTTCACCTTATACTTATTACAATGATACCATGCAGTGGAGCCCCAGCCTCGGCCCCGCTTATTCAAGAGGCGCAGAAAATCGTTTACTATATATGCAGCTGATAGTAAAAACTTCCTTTTACAATTTTGAAAAAAAAAAACCAAAATCGATGTCGCAATTATCGACTGCAGCTCCTAGTTATAGGACTGAACAAACTCAGGGATATAAAAAGAATATAGGGGTTTTCCCCACACCTGGACTCCGAGAGCGCGAAAACACACCACAAAAGACCGTATAGCGCAGCCTAGGTGGATCCAGGCACCGATCGATTGCTAAAAGGTTGTGCAAACCGATTGAAACGTATTCATACAATTGCTCTCCCTTTAGTTGAAGTTTAGAAAGTGTCACGACGGTTAGTGGGCATCCGTGGAGACCTCTAGAATATTATCGATACCACAACTGCAATCAAGCTTAAAAGATGGGCCGTTTGGCAAGAAATAGATAGACAGACCACAAAGCCAGAAATATTCGAATGAAGAGGAACCCATAAAGAAACCTACCATATCCAATTCAACGCAGACGAGAACTCAAAGGCCAAGCAAAAGTGTTTGATTGGATGCAGATCGGTTCTGTGCAACCCCTTTGACTGTCGTAGATTTTTATGAAAGCGTAGAGTTCCAACACGGCGAAGAGCTTCATGTTGAACTCCAACTTGAGGTCATTGGAACGAAAAATAGACGTAGTGGTAGAAATACACGGCAAAGAGCTTCATGTTGAACGCCAACTTGACCAGTGCACAGAGAGTATGCAGGTCGGACCAGTGCACATCACAGTCATACGTCAAAAACAAGTACAAGAAAGAAACCCTCTATTTCTTTTTCTTCTACTAATAATGAATGGCCTGCACGCTTCAATGCTCAGGTCTACAACTTTGAAATCGATTCGTTGACGTAGCGCAGTGGAAGAGGAAACCGTTTATCCAATGGAATGTACACAGAATAACGCTTTTTTTGTTTTGAAACATTTATGACATGGTATCAGAGCTAGTTCTAAAAATAGTTGTAACTCCCTTCATAGTCTACCACTGCCTCTGTCCTGAGCACTGCCACTGCCTCTGTCAAGAGCGCTGCTCTGCCTCTGCCTCTGTCGCTCTTTGAACATTAACATGTTTTGAGCTCTGAGAAATGGTTGCAGCTAGAAGGATTTGATTATACTTAACACATGATAAATTCAAAATTAAAATGGATCTACACTAGTGTCTAGTGACGATGACTTGATGAACCTCATATACTATTCCTAAATCCAAACAAAACATTCAATGTAGATTATAAATGAAACATTTCATCATTCAAGGTTAAGTAATATTTACGTCTATTTCAAATTATATTAATAATAAAAATACATGTAACATTTGAAAATAAATACTTATGATTAATACATTTCAAGTAGTCTCACTATTTTACATTTTGGCCATTTTAAAATATATTTTTTGGCCAATTTTATCTGAAATATAGCAAATATTATTAAAAATTGCAAATGTAAGTTATGTCATCTTCACAATCTCTTTAAATATTTTTAGTTAAGACAAATATATACTAATTATAATATTTTATATTATATAATTTAATATTATTGAAAATTAAAATTAAAATATAATTATTTATTATTTATTATAATTATGTATTATATGATAGTATAGATAGTTTTAAATAGTTTTAAAATAATTAATAAAAGTCATTATATCAAAATTCAGTTGTTGTGATTTCTTAAAAAAAAATTATTATAAATTTTATTTAAATTTTAAATTTTACATATTAATATTATATAATAAAATATTTAAACAAATACTCAATATCATATTTTAAAAGATCAATGGATACACAGTGATTTAGCAAAAAGCAGAGAAAATGGGGTTTAAGCGTAAATCCATTGTAAATCCATCCAAGGAGCAGGAAGCGTCGAAGGGTGGATCGATGGTCATCGCTCGGAGGTAAAGTGCAAAAATCTTTTTTCGAGGAAGTGGTTTATTATACCACAAGTGGTATTTTGGAAGGGGCATAAGCGGGAATTGGTATTTAGAGGATGGCTTCCGATTCCACTCGGCAAGCGACACGTAGCAGCGGGAAGGAAGAGGATACTGCTTTTCGGGTGGGTATTCCTCAAGCTACATGTCCACCCGAAATATATGTAGACCGTTGGATCCACGAAGAGATGATCAACGGTGGAGGTTCGGATGCATCAGGAATGCGGACCCACCTTTTTATGGTCACGAATGTAATTATTTTGAATTCCAAACTTTTAGGTAGTGGGGTCGGGTGTTTTTTTTATATTATTTTACCTAGGTTAGCCATATATACCAATTGTGGGGTTGGTTCCAAGTGTTAAAAGTTCAAGCCAATTCTGCTTTAATTAGGTCACGTGGGCCATTTTTTGGTAAATGCAAGGAAGATTGATTTACCTTGTAAAATATGTAAGGTAATTGTTTCGGTTAATAGAAAGATCCACTCTTATTTGACCCAAAAAAATATCATATTTTAAAATATCTTTTTAATTTATATTAATTATTATATTCTATTTTTATTAATATTTATTTTGTATAATATATTTATATGACTAAAAAAATTTAATCTGCTCCCCCCGAGAAGTTAAATTTGATCGAAATTAACTTGTTTTTAACATATTTAATAATCATTTACTGGTGTTTTAAAAATTGTCATGTTATTAATGACAATTACTTTTTTTTCATGTCAATTTGATATGTATATTTAAAAGACAGTCTAATTTATAGAGAAAATGACTTTTCTTTGGGGCCTCATTTTATTGTTAATTTTAACCACAATTCGCTAGAAATTTTTAAAAACTTGACTTTAAATTGTTTAATCTATAAAATTCAAGTTCCCTAGACTTTTCCACTGTGTTGAATCTATTTATGTATTCAAAAAAGTATTTTAAGTAACAAAAAATTACAATAACCTAATTATGGTGAAAAATCTTATTTCTTCTATAAATTAGAATAAACCTATTTAAAATTTACCCATATGCATTTAAATATAAATATGATATATTCTACTCCAAATATGTATTATAAAGTTCATACTATAAATTAGAAAGTTAAGATATCTTTAAGATAATAAAAAAATTTAAATATCATTTTTTTGGGGATTCAACTGCGTTAAGTAAATCATTCATCTATGACCATTTCCATGAGAGGTAGTCGCAACTTACTAATTTCTCATGATTTTGTTTTTTTTCATAACATAACAAAGAGTTTTTGTTTTTCTATAAGATAAGAGGTAGTTTTATAAGATAACAAATAGTTTTAATAATGTTTTTTCCATAATTAATAATACAGAGTTTTTATTTTCCATAATTAATTATGCATTCAAACTTCTTGGCGGAAAATCGTAAATCTCAATGCTCATCATCTGGGAGTTTTAATCATTTGAGTTGGTTTAGATTTTTTTTTACAATTGTGTTTTGTTAAATTATTTTCATGTTTTTTACAAGAATTCATCTATTTTGATTTAAATAGGTATTAATGAACTATATTTATTATGTGCAAGATTTCTATGATTATGGTGATACCAAGATGTAAATTGGGAGAGTTCTAGCTAGAAAAGAGGATACGAGGGTAATTAAGAGTTCTATTTTGAATCAATTTATTTCTAATGATTATGTATTTAAGTGTATCTAGCTATATGAGGTTGAATATTTACGCCGTAAGGCGTTCCCTTTTGAAATCAACTTTCCTCTTGGGTTACGTGTACATTTCTGAACCTTTGATTTAAGTGTTAGACGATGAAAATAATCTTACCCATCCATTAGAGCGATATACGATGTGACCGAGCGGACACTTGCCCTCGCCTACTTCCAGGTGCTTCTCCGCTCGACGCTACGCTACTTCCAGGTGCTTCTCCGTCTCTGTCTGGAGACCTTGCACTTGCCCTCGCTCGGCGATACCAGATGCCCATCCCACTTCCTGGCATTGCCTCTTGCGCTGCCAGCCCCAGCAGCATGCCCCGAGTTCTTGGTAAAACAGCTGGATTCCTTGATCACGTGGAAGGAAGCGCTGAACACAGCGGTGTCCTCCACCAGATAACCCATCTCAGGAGCCAGAAAGTCCGACATCTTCATGTAGTCATTCCACCCAAGACTAGTATTATCGCCATTCTTGTTGTCCGTCGCAAAGCGGCCGTAGGAATCCCTGTGCATATGATTCATCCCGGCCCGCTGATTCAGAATTGACATCCGAAAGAGGCACCGGCAACTACGCTCTGGAAGTGTAGACATGGACTTCTCTGTGTCCTTGCTTTCCAAGCACATGGAAATATAATCAGCCCCATCGACAGTAGATTGATACACGCTGAGATGCAGATTGCATTCTTCAGCCGGGAAGACTGGGCTCATGATCTTCTGTGTCTTGATCATTTCTTTGAAAAGGGAGAAGTTGTGTATCTTCCAGGTGAATTTGCCACTGATGGCATCAGGTACAGGTGCAATGACCGCAGCGAGCTGCTGCAACTGGAGCTCATTGTCCCTTGAAAAGGACACCGACTCATGCAGGACCAATATCTCCGTCGTGATTAGCACTGCATCGTTTGCCAAGAATCCCGACCTGGAATCTAAGACGGTGGAGCTCGGTGTAAAGTCACACTAGCCATGGGACTTCTTCTTGCCAGAGAAACGGTGCCAGGAATCCCGCTGTATCGACTTCGCCTCATCGCGCTGGTTCGTTACACACAGCCGATAGCTGGCAAAGCAATCCCACTTGGAAGCCCGGGGTTCCATGACCTGCAAATAGATGGACAGATACCCTCGGAGAGCCTGAGTATCGCCACGGGGATACACCAACTGTGGGATGGGCAATTACGGATTTTTTCTTCGTTCTCCTCCCCACCTGCTGTGGGATGGGCAATTACGGATTTTATGTGTGGTTTTATAGACCTCGTCACCTGCGAAAAATATATATAGAGCCATCATTTCAGCCCGATAATGATAATGATATTTAATTTCTTCAATTTCCTGTCTTTTTATTATATTAAAATACCTAATATTCCATCGCTGTCGTCACCTCTAAGTGTATTCCATAAACGAGGCCCATAGTTAGCGTCACTATGTCTAATTTAGTTATTGAAATTTTTGATTTGTTGAAATTTTTGATTTGTTGAAGTATATAGTTAAATTGGAGTAAAAAACAATGAACAATGAAAGCATGCATAAAGAGATAGAAAAATATCATCTCTCCAGTGATAAAATAATATATTTTTATGAAAATTTTTATTCAAGTGAGAAATTGTATGAATAATGGTTACAATATATTTTTAGGAAAAATTTTATTCAAGTGAGAATTTGTATGAATAATGATTGAGCATCCTTTTACTCTAATATTTCCAATATTTTTGGAAAAATATTAAGAATGATTTGGGCTTATATTTTTAGAAGTTACAGTTGAACTTTTTAATCATTGAAAAGTAAAGAAATAATTTTATAAAAATTAATATCCCTTTTATTGGTGATGAATTATACTTTTTCTTTTTTTATAAATTGATGTAACATATTGTATTTTTTTGAAAAAAAATTCTGGTCAAAAGAATTCTACTATATAAATTGATTTTAGGAATTCCACTATATAAATTGATTTTAGTTGATTATCACGCAATTTTATTATAATATATGAAAGAACAACAATAACAAACTAGAACCAGTTTCTACATTTACAATGGCTACAACTAATTTTACTTAATTTATATATTTAATTAGATTATAAATTTTAATAATATGAAATTTTAATTAATTTTTTAATTCAAATTACATTTACCTAAACTAAAGTTAAAATTACTAATAACTATAAATGCAGTATTTTAAAATTGAAATGTTACCAGTATATTAGTTTATAATCAAAAATAAAATTGTTATAAATAAATAATAAACATTAAATGAATAAAAAACTAACATTATTATAATCATATTTATGTCGTAAGGCGTTTCCCTTTGAAATCAACTTTCATCTTGGGTTACATGTACATTTCTGAGCCTTTGATTTAAGTGTTAGATGATGAAAGTAATCTTACCCATCCAATTGATTAGACTGGTATACGATGCGACCCAGCAGATCGACGCTTGCCCTCACTCGACGCTATGCTACTTCCAGGTGCTTCACCGTCTGGAGACCTTGCACTTGCTCTCGCTCGGCGATACTATATTCTAGGACCTTGGATCTGTGGAAATCGACTTCAGGAAACCCTTCATATCAATCATAAGGTAGCAAATGATATTCTGACCCTCAGAACATACCCAGTCTGCTACAGGACCCAGGAGATGATTCCAGGAGGTCTCGCTAAGCCTTAAAAGGGCTTGGATTATCACCACTAGATGCCTTCGACTGTCACAAGTCCACTTCTGGACTTCGGTCTATTGCGGGATGGCTACAGGAATTGCGATCTGTTACAGAATGGTTGCTCGGCATCAGGGTATGTATTTCCATTTTAGTTTGCCTCAGAGTATCAAGGATTTTGAAGCAGAAGCTAAAGCAATCGGTAGGGTTAAACATCCCAACATTGTTCGCCTTCGAGCTTTCTATTGGGGTATAGAGGAAAAATTGTTGGTTTATGACTACATTCCACATGGAAGCTTGGAAAATGCCTATTATGGTGGGTTCTCTTGTTCTCTTTTTTCCATTCCACGTATATCTGCAGGAAATCTCGTTCAATTCATTTCTACATGGTTGTTTTTTATTTTTTTTACAAAGATAGCCCTTAAATCGCTTGCATATTATGAGTTTCTTATGGATTCCACAATCTCCCTTGTTTAGCTACTGTACCTTCAGCTAATACATAGTCATTTGAAAAAGATGTACCTTCAGCTCCTGTATCTATTTTTTCGCCATCTTTATGACTGCAGTCAGCTTAGATAAACATTGAATAGCTCTAATTTTCAATTTTAGTCACCCTGTCTTGGGCCAAACTTGTAGGTTTTAACCCTGTACAGAAATTACCTGCATACGAATTCTTAAACAAAGAAAATAAACAATGCGAGAGCATAACCCATAAAACACATATGCACAGAGATTTTTCCCTGGATCCCAAAACCGGGACTACCAGCTTGATTTTTCATTATATTCCTTTCAATGTTACAATACATATTTATACATGCCGAAGCATCCAATAGCATGGACCAAAAACCATCGTGTCCAAAAAAAAAAAAACATGTGCGAAAATCATGCACAAAACCATAGGTGGGTCCGCCCAACCTAACATATGGTCCAAAACCAAAATTTTCCGGGGCGCTGCCCCGGACCCCATAAAGTGGGGTTACGGGTGCCCTTCAAACCCCCTATTAACTACGTGGAAAGAATATAACACAACCCAACAATCTCCCACTTGTTGTTTTCTTTCCACAGGGGGCCACAGGAGAGCTTAGTCATTTTTTCAGCCCTGAGATTCCCATTGCTTCTCTACACCAAGAGAACTTCTCAGAGCTCACAAATTTTGTCAATGCATCTGCATTATTCTTCAAAGTGTCCACCTTTACCAGCAACACCTTTCTGTCTTCTATCATATCCCTCACAAAGTGATACTGAACATCAATGTGCTTTGTCTTTGAATGATAAGCAGGGTTCTTTGCCAAGAAAATTGCACTTTGGCTGTCACAGTCTATTCTTATAGCTCCCTGTACTAACCCCATACTTGAACACAATCTCTGCAACCAAACTGCTTCCTTGCTTGCATGAGTGACTACCATTTATTCTGCCTTTGTAGTTGATAGTGCCACTACAGATTGTTTCTTACTCATCCAACTGACTGCACTTCCAAATAGGTTAAACACATACCCACTTGTAGATCTTCTCTGATCCAGATCTCCAGCCCAGTCTGCATCAACAAAGCCATGAATATCCAACACTCTGTCCAATCCTGGTCTTCCTTGGTATCACAAACCATAATCACTAGTGCCACGCAAATACCTGAAAACCCGCTTCACTGCTGTCCAGTGCTCCTTCCCAGGTTTTGACATAAACCTGCTCAATACTACCACTGCATGTGCAATGTCTGGTCTAGTACAGACCATTGCATACATCAGGTTACCCACTGCACTTTCATATGGAACACGGGACATGTCCTCTTCCTCTTCTTGTGTCTTGGGACACTGTTCAGCAGATAACCTCACACCTACAGGAATAGGAACCTTCACCGGTTTACTATCCTGCATATTAAACCTCTGGAGTATTGTCTCGACATAATTCCTCTGGTTTAACCAGAGCTTCCTCTTTGACCGATCTCTTTTAATGTCCATGCCCAAAATATAGTTTGCAGCACCAAGATCTTTCATGTCGAATTTGGAGGACAATTGGGTCTTCAAATCCTGGATAATTTCTTTGTCATTTCCAACCGGCAACATATCATCCACATACAAGACCAGATAAATAATACGGTCACCAATTAATTTAAAATACGCACAATGATCTGCTTTGCTTCTGGTGAAGCCAAGTCCCCTTATAAATGTATCAAATTTCTGATACCACATCCTTGGTGACTGTTTTAACCCATACAGAGACTTCTTTAACTTGCATACCAGTTCTTTCTTACCCTTCACCACAAAGCCTTCAGGTTGCTTCATGTAGATTTCCTCTTCCAAATACCCGTGAAGAAATGTTGTCTTCACATCCATCTGTTCTACCTCAAAATAAAAAGCAGCAGCAACAGATAAAAGTAATATAATAGAAGTTACCTTGGAAACAGGAGAAAAAATATCACCAAAATCAATTTCGGGCACCTGGGAATAACCTTTTGCTACCAACTGAGCTTTGTATTTCTCCACCTTTCCTTCTGCATTTGTCTTCTTCTTGAACACCCATTTGCTGCCAATGGGTTTCCTTCCAGCCGGCGACTCCACCAGATCCCAAGCCTCATTTTTGTACAAAGATGCCATTTCATCGACCATGGCCTCTTTCCAGAGTTTTCCATCCTCTGAATCCACTGCTTCCTTCACAGTTCTGGGATCATTATCAGTAACAGACAAAGCAAAATTTGAACTGAAAGCAGATGGACTATACCTTTCTGGTTGCCTTCTTTCTCGAACTGATCTTCTCACAGCCGGAGTTTGTGGCTCTTCATCTTCTGATTCCTCCTCTGCTGCAGAGTCTGATTCTTCCTCCTTTCGCTCAAACTCTATCTTCTCAGGTTCCTTTGGTTGGACTTCATGTTGAATAACATCTTTTACCTCTCTGAACAACACATCTCGGCTGTACACAACCTTCCGTGTGACTGGGTTTCAAAGCTTATAACCCTTTAAACCATCCTTATACCCAATAAAGATGCACTTTTCAGATTTACTATCCAACTTGGTTCGTTTCTCCTTTGGAACATGTACATATGCATCACATCCAAATACCCTTAGATGTGAAAGAGAGGGTTTATTACCAATCCATACTTCTTGTGGAGTCTTATCCTCCAACGTTGATGAAGGTGATCTGTTTATCAGGTAACATGCAGTATCCACCGCCTCTACCCAAAATTCCTGTCCTAACCCGGCACCACTGAGCATGCTTCTTGCCCTTTCCATCAACGTCTTGTTCATTCTTTCTGCGACAACATTTTGTTGAGGTGTGTATGGAGTAGTCTTCTGCCTGCTATACCACACTTCTTACAAAATTCTTCAAATTCCTTGCTGCAAAATTCTCCACCATTATCTGTCCTCGGCACCTTTATCTTCTTCTCTGTCTAATTTTCCACTAGAGCCTTAAATTCTTTAAACCTGTCAAAGACTTCAGATTTCTTCTTAAGAAAATATATCCATGTATTCCTTGAGAAGTCATCTATGAATGATACATAGTACACAGACTTACTGATGGAACCTTCACAGGTCCAAACACATCACTGTGCACAAGCTCTAATATTTGTTTCGTCCTCTTACCACCAGAGGGGAAACTCACCCGATTCTGCTTCCCATATACACAATTTTCACAGAAATCAAAATCCAGAGAGCTATTATTCATACCTTCTACCATACCTTTACCATGAAGTATTCGAAGGCCCTTCTCTCCAATATGTCCAAGCCTTTGATGCCACAACATGGTCTTCTCTCCAGAGACCACTAGATTCTCTACTCCATTTTCAGGAACCATAGAACTATTGCACCCATCAAAAACAGTGCTACCTTGCAGCTTGTACAGAGTTCCAATCCAAACTCCCCGCATTAATATCAGTTCTCCTCGAACCATCTTGCAGGTATCTTTCTCGAACATCGTCTTTACACCTGCATCATCCAACTTGCTTACAGAAATCAAATTTCTGGCCAGTGCAGGAATATGTAGAACACCCGGAAGTGTTCTAACCCTTCCACCTTGCAACTTCAACTTTACTTTTCCCCGACCAATGATTCTAGCCTTCCTATCATATCCTAAGAAGACATCACCACCATTGTATTTCTCATACTCGCAGAACCACTCTCTATGGGGAGTGAAGTGAAAGGATGCACCTGAGTCAATCAACCATGCCTCATGATCTACATGTGTACTTGAAGAAGCCAGGTACACATCCCCACCTTCATCTGAGGTGGTTTTCGCCTCTGCAGAAGGAGCATCATCAGATCCCTTTCCTTTATCAAGAGCTTTAGATTTACAATCCCTTCTGAAGTGCCCTTCCTTTCCGCATTTCCAGCACACCACCTTTGTAGGTTTTCCTCGAGATTTAGATCTCCCTCTAGATTTAGATCTCCCACTCGATGAATTATTTTTGTTTCTGTTCTGGGACCGTCCTTGTACAGACAAGGCATCACCATTATGGCTGTCCATATTTTTCTGTCTCATCTCCTCCGTCAGCAAGGCTGAGACTATTTCATCAAACTGCAAAGCAGTTGCATTGCTACCTATTGCAATAACCAGACTATCCTATGAATCTGGTAGAGAACATAACAGAGTGATGCACTTATCTTCATCTGAAATTTTAATATCAACAGATAATAACTGACTTACCACAGTATTAAACGCATTCAGATGCTCTGTCACCGAGTCTCCATCTTTCATCCTTAGGTTATATAGCTTTTTTCGTAGGAACAGTTTATTCACCAGAGACTTAGATTGGTACAAAGTCCCTAACTTGACCCACAAAGCCTTTGCCGTAGCTTCCCCTGATACATTCAGCAATACTGAATCCGAGGCACACAATCGTATTGTGCTCTTTGCCTTCCGATCCAACTTCTTCCATTCTTCATCGGTCACTCCCGATGGTTTAGTACCCGGATCTACCGCGATCCACTGATCTTTATCCACCAACAGATCCTCCATCTTGAGTTTCCACAACTCAAAATTCTGACCATTGAACTTCTCAATCTCTATCTTTCCACTGCTCGCCATAGGCCCGAGTGAAACCCCTCAGCAACAAAGGCGTCCCCTTGAAGCCAAAACAACTCCGATACCAAATGTAGGTTTTAACCCTGTACAAAAATTACCTGCATACGAATTCTTAAACAAAGAAAATAAACAATGCGAGAGCATAACCCATAAAACACATATGCACAGAGATTTTTCCCTGGATCCCAAAACCGGGACTACCAGCTTGATTTTTCATTATATTCCTTTCAATGTTACAATACATATTTATACATGTCGAAGCATCCAATACCATGGACCGAAAACCATCGCGTCCAAAAAAAAAAAAAAAACATGTGCGAAAATCATGCACAAAACCATAGGTGGGTCCACCCAACCTAACATATGGTCCAAAACCAAAATTTTCCGGGGCGCTGCCCCGGACCCCATAAAGTGGGGTTACGGGTGCCCTTCAAACCCCCTATTAACTAAGTGGAAAGAATATAACACAACCCAACAAAACTTTTGAACATTATGGCACCTCTTTCATTACAAGCATTAGGGGAATTGACATTATTACAAAGATTTTGGTTGATGTTGTATGTATCAGGTTCCGTCCCCGTATATTTGTTCATGTAACAAAGGTGGATCTGAGTACCACGGTGTTGGGATTCAAGATATCAATGCCTATTATGATTGCTCCAACTGCCATGCAAAAGATGGCTCATCCCGAAGGTATGCATTAGATTATTGTATTACAGTTAACATCCTATTTTGATGCATATATTTTTTGAAAGTGAATCCATCATCTTTTACAGGAGAGTATGCTACTGCAAGAGCTGCTGGAATGATAATGGTTTGGACATCAGTCTTATCTTTGTGGGATCGATCTTCTGAATGTTTTAATTTCCTTCTAGCTATTAAGGATTTAAGAAATTATAATGATTTTGGATTTTGAAATAGTTGGTTGTGTTGATAAAAATTGAGGCTTAGACATATTTGTTGTATACGCTTTCTTCATGGGCTACATCAAGTGTTGAAGAGGTTGCTTCAACTGGACCAGGCATTCGCTTTTTTCAACTTTATGTAAGTTTATCATTTCCACCCATATGATTGCCTTCCCATGTTTTCTGAGATGTAATTGAGTTCATATCCATCCAATTGTATTATAGGCTCCTAAACCAATGGTAAGATCAGTTATATTGCGTTGGGTTTAGTAAATGTGGATGTATGAGTGGTGTTAAAATTTAGATGTCATTGCTGGCAAGTTTACAAGAATAGGAATGTTGTTGCACAACTTGTTAGAAGAGCGGAGAGGGTTGGTTTTAAGGCAATTGCACTGACTGTGGACACACCTCGACTTGGGCAAAGGGAGTGTGACATTAGAAATAGGTAGTGAAAATTAATTCTATTTTAGATTTGTTGACAAACGCAAAGAATCCCAAATAATTTGACACCTCACAGAAAGTTGATTCCTATTCCTAAACTTCTTGTTTTCACTTTCAAAGTTATATTTCTTGAAGTTGGAATCAAACTCTATATTCTAGCTCTCCTTGCTTATGTAGAGATGGGGATCTTGTATAATCGCTCTTTAGTTCTTTGATGTAACAACCTTTGTTCACATCTATGATGCTTCTGCCAAAAAAAACCTGCAACTTTCACTTTCCTTCATTTTCTTATTCCTAGTGTTTGTATCCTTCAGAAAATATAGAAAATACTTTCAAGGTCTACAGTTTCATACACCGTCATTCTAAAAGGCATGGAGAAATCAGCCTCACTGGTGATGGCTTCAATATCAGGGACTTGAGAATTTACCAAGTCAGTGGGATACTTCTGAATAAGCCTGCGGACTATTTGGAATAATAGCAAATGAAAATTCACTATAATATGAAATGCCACCAAGGTTAGTTGATAAAAATCTAGCTCTCAATAAAAATCAGAACATTGTGGAATTCTTTTAGGATCAGAAGTGACGCTAGGGTTAGAAAAAGCATTTAGCACCTATAATGTATCAAACTTAAAATAAGTCAGAAGTCTCCATTTTATCTAGGATTCCTCTTTGTTCATCCCTTGTCAGACACTGAGGTATCTAATGTTCTGAAAAGTCTCATTGTGATATCCACTCATACATGCTAGACAGTAAGGCACACCTCTGTGTTGAGATTCAATTCTGGATCCATAATTGTTTTTGACTTCTATTGATTTTTCTTTGTCAAAAATGTAGATTCGCATTGCCTCCATATCTTGCCTTAAAGAATTTCGAAGGTTTAGATCTTGGGAAAATGGAGAAGGTATGTGTTCCATTTTATGAGTTCTTTAAATAGAAGGATGCTATTTTTATTTCTTCCTATATTCAAGGTCCAGTCTTCTTCCTTAAGTTGGTTTTTTCTTGCATACAACGGATTTTGGACTGGCATCATATGTTGCAGGTCAAATTGACAGATCATTGAGTTGGAAGGTTTGTAATAGTCCTGGTAGAGGGATATTTCAAATAATTCTTCAGTATTGTGTTTGAATAGAATGAAAATGGATAGAGAAGCACCTGGAGAAATCTTGGGGTTGAGTTCCTGCCTTTTCTTGTAACCTTCTGAATCTCAGAAAAATTATTTGTGATGAGTCATATTATGATTTACATCTTCAAGAAATACTTCGTATCCTTTTTCAAGAAATACTCTGTATCCTTTTTCCAATTATTTTGGCTGTGGCATCGGATGGGCTGTGTTGTGGTTACTCTCCGATGCCCTGTCATTGCATTTCGGTGGTTGTTCTCTTTGATCTCGATGTGATTAATTGGTTGAAAAGGCAAAGACCAGCTGTGGGCAACTTCTTGGCTATTCACAAGTTCATCTGATCTTAGTACTTTTAGATCAATACAAATATGAGGTCTTCGTTTGCTTTTAAAAATATGAAATTGTTATGGTGGCAACCAATGACTATATGGTATCGTTTGTTGCTTGCAGTCCTGCCTACTGTGCTAGACGTCACAGTGAACACTCCAGATGATTCTCAAGTTATTTTAAAGGTACGCTATCTCATAAAAAATATTATCCAGTGCTTATGACGGTAGGTGGTAACATAAGTCTTGTCATAGATGTTCGATCCAGCTTTAAGAATTATGATGAATATAATCCAATCTTGCAGCATCCAGACCTATGGATAGTTATGTTTGGTTCGACAGTAGATTTTAATATATGTTTGTTTTATGGAAACAAGGAATTTCCACAGACCGTATTCTTGATTTATGCCAATTATTAGTTGTGAATGTGGAGACATGCCATCTGACCAACTATTCTTTATCCCATGGGGTAAGAAAATCAGTAGTTCAGAAGCTCATTAAATAATGGGATTGTTTGACAGGCTGGTGGATTGCAATTCACTGGTTCTGTTCAAGATATCATGTGGTATGACCCTACTTGCATTAACAACCTGGGTGTTCGTGTCAAGATAGAAATAGCCATGTACAGTGAAACTGGTTCTATTATTAGTTTGTAAAGCTTAAGTGTGACCATGGCAACATTGGCCATCTTAGTTTTCTTGAAGTGTCCATGACTTGGTAAAAACTTGAATTATACCATGTTCGTGGCAACAGGTTGAGGGATTCATCAGATGTTGCAACCTTGAAGCCCTGTGCCCTTACTATTGTAGAAGGTAACCAATAACTCTGCTCCCCCATCTGAACAAGTCAGGGGAGATAGCTAGAAATTTTTTCTTGCCTTTCTTTAAAATATAAATGTTTTTATCTTGAAAAGGGGTCAAAAATAATGTTAAATCATAATATTAGAAAATTATTCTGTTGTTTCTTGAAGTGATCTAAACTGAGTTTCTACTTGCATACGTGCTTCAAATATATATGCAAAGAAGAATATGCATTGTTTATACTCAAATTTTGCATAATACTCTATATATGATTTTCATTTATTTTTCCTTTGCAGAGGACTACACTGAAGAGCATGCAGTTGCACACATTAGAAGATTACTGGACATTTTTGCCTATACAAGATGCTTTGGTTCTTCAGGAAAGCAAGGGGAACCTCGATCTGGGAAGGGAGGTGGAAAAGAATCAGCTCACTCAATGACAGAGAATGTGGCTGAACAAAACAACGATGTTGCTCTAAAGAAATCCTACCTAGCAATAAAGAAAGAAAAGAAGCAAACAAGGATGGAAAAGACAATAAACCAGAGACCTTTCAAAAAGTTGAAGGTAAGGTTGAGGCTAGTGAAAAAGAAAATGATGGAGAGGAGAACTCAAACCAACATTCTTCTAAGGGTGAAGGAAGAAAGAAATCCTCGAAAGAGGGGAAATCTGAGGCCATTGTAGCTATGGCTGCTGCCAAAGAGGCCACAGATAAAGGGGATATGACAGGAATGTGTCCTCCCTCTAAATTGGCCAGTTCTATGAATTCTTCTCACTCTCACATCTCTTGCCTCCTATTCAATGTTAGTATATTGTTCCCTGCAATTTTTTATAATTTGAAAGTAGTAGTTTTCAATCTTGTGTATAATAGAAATATTATGAGAATGCATATATCCCATACAAATATGGATATGATGTTGAAAGATTTTCCATGTACTCTTCAAGCCATCAAACTATGGTTCTTTATTTGATTGCAATGCAAAGATTCCAAAATTTTTTGAACTGTGAAGCATGGCAAACAATGTGCACATTGCCAAATTTAATTTGTCGATTTTCTTTGGAGCTTATGAGTTAGAACTTTGAAGGGAAAAAAAGTGAATTACGAATAGTATTTTAGTGACTAATGACATTGGGATGTACAGTCATAAGGAACTCCAGAAGGCAATCTGTTGAAGACAAACTTCCTGGAGATTTTTTTTTTATAGACATGAGCGCTTCTTATCCAATCCCACACTAATTTTGAGCTTCACCTCCATAATGGCTAGGAACTGAATTGTTTCTTCTGTAGATTTCTTATATTTGTTATGCCATTTCCCCTGATATACAGGTGAAGCTTTGCAATGGAAAGTTGGTGACTGTAACAGCATCCACCAAAGGTTTTTATAGTGTTGGAAAGCAGCTTGTTCAAAGTCATGCATTTGTCAACTTGCTACAGCAGTTGAGCAGGGCTTTTGCAAATTTCTATAGACGTGAGCACTTCTTATCCAATATTGCACTAATTTTGAGGTTCACCTCCATAATGGCTAGGAACTGAATTGTTTCTTCTGTAGATTTCTTATATTTCTCATGCCATTTCCCCTGAGGTGAAGCTTTGCAATGGAAAGTTGGTCACTGTAACAGCATCCACCAAAGGTTTTTATAGTGTTGGAAAGCATCTTTTTCAAAGTCATGAACTTGTTAACTTGCTACAAAAGTTGAGCAGGGCTTTTGCAAATGTGAGTATCTTTAAGGTCCAAATTATACTTCTATTGCACCTTATATTATTTAATTTCTTACAAGATGCCTTCTCTCGTGTTTAAGAAATTGACATCAGTGTTTAATGTTTGGGCATCGATCTTCTCTTTGTGGGGTCGATCTTCTGAATGTTTTAATTTCCTTCTAGCTATTAAGGATTTAAGAAATTATAATGATTATGGATTTTGAAATAGTTTGTTGTGTTGATAAAAATTGAGGCTTGGACATATTCGTTGTAGACGCTTTCTTCATGGGCTACATCAAGTGTTGAAGAGGTTGCTTCAACTGGACCAGGCATTCTCTTTTTTCAACTTTATGTAAGTTTATCATTTCCACCCATATGATTGTCTTCCCATCCAATTGTATTATAGGCTCCTAAACCAATGGTAAGATCAGTTATATTGCGTTGGGTTTAGTAAATGTGGATGTATGAGTGGTGTTAAAATTTAGATGTCATTTCTGGCAGGCTTACAAGAATAGGAATGTTGTTGCACAACTTGTTAAAAGAGCGGAGAGGCTGGTTTTAAGGCAATTGCACTGACTGTGGACACACCTCGACTTGGGCAGAGGGAGTCTGACATTAGAAATAGGTAGTGAAAATTCATTCTATTTTAGATTTGCTGACAGGACTAGGTAGACACGTGGGATAAATCTTATATTCAGAGTATACTCCTCTTTAGCGTTATGAGTTTGTACCCATGTTTTAACACTTTCTCATCTCTCAACAAAAATCAGAACATTGTGGAATTCTTTTAGGATCAAAAGTGATGCTAGGGTTAGAAAAAGCATTTAGCACCTATAATGTATCAAACTTAAAATAAGTCAGAAGTCTCCATTTTAACTGGGATTCCTCTTTGTTCATCCCTTGTCTGAGACTGAGGTATCTAATGTTCTGAAAAGTGAGATTTGAAATATACACTAACAGAAGGCACAGGTCTAAAATTTGTTTAGTTTGAGTTTGTGAGCAGGATGTGAAATGGTTCAATTTGTTTCTGCATGGTTGTTTTTTATTTTTTTTACAAAGATAGCCCTTCAATTGCTTTCATATTATGAGTTTCTTATGGATTCCACAATCTCCCCTGTTTAGCTACTGTACATTCAGCTAATACATAGTCATTTGAAAAATATGTACCTTCAGCTCCCGTGTCTATTTTTTCACCAACTTTATGACTGCAATCAAATTAGATAAACATTGAATAGCTATAATTTTCAATTTTAGTCACCCTGTCTTGGGCAAAACTTTTGAACATTATGGCACCTATTTCATTACAAGCATCAGGGGAATTGACATTATTACAAAGATTTTGGTTGATGTTGTATGTATCAGGTTCCGTCCTTGTATATTGGTTTATGTAACAAAGGTGGATCTGAGTACCACTGTGTTGGGATTCAAGATATCAATGCCTATTATGATTGATCCAACTTCCATGCAAAAGATGGCTCATCCCGAAGGTATGCATTAGATTATTGTATTACAGTTAACATCCTATTTTGATGCATATATTTTTTGAAATTGAATCCATCATCTTTTACAGGAGAGTATGCTACTGCAAGAGCTACTGGAATTATAATGGTTTGGGCATCGGTCTTCTCTTTGTGGCATCGATCTTCTGAATGTTTTAATTTCCTTCTAGCTATTAAGGATTTAAGAAATTATAATGATTTTGGATGTTGAAATATTTTGTTGTGTTGATAAAAATTGAGGCTTGGACATATTTGTTGTAGACGCTTTCTTCATGGTCTACATCAAGTGTTGAAGAGGTTGCTTCAACTGGACCAGGCATTCTCTTTTTTCAACTTTATGTAAGTTTATCATTTCTACCCATATGATTCTCTTCCCATGTTTTCTGAGATGTAATTGAGTTCATATCCATCCAATTGTGTTATAGGCTCCTAAACCAATCGTAAGATCAGTTATTTTAGATTTACTGACAGGACTAGATAGACACGTGGGATAAATCTTATATTCATAGTATACTCCTCTTTAATGTTATGAGTTTGTACCCATGTTTTAACACTTTCTCAACTCTCAATAAAAATCAGAACATTGTGGAATTCGTTTAGGATCAGAAGCAACGCTAGGGTTAGAAAAATCATTTAGCACCTATAATGTATCAAACTTAAAATAAGTCAGAAGTTTATTTGGGATTCCTCTTTGTTCATCCCTTGTCTAACACTGAGATATCTAATGTTCTGAAAAGTCTCATTGTGATATCCACTAACAGAAGGCACGGGTCTAAAAATTGTTTAGTTTGAGTTTGTGAGCAGGATGTGAAATGGTTCAATTTGTTTCTGCATGGTTGTTTTTTATTTTTTTTACAAAGATAGCCCTTCAATTGCTTGCATATTATGAGTTTCTTATGGATTCCACAATCTCCCCTGTTTAGCTACTGTGCCTTCAGCTAATACATTGTCATTTGAAAAAGATGTACCTTCAGCTCCCTTATCTATTTTTTCACCAACTTTATGACTGCAATCAGATTAGATAAGCATTGAATAGCTATAATTTTCAATTTTAGTCACCCTGTCTTGGGCCAAACTTTTGAACATTATGGCACCTCTTTCATTACAAGCATCAGGGGAATTGACATTATTACAAAGATTTTGGTTGATGTTGTATGTATCAGGTTTCGTCCCTGTATATTGGTTGATGTAACAAAGGTGGATCTGAGTACCACTGTGTTGGGATTCAAGATATCAATGCCTATTATGATTGCTCCAACTTCCATGCAAAAGATGGCTCATCTCGAAGGTATGCATTAGATTATTGTATTACAGTTAACATCCTATTTTGATGCATATATTTTCTGAAAGTGAATCCGTCATCTTTTACAGGAGAGTATGCTACTGCAAGAGCTGCTGGAACTATAATGGTTTGGGCATCAGTCTTCTCTTTGTGGGATCGATCTTTTGAATGTTTTGATTTCCTTCTAGCTATTAAGGATTTAAGAAATTATAATGATTTTGGATGTTGAAATAGTTTTTTGTGTTGATAAAAATTGAGGCTTCGACATACTTGTTGTAGACGCTTTCTTCATTGGCTACATCAAGTGTTGAAGAGGTTGCCTCAACTGGACTAGGCATTCGTTTTTTTCAACTTTATGTAAGTTTATCATTTCCACCCATATGATTGTGTTCCCATGTTTTCTGAGATGTAATTGAGTTCATATCCATCCTATTGTATTATAGGCTCCTAAACCAATGGTAAGATCAGTTATTTTAGATTTGATGAAAGGACTAGATAGACACGTGGGATAAATCTTATATTCATAGTATACTCCTCTTTAACATTATGGGTTTGTACCCATGTTTTAACACTTTCTCAGATCTCAATAAAAATCAGAATATTGTGGAATTCTTTTAGGATCAGAAGCGACGCTAGGGTTAGAAAAAGCATTTAGCACCTATAATGTATCAAACTTAAAATAAGTCAGAAGTCTCCATTTTATCTGGGATTCCTCTTTGTTCATCCCTTGTCTGACACTGACGTATCTAATGTTCTGAAAAGTCTCATTGTGATATCCACTCATACATGCTAGACAGCAAGGCACACCTCTGTGTTGAGATTTAATTCTGGATCCATAATTGTTTTTGACTTCTATTGATTTTCTTTGTCAAAAATGTAGATTTTCATTGCCTTGAATTGTGATTATGCTTCCCCTTAAAAAAGACCATCAATGAAGGAGGTATTGAATTTTCTATAAAAAAAGCCATCATCCACAACCAATTAACCAATTCTTTCTTCCTATGTAGGATCCTTGCTTTGACATAAGTTGGACAGAGATGAGGACTTGCACCCACATTCTGTATTCAACAGCTCTACTTAGACATTGACATAACTGACATAGACACCTCTATGATTGGGACTCAGACAAACTCTGCTGCCAACTCAGCTGCTTATGAAATCTCCAGAGTCTTCTTAAAAATTTCAATATTTCTACAGTTGAGGATTGTAGAAAAACTCAGGGATCAAACTTAACTCCATGCTTATGAGGCATCCACGTTCTCACAGTTTACTTGTAGCTCATTCTCAGTTTTAATGGGAAGGTGATATATGGTGTATTATTGTTGCAGTGGTAGGGGATGGATTTTAATTGCTGGTTGGACCAAAAGAAATTGATGCAAATCAATATTGAAAATTAGATTTATTGGTTCAGCTATAGTTTGCATATACAAAGAAGAAATTGCTCCTTTTTCAGGTTAGAATATGTATATATACATGTTCATCTCAACAACAAATGATAATTTATCAAAACCATGAGAATGCTACACAACTTCCTTCATAATCCTTCTTAGGAAGACCATGAAATAAGACAAGTGACCCTATGCTTGTATTTGTATCTTATTCTACATAACATCTTCTTACTTAGCTGGAGAACAATTGGTTGCAGTATTTATATCAGTTTCTATGGAATGTTTCTGATGTTATATATTGAACAGGTCCATTATACCATATTACTGGATTCTCCAGAGTCTATCCCTGTTTTCTCTTCTTTAGAATACATATCAACCTTGTTGTTTTGTTTCAAGGATATGTTGCAGTTTATTTCATTTCTCTTTTATCTTTAAGATGGATATATTGCTTTTTTATCACCACGTTCTTTGTGGTTCATTTAAATTGGATATTTGTTATTTTGTTCACTGGGTTCTCTGTATTTTGTTATAACTAGTTATTGATAATTTTGCCCACTGAGGTCGAGTATAATGCTTTCCTTGCTTATCAAAGAGTATTTATTCCTTTTCAATTTCAACATTATGGATAACCAAATCCAGTTCTCTGTAATCATTGCAAAAGGGGGTCCATTATCATGTAGGGTTTGAATTGTTATTCTCCTCTTGTTGCATGCTAATCTTGATCATCTTGTTCAGCTTCTAAGGTTCTTAGTGGCCTATCCTTTTCAGATACTTTGACTAACACTATATCTCTCTAATCTTGCAGGATGGTCATCAAACTCTCCCTTTTATCTGCCATGGTTGGCCAAGATTAAAATTGCAAAGGGAATAGCCAGAGGCCTAGCTTATTTACATGAAAGGAATTTTGTTCATGCAAATATTAAGCCAAGCAACATCCTTTTGGGCTTTGACATGGAGGCATACATAGCAGATTTTGGGCTAGAAAAACTACTGGATACTACCAATGTCAAGTATAGTAGCTCTGATATCCACCTAAGGAACCTTGAAGGTATATTTTCAGGGAGAAAATGCTCGACTCCTGTGATATCCTGCAAACAACATTTTAATTTAAGAGAGAATTATCATGGTAAATTGTTATAAGAATATTAGTAGAAAAAATCACCTAGTTATAAGCCTAAATATTGACAAAGGCTAATTCTTCATGTGGCATAATCAATTAGCCATGTTATCTTGCTACATGATGCAAAAAAATGACCCATGGATCCTAATACTTTTTAGGGTTCTTTTTCAATTCAATAGGCTTTTCTTCTTCTTCTTCTTCTTCTTCCTGAGATGGTAAAGATAATGACTTATCAATGACTCTAAGCTTACTAGATAACCAAATTCTCAACATACCTTGCAATTTCCACACTAGGCACTTACGGATTTTCAAACATCAATGTTTAGATAATAAATAATGGATGGGCATAAAAAAAACATAAAAATTAACATCAAAAATAATAATAATCACATGAACCTACTGAGAAAGCGGAAACACATAAGATATCATCTTCACATTTGATACTTTGGAGAAAGGCAATCTTGAGTACCATGATCAAATAAAGAAACACCGAACTGCAGGAGAAGTGAGTGTTAATTTTTAAAATTTTGATATAAACATTGTCTTTCAAGAGAAATTGCAATTAACAATGTACAAATTACTGAATAAATAATTACCAATTAAACTCACGTTTTAATGGGTTATTTGCTTAAAATTCTAGGATTTCAATGCATATTTGTTACACCTCTATTATAGACCAAGACAAATGTAACAAATAAATGTACACTAGTGGATCAATATGATTGTTTTTACATCAGGCTTGATCATTAAAAGGACATTAAGGTTTGTACCTTTTGGGACAATTGCTAGTATAGTCAACATCAGAGAAAATACAAACGACCCAGAACATGAGAGAAAATACAAATGACCTAGATCCATTAAAACCTTGAAAGTTTGTTCATGAACTCTCCGAATTTGGTATAAAATGTGTATTGTATTTGAAACTTCAATTTGCCATTAAACTAATGGGACATGAATTCCCACAAAGGAGTTTAGAAATGTGCAATTAATTTGAGCTTTCATCTTGTCATTCAATTGATGGACACTGAATATTAAATATAAGATAAACATATAGGAGTAGCATGTGAGTGTCAGTTTTATAAAGAAGATTCTTTTTATTATTAATAAAAATATAGATAGTTAGTTTCATTTTAAAGGGTTATAAATATGAGTTATAAATACAAGACTTAAAAGGTTGTAAATATGAGTTATTAATTGTTTTTACTCAAAACCTGATAAATAGAAATTTAGAAATTTCTTTTTAATTGAGTGACTCTAATTCATGTTTCTTTAGGTTGAAGGTAAATCCACTAAAGTGGAAAAAATTGTGATGCCAATAATTAGAGGGATTTTCATCATGGGGTGATAAGAAATTTAATATTCCAAGAAGAGGAGGTAGTAGTAGATTCTAAATAAATTAGAAATGCAACAACATAAATGTTTGCAACAAATTTAGAGAGATCCACCTTGTTGAATAATGCACACACTACATGGATAATGGATTTCCGCACTTTATGCCTTATGGCGTTTTCTTTGCAACATCTGGTGCAAATGCTAGTTTATTTTATTTTCACTTATTCTTTTAATTTCCATCTAGAAACCACCCATCACCCATCATTGGACAGTGCATGCATAATCCTGCTTCATCAATCCCCTCTACTAAACTATATAGGAAGAAATTCTACTTAGTGGATTGTAAATCCCCTTTTGAATAGTAATCTGAGCATTCTCATTTTCATTTTTACCTTCATCAAATTTACCCAAGTTCTTCTTCCTTGAGATCTTTACAATAAAAAAATGACTAAAAAACAATATTGATCATAATTTATATATATGAAATTAAATGAAATGATGTGAATAAATAAAATATAAAACATCATGAAAAGGGTTATTTTAAAAAGGAACCCATCATACAAAATTTACTTTACAAACAGGAGTGCCCTTCAAATTTTTACCCTCACTCCCACAATCATTGCAACATCATTTAAAGTTATACACTCAGCGTCACACGTCCTCCTACTGTAGTATTATATTCAAGATAGGCGCCCTTTCAGGGTAGTATTTTTTTGTATTGTGTTATACAATCACAATTGTTACCTCATCAAGAAGCATTCATATTTAATGAGTGGTCACCTTTTAATGTATCATGTGCTTGGAGAATCACTAGAAAAAATTACTTAATTTAAAATTATTGAAAATTAAAAATATTATGTCAAGACCTAAAAGTTGCTTGAACATTATCATCTATCCACATACAAGAAATGATTAGACACCTACAATTTTTCCAAATCCAATCACCACTTGATACGTGATGCATGCAAACTATCCATGTCCATGTGCACAATGAATTGTGAAGGTTGCCTTGCACTCCAAGAAAATATTTTCCTTTTTTGAAATATAAATAAGATGTGATTGATTACAATGGTGATATGTATAAACAGTTACAATATTTAAATTCTATATTGTGGCAGAGTGCATTTAGTGGTTTGATTTTGATCATCAGTTTTAGGTCCCTATAATACTAGTGTAGCCCCCTTATTGTTATTGTTAGTATATCTCCCTTATTTTTATTGGTTTTCCCATGTAGCCCCCATATTATTATTTTTCTACCCCATAGAAGTCAACTATTGTTATTTTTGTTCCCTTACATTATTATTTTTATGTAGACTCTTATTATATTGTGACCCCTTAGACTCCTATATATACCAAGGAGGCCTTATCATTTGTATCATCCAAGAATTGTTCATTTATGTGATGTAAATGAGGTTCCCCTAGAAAAGGCTAATTTTCAAACCATTGACCTATATTTTCTTTTGTTTTGTGATCTGGTTGCATAACATTTGGTATCAGAGCTTTGGATTCTATGGTTTCACTACTTCAAACATTTCATCTTTGAATTTTCACTATAATTTTTTTTCTATGAGGATTCAGATGCTAAAATTCCTACCATGTGGAGTTGAAATATTGGTGAACTTCATGTAAAAATTTCAGATCTTGGTTGGCTATATTTTTTGAGATATGGTTTGAAGAAGTTAGGGTTTCTGCATGCTCCAAAATTCAGTCTCAAATAGGCGACCTAGGGAAAATTGTCATAACTTTCTCTTCGAGCATCAGATTTGAATTTCGTAAAAAGTTACTGAAATTGCACGGACTATAGTTTCTCATTTATCAATTTCTATTTTGAAGGATGAAATAGTGATACATGGAATCTCTTACATGTTCACTCTGCTGAATTAGTCCATAATCAGGCCATCGTGGGAGATTTGGCATATCTTTATCTTGAAGAATCAAATCTTGGTCTGACTTGTGGAATTCAAAATAAGACTCAAATTTATACCACAAGATAGAATTTATGACCTTGGGAGTTTGAAATTACAAATATACAATAGCTTTAAGATAGAGCTCCCAAAAGAAAAAAAAAGGTGTGTATTTTTTAAAATTTTGCATAAATTTGATTTGAAATATCAGTTTGAAGTGATTCAAAGTGCATGGTGAAACATAAATATCATTATTTGATTCCAAAATGTCTCAAAACAAAAAATGGATACACCTAGTAAGCAACCATAAAGCTCTACTATGATTCATGAAGAAGAGGAAGAAATGCAACATGATATATCAAAATTATGAGATCAAGTGCAACAAATTTTGCTCTTGCAGAGAGTAACCAAAAATGAATTGGAAGTGATGATGAATGTTAAGATGGATGGCTTAGAAGTAAAAATAAAAAGGACATGAAAGGTTTGAAGTATGGTTTAAAATCATACGTGGAAGAAATGATGAATATCAAGATGGAAGGGTTGAAGGAAGGTTTGACAAAGTTGCTGCAAGAAAATCTTCCTAGTGGTGACAAGGTAATACATGAAAATCATGGTGAGGTCAAAAGGAATATGAATTATAATTTTAGAGACTCCATTGTTGGGTTTAAGACCCACCACATTCCAAATATAGCGTTGACAATGTTGGACCCGCTAACATGTCAGGGGCTCTCCCCATTAAGAAGTCCCAACTAGACCTCAGACTGTTTGGTGTAGGAGTCCCAATGTTACACAATATTTTGTCACACCTCCTGCACTTCCTTGTGACATGCCTCGAAGTTCTCGAAACATGACCATCATGTAGTGTACTCATTCATATATGCAACTGAGATCCTCCCTCACACATTGATTAGAAAATTCCTTGAGCTTTCCCTGAAGAAAATAGATCTAAAACCCTAATTTGAGGATCATTGCTCTTATGAGGCCAAAAATAATGATGATCGCCTGTTATACTGTACTTAACCTACGATGGCATCACTCTTTTCACTTGTATACCCGCGATGATCCCAAAAAGGCAATTTTCCCAAAGAGGATGAGAAGCTTCGTGATCTAGAAGCTTCCAAAGTGGCAAGTTGGAGGTTGTTTGGCATAGATGAGGTCGAATTATCCCAACTTGGCCTCTTGGTCTTATCCCTATGAGATACCTCCTTGAGATGAGGGCCTAATCCTATCTTTGGAGAGGTCCTAACTCCCTTTCCAAACCTATATATTCATCCTCTCCCATTCCCAAATGGTTGGTCTATGCCTATTTTCACCCTTATGCTAAGATTGTGCCTATATGCTATTCATTTGGCTTGGAGAAGGAGTGCTTGGAGAGCTTAGCTTGGACTTGGATATTCATTCAAGGAGAGCCTATCAACATCAAGGCTTGGTTGTATGCTTCCCCTTATTTTCTATTAATATACAACTGCTGGTTCATTTTCCCTAAATGTGTATGCTCATGTATCATTCAACTTAACATTCCTTGATTAGTTAAGCACATTTCTTTTGATTATGCTATTTGTATTTTCATGCCTTGTATTGTTTAGGTGCATAAACACTAAGAGCGGCAAAAAACAAGCCTGTGGCGCAAGTGATTCAAGGTCTTCAACAAAGGATATCTAGATAGCATCAGAACGAGCTAGGTCATCTTCTTCGTCTCTCTTTTCAATTGCAACTTAGGAAAATGTCTAGTATATTGTCACTACAGTTGCTAGACCCACTCATTGGGCTAGAGTGATTGTCTCTGTCCACAGAGAGGATTTACTTAGAAAACAAAATGGCGACTCCGATGGGGATGCTATAGCCCTCTCCATTCAATCCTTCACCTTGAATTTGTGATGAGTTTGACCAACCGTCGATTTTTCATCTTGTTTGCATCAGTATGGATCTATACCATTTTTAATTACTTCCTTAGAGTGCTAAATCTGGATAATTTCTTGGAATATTTTTTGTGTTTTCCCATATTCCTCACCCATCGTGGGTTTCACTCTAATAGTCGCGATGGCATAACAGTTTTTACCTTTGTAGTCGTGATGAAAAAAAAAATATTCATTTTTGGTTGTGTTACACAAAAATATCGTCACCATGATTATTTGCAGTCAGTATGGGTCTATCATCACTTGTACTGTCCTCCTAAGCAAGTCTCAGACCTAAGCTCTTCAAATCAAGCTTTGGGAAATGAGAGAAAGACTTTAAAAATCAATGTAACTCTGGTTCCGCACTTTCTCTCATAGTCACCTGTGGTCCCGCACCTTCTGTGTACAAAAGCTGCGTACTTGCCCGCTCTGTCCCTAATGGTGTAGGTGCGGACCCCTGTGAAAGTCAAAAGGCGCAAGTTTTATCTTAAAAAACTCACTTTGGGTTAATTCTAGAGGTTTCTAGAAGGAATTTTGACGTGGATTGTTCGCTCTGAGGTGGTTCATGCATCCCAAAAGAGAAGGAGCTAATCCCTTGATGAGAGGAGCTATCCCTTTGAAGGAGGGCTTTATCCCTTTGAAGGAGGACCTAGTAACCTCCCTCCATTGCACTATAAATACAGGCATTGGGCTGGTTGCTGGGGAGGTTAGAAGCTGAACATTTTTGAGGGTAAATGCTGGTGAAATCAAGACTTCCTAGTTAAGCCTAAAGAGGAGAGATCACATACCTTTTTGGTTTCATTGGGGAGTGAGTGAAACTTGTCAAAGTAGAGGAGACTTCTTGCTGGACCCTGGGAGGAGCTTGTACAGCGTCAAGGCAAAGGTTGTAAGGTTCTTCTTCTTTTGAATTAATACAATCAAACTCATTTTTCTCAACAAGTATCTTATGTTATTTGTTTAATGGACTCCTTGACTTTCATGTTAAATATGTTTTATGCAATTGGCTTTTCAGGTGCTATTTAATTTGTTTGCCTTGTTTGTGTTTACAGATTCGCGAAGAGGAGCTCATTTGGATCAAAGGAGCGAAGGCATCCACAAGCTAGCGTTGGACCTAGGGTAGGCCCTAAAAACACTTGTTTGCTATTGTTTATTAAAGCATATTTAGAGACAGATAGTGTCTGGTTGGTTTTCTTGTCATTAGGTCTTCTTTAGATTCTAGGAAGGTCTATCTTGTCTGCAAGATCGACTTATTCTGTGTGACAAAATGGTGACTCTGCTGGGGAATTGATTGTTTTCCTTGTTTATACTTTGACCTGAGAAACTCTATTTTTGTTTCTGTTTTTGGCTTGATGATTGTGGGATTGGGTGGATTTAGTTAATTTTGAGTTAGTTTTTATTTTTCATAGTTTTGGGAGAAGTACGCACCCTTTGAGTTAAGCACAGTGCGTACCTGTACGTGCTTTTGCTTTGTGCACAGAGCATGAACGCACCTGTGTAAACAGGTTGCCTGCGTACCCTGTCAAAATTTTGAGAAATTTTAAATTTTTCTCTTTTTTATCAGTTTAGAATTTGTTTATAGGTTTTAGCCATTACCCAGACCTGCATGTACCATGTCAAAAACTTTCCTTGGTTTAATTTCACTAGTGTTAGGGTTATAGGTGAAATTCCTAGGAGTTTTTCTTGTTGGGTTTGGTTTTCATTTTGGTTGTGTAGTGGCTCTGAGCTTAGAAGCTGTAGGGACTTCAGATCACCTTAGTGTCTGCCAGCCTTCTTATGAGTCTAACCATGTATGAAATCTCCCCTTGTTTGAGGAATCCGCTTTGATTTTTCTCTTTACAAAACTTCGAAAAGCTTGTGTTTGAGAGTTTGGATTTTCATTTTCAAAAAGAAAACAAAATTGGTTGTCCTTGACTGATTTGTGATTCTGCATAAATTAGGCCTTAGATTGCATCTAGCTGAGTAAAACGTCCTTAAAAAATACTTTTCGTAGGCTTTGACTTCAAATAGGTTTTTATAATTTGTAGATCTCAAAGTTAGTCATTTTCATTAGTTTTGAGTGTTTTGCAAAAAATATATAAAAAAAAAAATCTCTTTTGGAAAAGTTTGTTTTTTGTAGTGATTGAGTGCTTTGAAATGAAAAAAGGAAATTTTTGTGAAATAATTAGTTGTCTCGTTTTGAGTGCTTTGGAAAGGAAAAGCTCTTCTTTTAATTTGTTTAATTGAGAAAGATTTGTGTTTCTAAAGTATTTGCATTCTCAAACTCTTTCTTAGTTGAGAAATTCATCGAAGAGAAAAAGATTGTTTAGATCATCTTAGGTGCATTTTTAGTGATTTTGAGTCGAGTCTTCATACCACGAGTTTCATCTCCACACCTTTGGACTTAAACAAAACCACTAAAATTAACGCTTAAAGTAAAATTCACCTAGTAACATTTTTATTTCTAGGGCTCTGATACACCAACTTAGCTTAGGCTAGTGTCTTGGAGTAGGAGAGTAATTAACTCTTCAAGACAGTAAAAACAAACAAGTAGTTGTATCTTGTGGTAGGGAAGAAATCCAATTGTTGCATTTATGCTCTAGGAAAGCTCCTCTTAAAGGAGAAGCACAAGATCGTGTTTGAACCAGTGTGGGAATCAATCCTTCCTCATTGGGAACAACGCCAGATATTCATGTATTAAAAACGGTAAACCTCGGATTAACCATTGTCGAGGAGCCTGGGGTCACTTGTTGGTAAACCTTGGATTATGTCAAGGAGCTTTCAAGGGGATTGAGCTTGCTACTCTGCCCTTGCGTGCGTATCGGATCGTAGACTGTTCCCCCAGGTGTATTTGTCTCAGTTGGTAACCTTAGTGGCCATATTCTTTAGGACTCTTCCTGAGGTGACAGTGGTGGGAAGATCCCACTGTACCTAGAGCAGACGTCGGCTAGACTCACTTGGATTTTCTGGGGGGTTCACTTCACTCGAGACGGTTAAGTGGAGGAACTTGTGCCAGTTTATTCATTAAGCAGGTTGCCGGGGTAACTGTTCCAACCGCCATTTCTGTACTGAACTCTACGACGTTGGATTTCATCACCAACTAGTGTTTTCGGTCCGGAAAGTTACTGTTTGTGTGTGTTTGATCTCCTAGATTCTTTAGGCATGTGATTCAAATTTGTTTGGTTCTTTAGAGACCTTAGGTGTTTTTTATTGAGATTTTACTTTGTTTGAGTGTGAAGTAGTTAAAAGTCTTTAACTGTGGCTGAATTACCAAGACAGTCCCATAGACTTCAGGGCCAGTCTCCTGAACTTATAAACGTGGCTGAGTTACTTAGGAAGTCTCATAGACTTCGGGGCCAACCTCGTCATGATGTACCAAGCCAACTTGAAGGCTTAAAAGTCCTCGTAACTCCTAGAGACAATAGAGTTGGGTCACCGTGTTATAGACATTTTTGTGCCTTACAGCTCTAAGAATGAAATGTCCATAAACCAAAGGCTCCTAAGTCCCTAAAAGTGTTGTTCTAACTCCTAAAGGAACAAGGTCAACAAATTACAGCTTCTCCCAAAAGTTCTCCACCAGAAACTGCTCAGAATTAGTCAAATCAGGATCATTTCAGCTGCTCCACTAGCCAAGTGCGTTGCATAGCACCTAAGTCCACTAGCTAGGTGTGTTGCAACGCACCTAAATGCACTACCAAGGTGCGTTGAGCGGGAAATGACAAGTGGCAGAGTCATTCCACGAGGTGGAGAGACAATGGAAGCTTCCAGAATCTTCTCCAGTGACACTTGCCTCACTGAATTCGACCAAGGATGAGTAAGAGGCTCTCAGTCTCCAAGTGGAAGCAAGAACTGACAGAGAGAAGCCACTAATCAAATCATGGGCTGACTCATCCTCCTTGCATACATCTATATATGGATCCCTCATCCCAGAGATCCAGAGGCTGGAATTTTGCACATTGTAAGGAATTGATGTTGGTTTTGAGATACATATCAGAGAATTAGGTGATCTATGCTTTGTTGGGGTTGAAGAAGGGAATTCTTTGTTGGGAGGTTGATGCTGGGTCAGGAATCATCAGTTGTAACTCCTCCTGGATCTTCTCGTATATCAATAAAACTATTTGAGTTTCTTCTCCATGCTTGTGTTTCATTGATGCTTGTTACATTTGTTTGGTTAACTTAAATCTGATCCTAAGTTATTTATGAATATAAACCCATGTATTTGTATAGTTTCCTTCTTCTGTGATCTTACAGGTACTTGGTGAAGCTAGGAAAGTGAGGAAGTAGGTAGCTGGAAGCTGTCAAAGAGAAGAGAGATAGGATCGAAGGACTAGCGCAAGACACAGGTTGGTTCATCCTATTCCTCTTTGTTTATAGTTCATAAAGAAGAATACAAAAGTAGTTTTCTCTGTTTGTTTCTAAGGTAGTTGTCACACCTTAGTGGGATAGAGTAGTTCTAAATAGACACTTTTCCTGATAACAAAATGGCGACCATACTGGGGATCGTGCATAGTTAGTTTGTTTGTGTTTCTCTTGTTGTTTATTTCATAAACTTAGAAGTAGCAATCGAACTGCATTTGCCATTAATAAATGCAAAGTAGACATCTGCTGCTTCAATCCATTCACTAGATCTGTTTATGATTTGAACAACTGATTCATAAACTAACTGATTACCCTTGTGATAGCTCTTAGATCCCCCTTCGATCTATCTCTGATTGTGCATTTTTGATTGCTTTTACTCGACCAAAAACCATAGATTAAACTGCAAACTGTGACCCAGAACCCGGATAGAATTCTCGTTTCTGCCCCAGCGCAGGCTCTGTGAAGAGGTTCTGCATTTCAACGCACTTCCCGAGAGGGCTACCTGCGCTGCAATGCAGTTTCTCTGTGTAACAGGTGCGCTGATCAGCCTAGCCTTGTGCAGCTGAGGTTATTTGCTTCATTTTTTCTAGTTTTGTCTCTGATTTTTGCAGCCTGTGATCAGTATTTTACTGTTTCAAACCCCTTTTCCTTACTGATATTCCGCCTCAGTTGTACAAACGAAGTGTAGATGTTTTTATGTGTTTGTTGCGTCGTTTACAGTTTTCCATTGCAAAAGTAGAATAGTCGTACTGTCGTCCTTTGATTTAGATCTGTCGCAAGTGTCGACTTTGATCATAGGAGAAAGTTTATTTGTTGTTGATAGTCGATTATGCTTTTACTTTTTCTTTTGGTTTGAATTTGTGACTTTCTGGTGTCAAAATGAGTATTTATTTCAAAATCATAAAGTGTCGTAATCATCTCTACCTTTTGATTTCGAAAAGAAGCTTGTTTGTGTTTGTCACTTGAAAGCGAATTCAGATTTGTACATCAACTTTCTTTTTAGGCATCAATATTAAGAAAGTGAAAAACAAAACACATGCATGTGCATTTGCATATTGACAGTCTGTTTTGCTTGATTTAGGAAAGTGCATTTATAGTGTGCTCTTTTCTCTTTGCAAAAAGATTGTGTCTTTCTTTTCCCCTAGTAGCTAGGATTTTCATTGCTGAAAAGAGATAAAAGTTTGTTTATCATCTTTAGATTGCATTTTAGGAATTACATCTACATCTCGTGGTGATCCCAAAAGGAAAACTTCATAAGAAAGATCAACTTAAAATAAATTCAATGAACTTAACAACGCTTTGGAACTTAACGCACAACATTTAGAGGTCTAGGCTAGAGACGTATTCTAGCGTCGTAAAGCCTAGTAACTGTTGTCCTCACTGATGGTTGGGTGATTCCTCCACTTTGAGACGATAAGTGCCAGTATAGACTTGTGCTCCCACGTACCGTCGAGTATATATTGGGAGACCCCTATAGGCTTAAATCCTTTATCCATAGGAAGCCGTGTCGGCCGCCCTACTGATCGCAATGCACCGAACACATCATTCGGGAAGATTGATTGCCGTACCGTAAAAAGTATTCTGCAGTTTTTCGATTGGTTTGGTACTCCCTCTACCTAGACCTCCAGGGCAGTCCCTTTCATTCCTTTTCAGACTCCTTAACGGAAAAGGTCCATCTGAGCACTTGTCACTTCAGGCTCATTAAAAATCGAAGGAGACTAGAGTCATCTTTTGTTTTTTCTCGACTCTTAAAAACTGAAAAAATAAGTTGTGTCAAAAGCATCTAAAATTCATTTAATTCGGAAACATACCTTCCCTTTTATTTTAGTTGATTGAGTAATCCGCAATCGTGGAAGAAAGTCAATTGAAACCCGGTCATTCGCGGAGGCTTACGAGTCAACCGTCTTTGTCTCCAGAAGTGAAACCAGTACGGACAAAGCAAACTCGTTTAACCGGTTCCAAGTCTCCTATTAAAGTTAGAACAAGTGTTCCAACGACATCAGAGACTCCGGTTACTCCAAACATTTCTGGGATCCCTGCCTCAACAGAAGAATTTCAACAGCCACAGAAGGACAGTGGTACTGATCCTAGTTTGAGAATAAACACTTGTGTTACCGAACCAGTTCCATCTACAACCGGTTCGGGGAGTATTACTCTCCAAACATCTGTCGCTGCTGATTTCAAACCTTTTTCGGCACCAAAAATATTTTACGAACCTGACGGTCTTCCCCTTCCACCTGGTCTGATTGCAATAGAAGAAATTATAGAAGATCCTCAAACAAGTACTCCAACGCACTTTGAAGTCGGGATCACTCTATATCCTTCGACATCAGAAGTTAGTCTACCACCAGCGGAAGTCCCTGTAGAATCGCTAGGCAATCTTTTGGATAGACTACAAATGTCTGAACAACCGTCAACATCTAGGACTGTGTCATCTGACACGGTGACGGCAGAACTCCCTGCTGTCATTCCGACAATGTTTGGCGGCATACCATCTGTCCCGACTAGCTCTCAACCGCTAGAAGGAGCCCACTCAGGGGCTATTTCGACAGTCTGGTCCGTTCCTGTTTGTTCATCTGGAATAGTATCCGGAAACTCTTATGTTGAGTCTCAACAAATTGATCCATTTGGAGGTCAATTTGGGCAGTCCGGTCCCCAAGGGCAAACAATTCCCTTGAGTTCTGGATTACCACCATATGGGGGCAGTATACCCTTTCATTATCCCCTCTGGGAGGATATCCATACGTGAGTTCACAACAGCATTCAGGTTATACTGGAATTACCTCAAGTGGTTGGGTACCTATACTACCTCAACAACCAAGAGTTGTGTATTCGATGCAACAATGCGTACCTATGTCGAACATCCCAACTACGCCAGCTATTGTGACGGTGTCGCAAGTTCAAGCGCTGCCTGTTGTATGTCAACCTTAGGTTTCTCAGGTTGTAATGCAACAGCCCCTTGACCCGGTGACTCAACCACAATCGCTGACCAGTGGGGCGACACAGGTCCAGACGGGTACAATTACCCCTCACCTTGGTCAAACGGTTAGTATCGGGCAACAGCACATGGCTTCACAATCGTGGCTGGTGCAATACCAACAACCGCAATTCCAACAAGTATACCAAGGTTCTGAGCAGAAAATATTTGCGAACAGTGGACAGCCGTACATTCAAAACGGTCAAAATCAACCATTTTACAATGGTCAAGTCCACCAACCTTACCAAACATACCAGCATCAAATGCATTATGCCGGTATGCAAAGACCAAATGCTCAGGCGATTCCATCGTATCCTGGGTATGCTTCACCTAACTTGAATCAACAGTTACCATTCGTGGCAACTTTAGAGTTACCTAATTTAAACCGGTTAACAAACGATCCAATTGCTTATGCCCCTTGGTGGCCAGCGATTCCGCATAAACTTCCATCAGATATTCCTAAATTTAATGGAAATCCGGGTGAAGATCCATCGAATCACGTGATGACCTTTCATCTACGGTGTTCATCAAACACCCTAAATGATGATTCGATAAGACTTCGTCTCTTTCAGAGGACGTTAACGGGTCCAGCAGCAAAATGGTACATTGAATTGCCTAGAGCTTCGTTCGACAACTTCAGTACCTTAGCCACAACCTTTTTAACCCATTTTCAATTACCAATAAGGTATGAAATGGGAACAAAACTTCTTACCAACTTCAAACAGACAACGGCCACTCACATATCTGATCATATACATGAGTGGCGACGTCATCATAGGATGGTAAAAACGTATGTTCCCGATTAGCTATTAGCTGAATGGTTTATCAAGTCATTACTACCTTCCATCACGGAAGATGTGGCAAAGGGGGGAGTCGTAACAGAAGAGCAAGTTATCGCTCGTGCACAATATCTGGACTTGATCTACACTCAGTCCGGCACGCTCTACGACAAAATACCTGACGCCCCTAGACCGGAATTCTCAATTCCTCCTCCTCCTAAATCGAACAATGACTCTCATGCCAGCAATGGCGTGATTGGCACGACAGACACGAAATCGACAAAGGCTACATCCAAGAAGGCCCGTAAGATTTCAGGTCAAAATGCAAAAGACGAACTTCTTGCTTCGGAAGTAAATGCCGTATCGACAGATAAGGGCAAAGAAACCAAACAACCAGGAAGCAAGAAGAAAGGCAAAGGGAAGAAGAAGAAACAGGATGAATCATCACCTGAAAAATCTTCTTCAAACCCTCCTGGAAATAGGAAACCAAGAACTCCATGCTATATATGCGATGAGGATCATTGGACCTCCGAATGTCCGCACAAAGCTGAGCTTAAGAAATTCTTCAAGAATTCGAAAACCTCAGCAGTGTTAACTGATCCGTTTCCAAATCCAGGAACAAATCTGGTTGAAAGTGGAAATGCTTCCCCGTCTCAAGTACTAATGTTGTCGATTTCGAAACAGCAGAATGATGCTTTGATTTCGACAAGGAACAAAGATTATGGGAATCCACAGCTGTCGAAAAACAAGGATAAAGATCAACCAAGTAGTTCGAAAACAACTTCGACAGAAGTTGTACCACCCACCATCCCTGAATTGATGATAAAACCGCTGAAGGGAGTAGTACACAAGTCGACATTTAATCCCCGCGCTAGAGCGGCACAACATTATAACATAGTGGAAGATTTGGCCCAATCGCCATCCGCTATGTCGACTCTTGAAGTACTACAAAATTGCCCATCCCAAAGGCAGGCTTTATTATCGGCCATTTGCGGGATTGATCCAAAGGATTCCAATCTTGTATCCTTCAACCACAAAGGATACGATCCTCAGTTACCAGCTCAACTAGCTTTCCTAGTACAAGTGAAAGCCCTCAACAAAGCTATTCATCGAACAATTATTGATGAGGGGGCATCTACATGTATTATGTCGATGAGTTGCTGGAAAACTTTAGGATCTCCAACCTTGTCGCGGTCTCCTAAATAACTTGAAAGTTGAACTAGGAGGGAAAACAGTAGAAATAGATGTTGAAGTCATCGATGGGAATCTTGATTACAACATCTTACTGGGATGACCATGGATATATGCCATGGCAGCTGTTGTGTCGACCTATTTTAGAAAGATTTCATTTCCCTTCCAAGGAGGGATTACAATCGTCGATCAACAAAACTTCCTCCCCAATGGTTCTCAAGTTACAGGAAGCATTCCCATGATCCATGGAAGCCCCCATTCGCTTCAGAATATCGGAGTAGGCCTACTAAAATATCCTATCCTAATGGGAACTTTCGCCCTTCCACCTCCAATCAATCTGGCGGAAGTAGCATCGATAGGAACCTGCAACATGATATCTTCTATAAAGATCTCAGAAAACGATATCAACATGGATCATGCAATGGTTTTGCCCCCGAGCCTAATAGAAATATTATAGCAATCAATGTTTCTAGCATGGGGGGCAAATCCAAGTCAACGCTCATCAAGCGTTTGGATAGATAGGTCTAGAGAATACGGTACTCCTTCAGATCCTTGGTCACGAGTGCATGTCACCGATGAAGGAATTCTCCAAGCTATGGTAATTGAAGGAGCACCATGGAATGATTCCCACCATCGTTCTCTTCTTCCGAATTGTGAAGAAGATACTAAAAATGACCTTTACCATCCTTTAGTAGTTGATTTTCTATCAAATACTATAACTACGGTGGATTCCGAGCGAAACTTGTCCAACATTGAAGAGACTATAGCCATAAATATCTCGACCAAAACAGATGTTGTAGAGAATATTTATGTCGGCAAATGTTGTTCTCCTTCAGAACTGGAAATATATAACGCTCTTTTTCACGAATTCAGAGATGTCTTTGCTTGGTCATACAGTTGAATGCCAAGCATCGAATCGAGTATCGTTGAACACAAAATTAAGATGTATCCAGATGTCAAACCAGTACGACAACGGCTAAGGCAGGTGCACCCCAAGAAAGCCATTGCCATTAAGGCAGAAGTTGAAAAACTTCTCCATGCTGGTTTCATATACCCGGTTCCGCTAACCGATTGGGTATCGAATATTGTCCCTATTATGAAAAAACAAGGGACAATTAGAGTGTGCGTCGATTATAGGGATGTAAATCAAGCTTGTCCAAAAGACAACTACCCTACACCCTTCATTGACCAGATAATTGATGAATGCGCTGGATGCGAAATCTTTTCATTCATGGATGGATTCTCCGGGTATAATCAAATAAATATCCGCCCACAGGACCAGTCAAAGACTGCATTCATTTGTCCATGGGGCATATTCGCATATCGAAAATTACCCTTTGGTTTAAAGAACGCAGGGGCGACGTTTCAGAGGGCAATGAATTATGCCTTCCATGACATTAAAAACATCGTTCAACCATACCTCGATGACCTTCCGGCTCATTCGCGAAAGCAGATTGATCATCCGCAGCATTTAAGAGCGATATTTCTACGTTGCCAACACTACAAGATACGACTCAATCCGCACAAATGTGTATTTTGCGTCAGTTCTGGTCGTTTACTTGGCTTTGTAGTCTCCAAAGATGGGATTTGTCTCGACCCGTGTAAGGTCCAGGCAATCATAAATTTGCCTCCACCTTCGAATTTGCTTCAGATTCAGAAACTCCAAGGGAAAGCAAACTTTCTAAGGAGGTTCATTCCAAATTACGCCGAACTTGCTAAAGGTTATACTTGTCTCTTGAAAAAGGAGGTACCCTTTGTCTGGGATCAGGTCGCGCAAGCTTCCTTTGATGCTTTAAAAGATTCCCTAATGAAAGCATCATTAATGTACGCCCCTGATTATCAAAGAGATTTTAACCTGTATCTGGCTGCAGCAGATACGACCATCGCAATGGTTTTAGTCCAAGAAGTCGATGGAATTGAACATCCTATATATTATTTAAGTAAGAACTTAAATGATACAGAAAGCAAATATTCTTATGTTGAAAAACTAGCGCTTGCAGCTGTTCAAGCGATACAAAGATTTCGACACTATGTCCTCTTTCGGAAGACTACCATTCTGTCAGATTGCAACCCCATGACTTATATATTGTCGCGACAGTTGCTGGGGGGCAAATATTCAAAATGGATAGCAATCCTTCAAGAGTTTGATCTGGAATTTGTAAAATCCAAGTCAAAGAAAGCTCTAGTTTTCGCAGAATTATTATGCGATCTCCCATCGTCGTCCAACGATGAAACATCCGAAGAAACAATCGTGGATGAAAGTTTGTTTGTGATATCTACAAGTAATGAGTGGTATGGGGATATAATCATTTATCTCCAAACCCAAAAATTTAGGCCAAACACCTCCCACTCTGAACAAAAACGTATACGATACCAAGCAAAAGACTACATGATCGTTGGTGATACACTTTACCGTCGTGGTATTGATATAGTTCTGAGAAGGTGCCTCACCCATGAGGAGGCCGAAAAAGTCCTGAATGAGTGTCATTCAGGCGCGTGTGGGGGGCATCAATCTGGATATGCTACAGCACAAAAGATCTTATGAGCAGGATACTTCTAGCCAACAATGTTCAAAGATTGCATAACCGCAGTCAGAAGTTGCCATGCTTGTCAAAATTTTGATAGCAAAACTAGAAGACCACCCGCACCTCTAAAGCCAATAGTTGTTGTTGGGCCATTCGCCAAATGGGGCATTGATTTCATGACATGTAACCCCACCTCGACCGGGGGGCATGGGTATATCATAGTCGCAGTTGACTATTTTACCAAATTGGCCGAGGCGATGCCTACATTAGATAATACTGGTGAAACAGCTTCCCTCTTCTTTTTCAATCATGTAGTCGCCAGATTCGGCATACCACAGGCCATAGTCACAGATCATGGATCGCATTTCTGCAATCACATGATGGTTGAATTAGCTGCCAAACTAGGGTTGTCTCACGACAGCTCTACTCCATATTATCCGCAGGCCAACGGACAAGTTGAAGCGATCAACAAGGTCCTGAAACACATGCTGCAAAGGATGATCGGAGTTCACAAAAGAAGATGGCACCTAATCCTGTACTCAGCTTTGTGGGCTTACCGAACATCGGTAAGGAATGCAACTGGGTTCACACCCTTCCAACTGGTATATGGCCTGGAAGCAGTCTTACCAGTCCAGTGTGAAATCTCGTCTCTCAAACTCGCAATTGATCTCCTCCCCAGAACTTCAGAAGAAGAGGCTCGTTTCTTGGAATTAATCCAATTGGATGAAACCCGTCGTGATGCCGCTTTGGCTAACAAAGCCCATAAGAAACGAGTCAAGGCGCAGTTCGACAAAAATGTCAAACCCCGTGTCTTCTCAGAAGGTGACTTGGTCTTGCTTTACGACCAAGAATCCGATAAATTGGGAGCAGGTAAATTTAAGTCTTTATGGATGGGCCCCTATATTGTTAAGCGGGTGTTAGCAAAGGGAGCCTACGAGTTAATGGATTATGACGGAATTCCACTGGCGCAACCTCGCAATGGGTTGTACCTCAAACGTTACTATGCGTAATAGTAACCAATATGCTTTTGTTATATTTTTTTTTCGCTAAAGTGTTTGTTTTGGTCGAGTAATCCACCTTTTTACATTTATTGCAGATGTCAAACCCATTGGAGCCATGTGTTGGATATGCCGACGGAGCGAGTCGTAGTTCGCGGAACCTGTCCTACGCAGCCTGGGCCATTTTTATCCAAGCGGCAAGTTAGTAAGTTTCAGAGGTGTATGTATTGGTCGATCAACGAATAATATCGCTGAGTATAGCGCGTTGATAGAACTTCTCTCTGATGCCATCACTCATGGTATACGCTGACTAATTGTCAGGCTAGACTCATAGCTCGTAATACTACAACTCAATGGTATATATTCCGTTCGAAACCCAGCTATTTATCGCATGTTCCTAAGGGTTAAGATTTTGGAAAGACAATTTGATCTTATTCAATACCAACATATTTCCAGAAACTTAAACACATTAACCGACTCATTAGCAAACTATGTGTTAGATAGACATTTGCAACATTTATAAAAAGAAACACATCATCAATGTTTTACATGTGGATCATGTAGCTCAACCAAAATAAAACTCCGAAAATCAAAAATATATATAGCTGTTTATGGTTTACATATAATGTTCTGTAACCAAGACAAAATCGGTCACACGACCCAAAAACTCAAAATGTTAGGGGGTACCCTAGTCTAATGATGCTCGTGATAGCAAGTCATAGCCTGTGCGATCATGCGTAGGAGACGAGTCCATCGTCTGGGCACACCAGTAGTATGTCGCTGTAACCGCAAAGGTAGCTCGTCAGTCCTCACATCTGGTATACCGAGAGTGAGTCCCTCAACCTGCTCCTGCAAAGCTGTGAGAGTCTCAGCCACATCGAGGTCGCGAAGAATAGCCCTTCCAGCGGCCTCTCCTACTGGGGCAACAGCTGGTACTCTCAGGCGAACTACTGGACGAACAGGACCAACATCTGCATGTACACATGAGTTTGATTAGAGTCTTGATAGAACAAAGCACAAGGACATTATAAACAAAAACAGTAAACAGCAATATGGTCAGAGATTTTACCAATAGCACCCCACTGCTCGCCATCCGGCAGTACTAAATTTGGATTGATGAAGCAGTTGAAAATATAGTACGAGCTTTGGAAGGACAAAGCTATTTATGGTAAAAAATCAAAACAAGACCATCTGATCGAGCAGTGTTACCGCAAGGTTCAAGCTCGTTAAAAAATAAACCTGCACCGAGCAAATGTTTCCACCCGTGTTTAAGCTCGTTAAAAAATGAACTATCCCCTGGTAAATAACCACCGTGAATGTAGAATTTCAACCACTAAAGCCTTGGTCGTGTTTGCACCGTCACCTCCACTTTTCCATTGGCCGATCATTCACCTCCATTTGATTGTTTACCCATTTTGAGGAACAGCTACGAAGAGTGATTTCACTAGCCATCCTTGTGACACTACCGTGATTGGAAAATTCCAAACCGTACCTAGAATCAGCTGCTACCCATTTTATCACTCGTTTCTTAAAAGACGAGTCTTCTTTAAGCTCTTTTCTGACTCGTAAAATATGAAAAGATTGCCGAGTTCTGGCCTTCCAGCTCGTTAAAGCGATGGGAAGTGCTATCCCTCCTCTAGATTTTAATCTTTTTGGACCTGAGGGATTATTGCACAAAAAGATCGAGCGCTTGTTTTGTTCGGCTCGTTAAAACAATAAAAAATTCATCCCTTCTGTATTGTTTTATACTTTTTCAGACTTAATGGATTAGATGACGAAAAAGGAATTTTGGGGTTACCTTTACGTACCTTTTCAGACTCTCTAAAAATGAAAAGGACCGAGTTATTTTTGTCGTTAGACTCGTTAAAAATATTAATAGCGACATACTTGTCTTTAGACGAGAACGAGTTTCACTATTGCTAGGCTCGTTAAAACATAGCGATGGGTTTGCCCGAAGGGAAAATTATAGAACAAGCATATGTTATCCTCCTCAAGCTTGAAAAAAATAAAGAGGTACTGGTCAGCATTGACTGGGGAAAAATTGGGAAGAAAACTCAAAGAATCTTTATTGGTAGCAAGTCGCTCTTGAACATGACACTTCCACTCCGTGCCCGAGTCGGGTTGGGTTGTTTCATTCACCGGTCACATCGCCATGGTCTCGCCATACCATCCACATTTGGGGTTAATGCTACCAATCCATCACATACGTGTCGCCGACATGTTCAAGAGAAGTCATCCAGAAAGGCCACCTGTGTCCCGCCCACTACCATACATTATACTCCATTCTTTCATGACCGCCACCCTGAACCATATATCATCAGATCGTTTTCACCTCCATCAAAATCATTTTCTCCGTTCTGTGTCATTGATGTGGGATTCATTAAGGCCCTGCTATGACGGATCACTTCTTGTCGACATCAGCTCATTATCCAAGAAGTTTATCTAGGAACACCCCATTCAGTACTTTGAAGCTTGCGTGCCTCAATGGCAAGTTTCTCACTTCCGACGACAGGTATACATCAATGACCTTCGACCGAAAGATTTTGCGTGGTGTTCGACGCCAAGTCGTTTATTCACACCACGTGAATTGTACTGCAGTACCTTGAGGGTCATTATCATTATCAGTGATTCCTCTCGCGCTTGTTAACAGTTTACATCATTGAATGGTAATCAAGCGATGTCTTTCCATGTTCGACTTCAAAACATTTCTCACATGGATCAACTTGTACTTCAAGTGAAGATCGGACGAGATTGAACACCCCGGATCTAGTTTCATCCATCCGGTCTGCGATATATATTCAGGAAAATAAAGACATTGAAATGTACAACATTGCAGCACAGATAATCATCCTACCGAAAGGATGATGGCTCTATCAGAATCATCAGTCTACCATCAGAAGATTGTCTGTCCTATGTACATGAAAATGAATTTATAAAGCTGAGCATGGGAATGCCCACCTCAGCTAGATCATGAAAACAGTATGAAGATAATGTATTGTATTGTATCTTATTACAGGTCTCCTCCTAGCATTGAAAGAACTTCGGATCCTCCTAATAAAGCATTTCACCCGATAAACGACCTCATACTTTAGGGGGCAACTGTTATAGACATTTTTGTGCCTTACAGCTCTAAGCATGAAATGTCCACAAACCAAGGGCTCCTAAGTCACTAAAAGTGTTGTTCTAACTCCTAAAGGAACAAGGTCAACAAATTACAGCTTCTCCCAGAAGTTCTCCACCAGAAACTGCTCAGAATTAGTCAAATCAGGATCATTTCAGCTGCGCCACTAGCCAAGTGCGTTGCATAGCACCTAAGTCCACTAGCTAGGTGCGTTGCAACGCACCTAAATGCACTACCAGGGTGCGTTGAGCGGGAAATGACAAGTGGCAGAGTCATTCCACGAGGTGGAGAGACAATGGAAGCTTCCAGAATCTTCTCCAATGACACTTGCCTCACTGAATTCGACCAAGGATGAGTAAGAGGATATCAGTCTCCAAGTGGAAGCAAGAACTGATAGAGAGAAGCCACTAATCAAATCATGGGCTGACTCATCCTCCTTGCATACATCTATATATGGATCCCTCATCCCAGAGATCCAGAGGCTGGAATTTTGCACATGGTAAGGAATTGATGTTGGTTTTGAGATACATATCAGAGAATTGGGTGATCTATGCTTTGTTGGGGTTGAAGAAGGGACTTCTTTGCTGGGAGGTTGATGCTAGGTCAGGAATCATCGGTTGTAACTCCTCCTGGATCTTCTCGTATATCAATAAAACTATTTGAGTTTCTTCTCCATGCTTGTGTTTCATTGATGCTTGTTACATTTGTATGGTTAACTTAAATTTGATCCTAAGTTATTTATGAATATAAACCCATGTCTTTGTATAGTTTCCTTCTTTTGTGATCTTACAGGTACTTGGTGAAGATGGGCAAGTGAGGAAGCAGGTAGCTGGAAGCTGTCAAAGAGAAGAGAGATAGGATCAAAGGACTAGCACAAGACACAGGTTGGTTCATCCTATTCCTCTTTGTTTATAGTTCATAAAGAAGAATACAAAAGTAGTTTTCACTGTTTGTTTCTAAGGTAGCTGTCACACCTTAGTGGGAAAGAGTAGTTCTAAATAGACACTTTTCCCGATAACACACCGGAAGAAGGAGAATCTTCTTTGATAGTACATCCTGATTTTCAAACGACAGTAGCAGGATATAATCCACAGTTAGTGTCTGTCTCTGAAATCGCTGGTAGCTTTTCATATACTAGTGATATAGGTGAATAACCCGAAATATCTGAGCCTAAAAGTGAATCTGCTGCTACTCCGACATCGGAGATTGTTTCTCCAACTTTTAGTGGTCCTGGTTCACCTAGGGTAGAAAGAGTAATCACTCAAGATCTTCCTTCTGGACTTATTTCTATTGAAGAACTTGCTCCAGAAGAAGAAGAAGTAGGCATCCCTATCCCTGAAAATCAACCTGTCATTGAACTAAGGGAGCGTGAATCAATTTTTTACAGTCCACCTAGGAGTAGTTCTTGGTATCTTTCTTTAACTAATTATTTAGAAAACTCAGGGTTAAGTTTTTCACCACCTCGTGCTCCTTATCACTCAACAGCTAGAGGTTTTTATACTCCAGTAAATATGTCAGGACATTCGTCCATGTTTACTCAATCGCCCGAATCTTTTTTGTACGACGGTCCATCTGTTCCCTCTGGGTATCAGTCTCTTTCTGGTACTTTTTTGGGAGCATCTCCTCAACCCCTTGAGCAAGGGTTATTAACTGGAAGCAAAGGTAAAAAGCCGTTGAGCGTAGAAGACATTCTTATGATGTCAGGTTCTATTCACAATCCTCAACCTCAAGGTGGCCAGTTACCACCTAGGGGGCAGCCTCAATTAACGCTTGGGGGGCAACCTCAAGGTACACAATTTGCATCTGGGGGGCAACCTCAAGGACGGTACATACTTATGGGGCAGTACGTTCCTCAAGGTCAACCCCAGACTCAATATGTACCCCAAGGTCAACCCCAATATCAATTTATACCTCAAGGTCAACCCCAGTATCAGTATGTGCCTCAAGGGTATCAATCCCAAGGTCAATACTTGAACCAAGGTTTCCAACCACCCCAAGGTCAAACGTATGTTCAAGGAACGGGAAATGTACCTTTCAATTATCAATCCTACCCTCAACCCGGTTATGGTCCTCAGTATTCTCAACCTGTTATGGGTCAGTACCCCGGAATGAATATGGTGTGGGATCCATTGCAAACCCAACAGGTGTTGCAACCAAGTGTACAGTTGTCATCTCAAACTGGACAACCCCTAGTTTCTAGTACACCCCAGCAACCAATCCAGTCTAACATTCAAACTTCTATACCTTCGGTAGTTTCTCAGCCTGGGCCGAGTACACCTCGTACTCCGCCTCAAACGACTGCTACAACTGCCGCTACATCTGTTCAATCTACCCCACCTACTTCTGGAGTATCGACAGCTTTGGTTTCTACTGTTCCTGTATCTACTCCTCAGACATCCTTACCACTGTCTGGATCTACGATTCAAACTTCGGTTCAGATGCCTGTAGGATAACCTGGTTTAAGTATGGTTGTCACAAGTCAACCACAATTCACCTATCAACTTGTTGAAGCCCCGAAAATCGGGTCGACAACAAGGGGGATACCCACCCGGTCCGGACCTTGGATTGGCAGCTCCTTATCTGTTTGGTATAGCGGGTCTGACTGGGGATAATGGGACCAGTTTCCCAATCTAAGGGGTGTGTGTGTGTGTGTAGAGTTGGATGTTGTTGATCTAGGAGTGTTTTAATCTAATTTAATTCAAACTTCTAAACTAACTCTATGCTATTGTAATCTAATGAGAAACAACACATCTAATATACACTAATCCGGGGTGTATTTCTTCTATTATGCGATCTAAAGAGATTTCGAACAATAACTGGTAATAAAGATCATTCAGCTATCATAAGAATAGAAATCAATTAAGATAAACCATTCTGCATAAAAAGTTAGGCAAAACAGTTGTGAATAGCATATCGCATAATAAGTTGTTCATATATCAAGCACAAATAAATGACTCCACCGTACAGAAGTGCCAAATGGTAACCCACACATTCATGCATTAACATATAAACAGCTGAAAACTACATATCACTTTAAGAATATAAGCAGAAACAGGTCAAGAGATAAAAGTACCATTTATGACTGGTTCCATTCATAAGCTTCAAGCAATAACGATTTACCTCTACTTGTTCTAACATCTACTAAGAGTACAAAAGTGCAACATCAGTAGCAGACATTAAATGCAAACATTAATAAATCTCGATCCATCCATTCATCAAAACCTCCTCTGAGGGTGCAGAAGTGCATGTTCTGAGGACAAGTTTTTGACAAATTTCTGGACCCTTCTCTAAATGCATGAGAAGGGTTAAAATACTACTTCCTAATTCTAATAATAGTATTATTACAAAATTTAGGATGCGGTTTTCAAATGACCGTCCTTTTTCTAATCTAGTTAAAAGAAAAAACAACATTCTAAGTAAGGCTATTTCTGAACTTGGTCCTTAAAGTTGCAAGTATCCAGCATGGGCTTAAGGAGAGTTAGCTGACTGATTTCGGCACTGAGCTGGGCTGTGAAAACAGCATCTACGAGAGCTGGCGCTATTTTTTCGGCCGCGTTTGTGATGCATTTCACCGTCATCCATTGGCTGTGCGGCTTGACTAAGTACGTCCAGTAACATTCCCAGTTCAACCTGGCTAATGCTTGGATTGCTCTCTCCTTTGCTTGCACTTTCTGCTTCCAGTTGTAACCTCTTTGGTAGATACCCCGGGGTGGTCTCTGCGATTAAATTGGCCCTGTGTAAATTCTCATTTACACAGTCGATGAGAATGCTTGCCTGTGTAGCCACTGTCTCCGCTGCTTGCTCCACCTGCCTGATTTGATCGTCCCATTTATTAAAGAGCAGTTCTTTATGGTTTTCGTTTATCCTGGGTGCACCTGCTCTTCTTTCTTCATCATCATCCTGCCAAGTTAAATATTCCGTCACCCTTCTGTCACTCTGATCATAGTCACTCCGCAAATCTACCACCTGATTGGTGATTTTATCGCTCAACTCGCAATAGTGACTCCACTGTGATATTTTACGTCCCAACTCTTCCTGTTGTTGCAGTAGTTGCTCATTTAAGCCAATAGTTTCTGAAATAAATTCTGCCAGATTAGGCTCATCTTTATGCATTTCTTGTAAAGTCTGCAATTGTTTTCCTTTCTCGTCGAGACTTCTTTGATAGCCTATCTGCATCTGTTGAAAGTCTTCCTGCAGCTTCTCGAGCTGTTTGGAAGCTTCAATGTTAGAATTGGCTTGTTGCAACTATTGTTGTAGCAGTTGTATCTGGTCTTCTTGTTCTTTCAATAGTTGCTGAACTTCCGATGCCTTATCAATAGTTGCAGAAGCATATGCTCCTGCGATCTGAGACAGCTTAGTGAGGTTTTCAGTCGGGTTATTATTGGGGTCTTTCCATAAGACATCCAAATGTTCGGCATCTTGTGACAGTGTATTTTCTAGTTTTCTTTTCTTCCTCTGCCTCCTTACAACTGCTTTGTGTTGGGGACTATAGAATACATCCAGTGGGGGAATTTCTTCTACATTAAGTAGAAGTTCAGAAGGTGGAGCGATAGGAATGTGCTTCGTTTCTGTGACACTGCTGACTATGGTCGGAACCACTTCTTGCACTACCTGTGTATTGTTCACAGGTGTTTTCAGGGCTTGCCCTTCAAGATTGATCAATTCATTGAAGGTTTCCCATTCTTTGTCCAGTTCTGTTGTGACGAGCGGTGCTTCGATGACAGGAGGGGGGACATCTCTTGGCGGGGAGGCGATAACTTGCTGTTGAGACATTGCACTTGACTGAGCTGTATCCTTAGTTGTTTCTTCATTTTTTCCTTGGTCGTATCCAGACTCTTTAGGATGCTCAGGCACTTCTTGCGCAGTGTTGGATTTAGATCTGGAAGTGCTAGAGTTTTCGCTGAGGCTAATTCTTGGAGTTGGTTCTCTAGCAGGCAGTCGCAGCTTCTCTAGCGGAATACCGGCCAGCATTCTTTCCATGTATAACATGAATCTTTGGAGGTCATCTGGAGACAAACTCGACCGAGATTCCCACAAAATTTCTTGGAGCGAACTTCTATTCTGAAATAGATCATCAAACAAATCTTTCTTTCCAGAGAACACTCTTATTTTGACGTTCGTTGTGAACTCTTGGGCAATATCATTTGGGTCAAATGGCCTTGCTGGGAATTTAAATAATTGAAGACACATCACATTCTCCACTTCGCCGAAAGCGTGTCCTACATCGAACAATGAGAAGGCCCCACAAGCTACAGGAAATTGAGGCCATATGGCCTTCTTTTTGTCTTTTAGGTCTTTGGTCAGGCCGCCTTCTGAACAAGTTTGATAAGCAATTTCCCGAGCCAAAAGTTTATCAGGGATATATAGAGGTAGGACATGTGGAGGTACAGTGCTTCCAAAAACTCTAACATAAGTAAACCATTCTTCCCCGAACCATCTCGCGATGGGGATGATGTCAATTTGTGCCTCGGGAGAGCACCTCATGGGGTCTTTATCATACATTATTATATACAAGGGCAAAATAAGCTCATGGCAAATCTGATAGAAGTGAGGGGCAAACTAAGAATCCCATAACACCTTATGATAAACATGGATAGGCAATGGGTCTTGGGTAGTCCATTTCCAACCCATAATATGGAATTTAGACACAAGACAAACAGAATCCATAACATATGCAGACAGATAAAAAGGAGGATAGACCCTTTGAGACAAGGATCTTTTAGACCGGTAATTGATAACAGCCGTGTAAAGATTATTAGAAAGGATTTTGGCCCAATCTACAATATCGGCGTTTGTGGAAGCATCAATTAATGGTAGCCATTCAGACGAAAACTTGTTGATATCCGGCATCCCAAATAACCTACAGAGCATGGCCGCAGCAAAACAATATGGAGAGGTGAGGGAACCAGTGCTGTACATACCGTTTTTGTCCTTTTTGAGCGGCTCCTCTTTTCTAGACCAATCTTTGGTGGTGTCTGATAGGTCTGGGTTCTCCGCCGCGAACTTCTTAACTAATTGTGCGTTATAGGTCATTTGCGGTTCAGGAAGATGATACATAAGCTTCAAATCTTGCGCAGCAAACGATCCGATGAGCCCGTGTCCTTGAACTTTGAATTGTCTGTTGTTCATGTCTGCATCATCCAATATCCACTTGATCATATCCGTATATCGTAGGATTTTGGGTCTTGCTGCTATTCTGTGAAGAAATGAACATGCTAGGTCCTCTAAGGACGCTTCAGAAGAGCGTTGTGAGCCCGTGGCAGTAGTAACCTTCATTATTCTAGGATTTTCCTCTTCTAGCAGCCTGTACATGCTTTCCCATGTTGATATTCCCGCGTCTTTGTTACAGGCTGTGTCTGTATATAAAGGCGCCATCTCCTTCGTCTTTTCCTTTGCTTCAGAGCTTTGAGCTTTATTTTTCTTTCCCATTTCTTCCTGCGTCTGCGTTTGAGTCATCTTAGCTCTCCGTTCCTACAGATTACGAGTGAAATGGAAATGATTGATCCAGAAAGGTGATGGGAGAGTTTTAAATGCAACAGATGTATCGAATATGCCACCTTACGTGAAGTAAATCTTTACAAAGGCACGCATCTTTAATTCACTTAATAACTGACAACTAATTCATTTACTATCATTAAAAGCGCATGATTTCAAGTCAGATTATAGTAATTGGCTTTTCTTTGAATGGCTTGCCCGAAGGATTCGTAATGAAGTGATTTATGATTTGCTTACATAACCTCGTATATCGCACGATCGCAAATCGCACCATCGCAAACCATACTATCGCAAATCGCAAGGGTGCAATATCGCAGCGATCGCAACATCGCAGATCGCAGAATTTTGATGTTTGCCAAATCTTGTCGGTTCATTTCTGCGATATGCGATCTTGCGATCGGCGTTATCGCAGATCAGTGAATCTTCAAGTTTTTCTTTATGAGGATTACTATGTTGCGACGCGATGTCATTCTTAACACGAGGATTTTGCGCATATCGATATTTAAAGAGAAATGGGGGTATTTCCTATCTTTTTGCAACGCAACTTTAAAGATTTTCTCCTTATCATAGACTTAGATTTTAAAATGTTCAGAAGACTTACCTAAACCCATGATGGTAACCTTATCTTGAGGGAAGGAAACTCTTGTTTTTTCTAAAAATTAACTAAGGGTCCCCATTCATTTAAGTATTTTGGTCAACACTTAAATGAACTAAGGGGGGGGGGGGGGGGGGGTTGTTGCTGGCCACAACAATTGGCGATTCACTTGGGAGAACCAGTTATCTCTGATCTTCTATTGACGCTTTCAAACTCCTGAAAAAAAAAATTCTCAGAGAACTTAAACTTTAAATAAAGCATATCATACTTCAACCTGTCAATGATGTTTTGTTTCAACCTATTTCTATTTTAATTACTTGCATCCTCAGTTTGTCCTTGCATTTACATCAGCCATTACTTGGTCTTGTAAAACATAAAATAAAGTTTCCCCTGTGTAGCAGCCCTTTTTAAATATGCTCCTTTGTCGCAGGTAGAGCCTCTGCTGCCAGCAGGCGTCCATAGCCTCGACAGGGTTACCTATTACCCAGTAATGATCCTTTATCCTGCTTGAGGTTATTTACAACTTTTCAGAGAGAAAAAAAAAACCCTTTTTAACACTTTTTCCTTTTAATTCTCTAAAGAACAATGTCTTGGTTTGGTGGCCAAATTATGACACAGTCATTCACTTGATTTACACTTTTGCTGAACAAGCTAGCTCGTGATGAGACCCCTTGTCTTTTGATTGCAACAATCTCGAGTCGTTGCCCTGTTTTGGTAGACAGTATTGCCAAAGTCAGCAAGTTATAATATCTGTGATTATGATAAGCCGACTCGTGATGAGACCTCTTATTCTTTGAGATATAGTGTTTCTTTTCGGATTGTCCCTCTGAATGCTGTGATTTCCTTTAGCAGGGAGGAAGTCAAATTTTCTTTCCTTAAGAAAGTTCTGGACGACAATGATAGAGTTGTTTGGAGATGGCTGTTTCTACAGAGAACCTTTATTTCATTATTGATACCTTTCATTGTACTGACATAAAACAATTCCTTCACCGAGGTAGCTTTTTTCAAATTTCTTGGAGTTGAAACTAGCATCATATCTGGGTTAAAGTTCTATTGATAATAAAGATTAAGTTTTTCAAAAGATTTGCTGCTCATGGAAGCAGAAGTTCAAAAACTTTGACAGAGAAAAAGGTGTCTTTAGTAAATGTCAAATGTCGTTAACCATAGCAATCCTTATTATGGAGAAAAATATTTAACTATTATGAGAGGTAGACATTTTCTAGGGTTATGTACAGAATAGGGATAATCCCTTCTCTTATTTTGCCTATCAATTATCAAAAGAAAACCTAACAACCTAGCTACATTACTCCTACTCCTATTCTAGCTATATACAAAAAATTAGCTAGGTGAAATGATATTTGCAATGGAACCATCTCTTCATTTTTATTCCTAGCCGTTTGTAACTTCCAAACATCAGTATTAAGATCCAAATTTTCCTTGGACTATTAATGTTGGATGTGGAATAAGAATGCATGACCTCAGTTGGAATTCTGTCTGATATTTCTTTCTCAAGAAAAATTCTTTCCAACTGGATACCTATTGGATCATAAAAATTAGGATGAACTTCTGTTATGGATTGATGACCTCGTAATAGGAAGGATGATAAGCCAGGTTGTGAATATGACTTTTTAGTTTCAATGGCTTGTAACCTACTGTTCGTTAAAGCTGAGTTTTTAGCGATTTCGTTTAAAAGGAAAGTTTCCATATATAAATCACTAAATGGTTCGATGCAAAATAGATGGAAATTCCCGTAAAGATCTTTATCAATTGGCACGAATGGCCAATAAGTTTTGAAAGGTACTTTCCTTGGTTGATGGTGTTCTGGATGCCAAAGAAGTTTCTTAAGAAAGTCTGACATTGATTGATCTCAAAATTGAGAAAGTTCTACACTTCCTTGACAGCTTAGCTTTCCAAAATGGTGGCACGTCTTTCGAATGTTTTTTGATAAGATGCTCAACATGCCACAATAATCTATCAAAAGTCTGAAAATTTAAAACAAAATCCGATTTTGTACAAAATGAGTGCAAGTGAGAAAAAAAGGGATGATTATCTGTACAAATAGTGTTACAACACAACTAGGATTTACTTGTAATATCTTGCTTCTCACAACTTCGAATTTCGTCTTGTGAATCAGAAGATAAGTTATGATTGTGAGCAGGCATGGAGGTTTCCTCATAATATGAATCATAGATCGGGGCATTGCCTTGGATAGTAAAATCATGCAAATGATCTTTTACTTTGAAATGAGGGTTGACTGATATGATTTTTGAATTAGGATATCTCTCATTATCTGAGCTTAGTTGAGTTACTTGGGATAACTTAACAACATCATCGTTGTCAAAGTAACTATCATAAATGATTTTACAGGTTTCCCTAGATTTCTCTTTTTCGTCATATATTTTCAGACAAGGAAGGTGAAGTGGTTCTTGTTTGAAAATGGCCGAAGGATGTTCTATAGCTGTCTCTTTATCCTAAAAACCTAATGATGGCTTGTTTGAATAATCCTCTATGTTTTTTGGGATATCTTTAATATTGAGAGGGGAGAAATTATCATCACTAAAAACATCAGGATAAAGAGAAAAATGTGATTCTGGAACAATGCATTTGAAAACATCATGGAAAAATCTTTGTTCATCAGATTCATCATAGACATCGGGCTTTAGATCATACCTTTGTGTACTGATACTTTATGAAAGAGAAATAGTTTGTTGCTCTAACCTTGGCACCTGCATTTGTTGATTTGCAATGATATTATCTGACCTTGTATCAAAGTCATCTTCTGGTTCCAAGGTAGACTTTCCTTCAGCATTCTTGCTTTTGTCTTCTTGCATTAGAGCATGCATGACTCCCAGGCTCTGGGGACTTTCCTCATCATGGCTGAATTGTATATTCAACTTGGAATCCTCATTCATGTTAGAAGAAAATGAGACAAAGGTTGAACTAATTTCTGCTTGATCAGTCACAGGAGGTAGGGAATACTCAACATAATCTGAAGATTCTTCATCCGTGAGTTAACTTCCAAGATCATACTTTAGACAATTAAGATGAAATCGCATATTAAAATCTCTAACAGATTCATCTTGTTTTCGTAGATAATCAATTTCATCATATACCTGGTCATAGTCATAACAATCAAATTCAGAAATGAAAGCTTTGACAAATTGGTCCCAGCTGTGAATTGACGCCACTGGGAGGTTTCTGCACCATTTTCTAGCTTCCGCCGTGAATGTAAGAGTGAAAATTCTGCATAAAACGCCTTCATCAATTCTCTGAATATCAAAACTTGAAACTCTTTGAATAAATTGAAGAGCATGATTAAAAGCAGAAGAATTATTCTTACCATTGAATTTTACCTGAGACAAGAGTCTTACCACTTCTGGTGGAGTGTTGGAAGAGGTAGGAACACGGATGCAACTCCAAATAGGAATTTTACGAGCAGCCATCCTGATTCAAATCTTATAATTGAAAATCATTCCAACAGACACTATGTTCAGGCCCTCCTTCTAGCGCCAAATATGTTGAAGCCCCGAAAATCGGGTCGACAACAAGGGGGATACCCACCCGGTCCGGACCTTGGTTGGCAGCTCCTTATCCGTTTGGTATAGCGGGTCCGACTGGGGATAATGGGACCAGTTTCCCAATCTAAGGGGTGTGTGCGTGTGTGTGTAGAGTTGGATGTTGTTGATCTAGGAGTGTTTTAATCTAATTTAATTCAAACTTCTAAACTAACTCTATGCTATTGTAATCTAATGAGAAACAACACATCTAATCTACGCTAACCCGGGGTGTATTTCTTCTATTATGCAATCTAAAGAGATTTCGAACAATAACTGGTAATAAAGATCATTCAGCTATCATAAGAATAGAAATCAATTAAGATAAACCATTCTGCATAAAAAGTTAGGCAAAACAGTTGTGAACAGAATATCGCATAATAAGTTGTTCATATATCAAGCACAAATAAATGACTCCACCATACAAAAGTGCCAAATGGTAACCCACACATTCATGCATTAACATATAAACATCTGAAAACTACATATCACTTTAAGAATATAAGCATAAACAGGTCAAGAGATAAAAGTACCATTTATCATTGGTTCCATTCATAAGCTTCAAGCAATAACGATTTACCTCTACTTGTTCTAACATCTACTAAGAGTACAAAAGTGCAAAATCAGTAGTAGACATTAAATGCAAACATTAATAAATCTCGATCCATCCATTCATCAAAACCTCCTCTGAGGGTGCAGAAGTGCATGTTCTGAGGACAAGTTTTTGACAAATTTCTGGACCCTTCTCTAAATGCATGAGAAGGGTTAAAATACTACTTCCTAATTCTAATAATAGTATTATTACAAAATTTAGGATGCGGTTTTCAAATGACCGTCCTTTTTCTAATCTAGTTAAAAGAAAAAACAACATTCTAAGTAAGGCTATTTCTGAACTTGGTCCTTAAAGTTGCAAGTATCCAGCATGGGCTTAGGGAGAGTCAGCTGACTGATTTCGGCGCTGAGCTGGGCTGTGAAAACAACGTCTACGAGAGCTGGCGCTATTTTTCTGGCCGCGTTTGTGATGCATTTCACTGTCATCCATTAGCTGTGCGGCTTGACTAAGTACGTCCAGTAACATTCCCAATTCAACCTAGCTAATGCTTGGATTTCTCTCTCCTTTGCCTGCGCTTTCTGCTTCCATTCTGCTTCCAGTTGTAACCTCTTTGGTAGATACCCCGGGGTGGTCTCTGCGATTAAATTGGCCCTGTGTAAATTCTCATTTACACAGTCGATGAGAATGCTTGCCTGTGTAGCCGCTGTCTCCGCTGCTTGCTCCGCCTACCTGATTTGATCGTCCCATTTATTAAAGAGCAGTTCTTTATGGTTTTCGTTTATCCTGGGTGCACCTGCTCTTCTTCCTTCATCATCATCCTGCCAAGTTAAATATTCCGTCACCCTTCTGTCACTCTGATCATAGTCACTCTGCAAATCTACCACCTGATTGGTGATTTTATCGCTCAGCTCGCAATAGTGACTCCACTGTGATATTTTACGTCCCAACTCTTCTTGTTGCTGCAGTAGTTGCTCGTTTAAGCCAATAGTTTCTGAAATAAATTCTGCCAGCTTAGGCTCATCTTTATGCATTTCTTGTAAAGTCTGCAATTGTTTTCCTTTCTCGTCGAGACTTCTTTGATAGCCTATCTGCATCTGTTGAAAGTCTTCCTGCAGCTTCTCGAGTTGTTTGGAAGCTTCAATGTTAGAATTCGCTTGTTGCAACTGTTGTTGTAGCAGCTGTATCTCGTCTTCTTGTTCTTTCAATAGTTGTTGAACTTGCAATGCCTTATCAATAGTTGCAGAAGCATATGCTCCTGCGATCTGAGACAACTTAGTGAGGTTTTCAATCGGGTTATTATTGGGGTCTTTCCATAAGACATCCAAATGTTCGGCATCTTGTAACAGTGTATTTTCTAGTTTTCTTTTCTTCCTCTACCTCCTTACAACTGCTTTGTGTTGGGGACTATAGAATACATACAGTGGGGGAATTTCTTCTACATTAAGTAGAAGTTCAGAAGGTGGAGCGATAGGAATGTGCTCCGTTTCTGTGACATTGCTGACTATGGTCGGAAACACTTCTTGCACTACCTGTGTATTGTTCATAGGTGTTTTCGGGGCTTGCCCTTCAAGATTGATCAATTCATTGAAGGTTTCCCATTCTTTGTCCAGTTCTGTTGTGACGAGCGGTGCTTCGATGACAGGAGGGGGACATCTCTTGGCAGGGAGGCAATAACTTGCTATTGAGACATTGCACTTCTTGCGCAGTGTTGCATTTAGATCTGGAAGTGCTAGAGTTTTCGCTGAGGCTAATGCTCGGAGTTGGTTCTCTAGCAGGCAGTCGCAGCTTCTCTAGCGGAATACTGGCCAGCCTTCTTTCCCTGTATAACATGAATCTTTGGAGGTCATCTGGAGACAACCTCGACCGAGCTTCCCGCAAAATTTCTTGGAGCGAACTTCTATTCTGAAATAGATCATCAAACAAATCTTTCTTTCCAGAGAACACTCTTATTTTGACGTTCGTTGTGAACTCTTGGGCAATATCATTTGGGTCAAATGGCCTTGCTGGGAATTTAAATAATTGAAGACACGTCACATTCTCCACTTCGCCGAAAGCGTGTCCTACATCGAACAATGAGAAGGCCCCACAAGCTACAGGAAATTGAGGCCATATGGCCTTCTTTTTGTCTTTTAGGTCTTTGGTCAGGCCGCCTTCTGAACAAGTTTGATAAGCAATTTCCCGAGCCAAAAGTTTATCAGGGATATATAGAGGTAGGACATGTGGAGGTACAGTGCTTCCAAAAACTCTAACATAAGTAAACCATTCTTCCCCGAACCATCTCGCGATGGGGATGATGTCGATTTGTGCCTCGGGAGAGCACCTCGGGGGGTCTTTATCATACATTATTCTATACAAGGGCAAAATAAGCTCATGGCAAATCTGATAGAAGTGAGGGGCAAACTAAGAATCCCATAACACCTTATGATAAACATGGATAGGCAATGGGTCTTGGGTAGTACATTTCCAACCCATAATAGGGAATTTAGACACAAGAAAAACAGAATCCATAACATATGTAGACAGATAAAAAGGAGGATAGACCCTTTGAGACAAGGATCTTTTAGACCGGTAATTGATAATAGCCGTGTAAAGATTATCAGAAAGGATTTTGGCCCAATCTACAATATCGGCGTTTGTGGCAGCATCAATTAATGGTAGCCATTCAGACGAAAACTTGTTGATATCCGGCATCCCAAATAACCTACAGAGCATGGCCACAGCAAAACAATATGGAGAGGTGAGGGAACGAGCGTTGTACATACCGTTTTTGTCCTTTTTGAGCGGCTCCTCTTTTCTAGACCAATCTTTGGTGGTGTCTGATAGGTCTGGGTTCTCCGCCGCGAACTTCTTAACTAATTGTGCGTTATAGGTCATTTGCGGTTCAGGAAGATGATACATAAGCTTCAAATCTTGCGCAGCAAACGATCCGATGAGCCCGTGTCCTTGAACTTTGAATTGTCTGTTGTTCATGTCTGCATCATCCAGTATCCACTTGATCATATCCGTATATGGTAGGATTTTGGGTCTTGCCACTATTCTGTGAAGAAATGAACATGCTAGGTCCTCTAAGGACGCTTCAGAAGAGTGGTGTGAGCCCGTGGCAGCAGCAACCTTCATTATTCTAGGATTTTCCTCTTCTAGCAGCCTGTACATGCTTTCCCATGTTGATATTCCCGCATCTTTGTTACAAGTTGTGTCTGTATATAAAGGCGCCATCTCCTTCGTCTTTTCCTTTGCTTCGGAGCTTTGAGCTTTATTTTTCTTTCCCATTTCTTCCTGCATCTGCATCTGAATCGTCTTAGCTCTCCGTTCCTGCAGATTACGATTGAAATGGAAATGACTGATCCAGAAAGGTGATGGGAGAGTTTTAAATGCAACAGATGTATCGAATATGCCACCTTACGTGAAGTAAATCTTTACAAAGGCACCCGTCTTTAATTCACTTAATAACTGACAACTAATTCATTTACTATCATTAAAAGTGCATGATTTCAAGTCAGATTATAGTAAGTGGCTTTTCTTTGAATGGCGTGCCCGAAGGATTCGTAATGAAGTGATTTATGATTTGCTTACGTAACCTCGCATATCGCGCGATCGCAAATCGCACCATCGCAAACCACACTATCGCAAATCACAAGGGTGCAATATTGCAGTGATCGCAACATCGCAGATCGCAGAATTTTGATGTTTGCCAAATCTTGTCGGTTCATTTCTGCGATATGCGATCTTGCGATCGGCGTTATCGCAGATCGGTGAATCTTTAAGTTTTTCTTTATGAGGATTACTTTGTTGCGACGCGATGTCATTCTTAACACGAGGATTTTGCGCATATCGATATTTAAAGAGAAATGGAGGTATTTCCTATCTTTTTGCAACGCAACTTTAAAGATTTTCTCCTTATCATAGACTTAGGTTTTAAAATGTTCAGAAGACTTACCTAAGCCCATGATGGTAACCTTATCTTGAGGGAAGGAAACTCTTGTTTTTTCTAAAAATTAACTAAGGGTCCCCATTCATTTAAGTATTTTGGTCAACACTTAAATGAACTAAGGGGGGGTTGTTGCTGGCCACAACACAACTGTACCAGGGACAGTACCAATTCGGTTCTGCTGTCCAGCAGCCAGTTTATCAGTATCAACCATATCCTGGGTACACTTATCAACAACCTCAACAACCCCAGTACGGTCTGGTTAATCCTGGTTTTTCGGGAGGATACAATATCCCGAACGCGATTCCTATTCCTAGTTATCCTGGATATCCTCCTCCTGGGGCTGGTCTCATGACCCAGAGTTTTAGGGATCCTAATTGGCAGTTACCGTTTATCGCAACTTTGGACTTGCCTGACTTGTCGTGCCTAACGAACGATCCCATTAATTATCTTCCGTTTTGGCCGCCAATGCCGAATAAGTTGTCCAGTGACATTCCCAAGTTTGAAGGTAAATCAGGAGAGGACCTGTCGAACCATGTGATGACTTACCACCTCTGGTGTGCGTCTAACTCCATCACAGATGACTCAATCCATCTTAGACTTTTCCAGTGCACTCTAATTGGTCTTGCAGCCAAGTGGTACATTGAGTTACCGTGAGGCACTTTTTATAATTTTAGTCAGTTAGCTACCTCGTTTTTAACTCATTTTTAGTTGCCAGTCCGATATGACAATGGCACGGAATTGTTAACTTCGCTAAAACAATTGACATCCACGTACATTTCAGATCATATTCATGAGTGGAGACGTCGACGTCGTTTAGTGAAGGTATTTATTCCGGATCAGATCTTGGCTGAGTGGTTTGTAAAATCTTTGTTGCCAATGATCACTGAAGATGTTGCTAAAGCTGGAGTGGTTACTGAGGAGCAAGTCATTGCTCAAGCACAGTACCTTGACTTGGTCTATACCAAGTCAGGTACGTTACATGAAAAAATCCCCGATCTTCCCAAGGAAAATCAAATCGCTGCAGCTCCTTCGGGATCTCATGCCGCTGATGGTATGATTGGCACGGTTAACACTAAAAGTAAGAAGAAGTCTTCCAAGAATTCTTCCCCTATCATAACCTTTCCTGATTCCCCAACAGGAGATTCTTCTGCAGAGATTTCCACCGATATTCATGTTGTAGAATCATCTACAGCCAAATCAAAGTCCGGTGGGAAGAAGAAAGGAAAGAAGAAGAACAAAATGGACAAAAGTTCAAAGGAGAAACCTGAAAAGGCGGAATCCAATGACGAAAAGCACAAACCTCGTTATCCTTGTCTCATTTGTGACGATGAACATTTTACAAGAGACTGCCCTCATCGTGTAAAGGTTGCGAAGATTGTCAAGGGTTCCCAAACTCCTGCTATTTTGAAGGATCCTTATCCGGCTCAAGACAGTAAGATGATAGGTTCATCCTCGGGTGCTAATGAAGAACCCATACTGATGATGTCCCATGTTAGGATTGCGACTCGATCGCAAGATTATGGTAGTAAGAGTCCTATTGATGGTAAAGAAGCAGAATCTTCCCATTCTAATCCATCAACCTCAGCTCCCGGTTCTGATCCACTACAAATCGAGAAACCTAATCCAGACTTGGTAATCAAACCGCCTGCCAAAGGTATACTTCAAAAGTCAGCTTTCAATCCACATGCAAGAGCGGCTCAGAATTATAACATTGTTGAGGATTTAGCTGTTTCACCCTCAACAATGTCGGCTTTGGAAGTTATGCAATCATGCCCAGCACAACGTAAATTACTTTTGTCGGCTATAGGAGCTGTTGATGTCCAGGACCCGAACCTAATAATTTTCGATCTAGAAAATAGTACACCGCGTTTGCCTCACCAAATGGCTTTCCAAATTCCAGTGATAGTCAAAAATAGGCCTATTCATTGGACTATAATTGATGAAGGAGCCTCAACGTGTATTATGTCGATACAGTGTTGGAGATCGCTTGGTTCTCCTTCACTAAATCAATACTCGACGATTCTAATGGCCTTTGATGGCCGTGGGTTTCATCCTTTTGGAATTCTATAGGATTTACCTATAGGGGTTGAAGGAAAAACCGTTAGTCTAGATGTGTAGGTAGTTGATGTCCCTCTAGACTACAACCTTCTCTTGGGTTGAAGTTGGTCTTACCCTATGACAGCGGTCGTTTCATCGGTCTTTCGAGTAATAAAGTTTCCACACAATGGGAAGATCGTAACAATAGACCAGCTGGATTACTTTTCATCCGACCCAACCTCTTCAGAGAGTATTCAACATGTTGGTAAAACAACTATCCCATATAAGGATGTTGGAGTAGGATTAGTTATAGATGTCGGTTTACTGGGAACTTTTCCTTTTCCTCCAATCAACGCATCATCATCATTTGCAACCATTCATATGATTACATCAGACACCATTATTTATGATGATCCTTGGATCGTCCCTTCTGAATCTGCGATAGACTCATTTGGCAATTCCATGCCTTTGAGTCCATATGAAATTGCCTATGAAGCCATGCAGTCTTTTGCCAACCCGTGTTCAACCAAAAATGACTTAATGAATGTGGTCTGTGAGGAATCACTTTTCACATCAACCTCGGATTTAACTAAGTTTTATGAACTTGTTCACTCTGATGAGCAAATTCGTGAAATCCTATGTGTAGATGATTTACCATGGGAAGATCTCCATCACAGATCTTCATTTTTACCTAAGGATGATCGTTTTGAAAATGATTTCTCATCAATTTTTACAATTGAATATGTCAAGGAACCTCAGAATCCAATGAAACATCCCGATTCAGAGTTAAATTTGGGAAACATCTCTCGAACGTTTCCTATTGACATTTCGGTTAAGCCGGGAATTGTTGAGAACATTCATATAGGTGCCTCATGTAAAGATGACAAAATTCAAATATATAAGGCCCTATTTCAAGAATTCCGCGATGTGTTTGCCTGGTCCTATGAGGAAATGCCAGGAATTGATCCCGCTATTGTTGTTCATGAGATCAAGACTTACCCGGACGCTAAACCCGTCTGGCAATGTTTGCGTTAGATTCACCCACGAAAAGCTGCTGCAATTAAAGCAGAAGTTGAAAAACTGTTGAAAACAGGTTTCATTTATCCGATCCCGTTAACGGATTGGGTATCGAATATTGTTCCGGTTAACATAAAGCAGGGAACAATAAGAATATGCATCGACTATAGGGACATTAATCGAGCCTGTCCAAAGGACAATTACCCAACTCCCTATATCGATCAAATCATTGATGATTGTGCCGGCAGCGAAATATTCTCCTTTATGGATGGTTTTCCCGGATACAATCAAATCAACATTCTACCTGCCGATCAAACAAAAACGACTTTCATTTGTCCATGGGGGGCATTTTCTTATTGCAAATTACCTTTTGGGCTTAAGAATGCCGGAGCAACTTTTCAAAGGGCGATGTCTTATGCGTTTCATGACATCAAACACATTGTGCAACCGTATCTCGATGATTTGCCTGCTCATTCATTACATCGAGCTGATCACCTCGTCCATTTACGAGCAATCTTTATGAGGTGTAGGCATTATCGTATTCGGTTGAACCACACAAATGTGTCTTCTGTATAGAAATGGGTTGATTGCTGGGATTTGTAGTTTCGAAATCCAGCATCCGCGTTGATCCCTCGAAGGTCGAAGCTATCATCAAATTGCCTCCTCCTTCGAGTCTTCGCCAACTCCAAAGTTTGTAGGGGAAAGCAATTTTTTTACGACGATTCATTCCTAACTACGCCGAGGTTACAAAGGGTTTTACCCGGTTGTTGAAGCAAAACACTCCATTCTATTGGGATGAGATAGCTCAGAAATCTTTTGATGCACTCAAACACGCGTCGACCCATGCACCATTGTTGCATCCTCCCAACTACAACCAGGATTACTTCTTGTATCTCGCCGCCTCTCATTCCACCATTGGAATGGTCTTATTTCAGGAAGATGAATCAGGAACTAAACATGTGATATATTACCTTAGTCGAACGTTAAATCCAACTGAGCTAAAATACTCACATGTGGAGAAATTGGCATTGGCAGCCATCCAAGCTGTCCAACGTTTTCGTCACTACATTCTACTACGTAAAACTACGGTAATTTCGGATTGCAACCCTATGATCTACATTTTGACCAAGCAATTGCTAGGGGGCAAGTACTCTAAATGGATCATTATCCTGCAAGAGTTCGACTTGGAATTTGAGAAATCTAAGTCTAAGAAATATTTAGTTTTTGCGGAGTTAATGTGTGACTTCCCGCGTGCTGACACGGAAACTGTGGCAGAGGAGTCCATTGCAGACAAATCCTTATTTCTAATCAACACTTTAGATCCGTGGTATGGGGATATCGTCATTTATCTCCAGACCCAATCCTTTCAGCCAGAAATATCAAAGTCAGAGCGTTGGAAAATTCGATTCCAGTCCCAATAATTCAGGATTATTGGAGATACTCTTTATCGCCATGGGGCGGAAGCAGACCGTTGCTTAACTCACGAGGAAGCTGAAAGGGTTCTAAATGACTGCCACTCTGGAGCGTGTGGTGGTCATATGTCTGGGTATGCCACAACCCAAAAGATATTGCACGCTGGCTACTTCTGGCCATATTTATTTAAATATTGTATTATGGCGGTCCGAAAATGCCATAATTGCCAGATTTTTTGTCGTAAGATGCGCGCTCCACCTGCTCCTCTCCACCCTATAATTGTCGTTGGTCCTTTTGCCAAATGGGGTATCGATTTTATTACATGTAACCCTCACTCGGCCGGGGGGCATGCGTATATCATCCTTGCAGTAGATTATTTTACTAAGTGGGCCGAGGCGATGCCTACATTCGAGGCAGATGGCAAGAAAGCTGCAATTTTCGTGTTCAATCATATAATTGCTAGGTTTGGTGTCCCACAAGCAATAATCACTGATCATGGGCGTCATTTTCGAAACGTTATGATGACCAAACTTACAGGCCAGCTTGGTTTACGTCACGATAGTTCAACCCCTTATTATCCACAAGCGAATGGTCGGGTTTAGTCTATCAACAAAGTTTTAGTTATCATGATCTGACGAATCATTGGGATTCATTGGTCGAATTGGCACAACATACTATTTTTAGCGCTTTGTGCGTACCGAACTTCAGTAAAAACATCAACAGGGTTCACTCCTTTCCAACTAGTCTATGGTTTGGAAGCCGTGTTACCCATTGAATGCGAAATACTGTCACTGCAAATGGCCATCGAGTTACTTCCAGCCACTTCCGAAGAGGAAAAGCATTTGTTATACTTGGCTCAATTAGATGAGAATCGACGTGATGCTGCATTGGCGATCGAGACTCACGCAAAACGGATGAAAGCTCAGTATGATCGAAATGTGACCCCTTGAAATTTTTGCGGAAGGGGATCTAGTCTTAGTTTATGATCAAGCTAATGATAAATTAGGTGCTGGAAAATTCGTTCCTATGTGGCATGGTCCCTATGTTGTCAAGCGAAAGCTAGCCAAAGGGGCTTATGAATTGGTAGACTTTGATGGGGACTCTTTGGGTAAACCCAGAAATGGCCTTTACTTGAAGAGGTATTATGCTTAAAAGAATGGGTATGGAGATTTTTAGTTAGGATAGTTTTTCTTTCTAGCTAGTGTGTTTTAGTTTAAACAGTGTGCTTAGCTTAGAGATTGTTTTTTCGCCATTATTCCTGCTTATCTTGGTTTTACTCTTGATATTGCATATGTCGATGCCTCTCCAAACATACATTGGTTTCGCTGATGGTGCTTGTCGTAATACACGGAACATCTCTTCCGCAGCTTGGGTTATCTATTCGCCCTCTAACGAGTTAGTATCTATGCATGGGGTAAGCCTCGGTCAAACAACAAACAACATTGCTGAGTACAGTGCAGTGATTGAGTTATTGTATGAATCTATTTCATTTGGGATTCGGAGTTTGATAGTGAGGTTAGATTCTGAACTCGTTGTATTACAGCTTAATAGAGTGTATGCCATTAGAAATCCAGTGTTATTAAGATTATTTTTGAGAGTGCGTCTCTTGGAACATGAATTTGATTACATTGAATATCAGCATATTCCGAGATCTTTAAATACATTAGTAGATGCAATTGCTTCTCGAATGTTAAATAGACATTTGCAATAATCATACATGTAAATTTAAAATCATTACATAACATGATCAACAAGATAAGCCGGTAATAGTGATATATATATAGGAGTGTGTCAAAAAATACATCGTCCTCGATCATAGGTTGAAAAACACCTTATGATCGGAAAAAATGATAAGTACAAAAAACAAAAATGTCACATGTGCCCACAATAGGCGATCATCCTATCACTGGTGATGATCTCTATAAGAAACCACTACATGGGCCACCTTGCAAAGGAACCTCCTAAAAGGTCTTGGGACTCCAATCACATAGCGCTGAAGTCGACGAGGAATGTCGTCTATAGTGGTCTCAGGAATATCTCTTGTCAAGCGCTCAAGATGACCCTCCAACTCGGCCAAAACCTCTGCTGATTCGTCCTGTGGGGATGGCACGGGTGCAACTGGTTGCCTCCTCTCGAAAGGCCGGAGAGCGGTTGGTCGCTGTGGACCCAAATCTGCATTTTAAAATTTTTACTATCAGTTTTGAGACGATGGAAAAATAAAAAAAATTAAAATAGGAAAAATGTTGAAAAGGATTTTACCTGACTCGTCCCACTACTCTGCTGGTGGAAGAACCATGTCTGGGTCACCACGAAAATCTATCCCAGCGTAAGGGAAATCCTGAATGGAAAAGACCTAGTTTTCCAACCATTGGAAATACTCAGGTTTGAAGCGAGCAACTTCTGTCCTCTCGTCCGGGTGACGGGTCATGACTGCGACCCATCGCATCAGTTTGGGCTCTCGAGGAAGCCCACCTCCAACAGTAAGGTGCTGTGGGATCAGCATAGGAACCCTCTCCAGGCCAAAACTCATGACCAAAGCCCCATAACCAAAGGTCTTTAGTCGTCCGTTCTTGGCCCTGGTCAGTTGGCCTTTCACATTGGCCAACACGGCATCGCACCAGTTGAAGATGGTGCCTCGAAAGCAATCAACTACCATACGCATCTGGGATCCGGTGGCAATATGTAATGCAGCAGCTCCGCAAAGTCTGGTGATAGTGAATGCAATCACCATGAGCTCAGGACTGGATATCGTCTTTATGTCTATCCCTTTGTCTCTAGCCTGGTTGTTGCAGTACTCTAGCCGGAGGCTATCGACAGACTGGCCACCTAGCCTAGTCCCGTGCAGAGTCAAGTCTTCGCCTCTCTTAGGCAAACCAGTCAAGAAATAAATGTCCGCCGGCTCAATTTCGAGCTGGTGGCCGCCAATGAAGAAGTACTGGTCCTGTATGCTCCATCTGTCAACCAGCCACTGTAAGAAATCCACCTGAGCCCTCATGCCAGGAATGGCCCAGAATTTGTACAGTCCGCACGCCCTCAAAGCATCAAGTGAAGGCCGATGATTCCATGCGGCAGCATCCACGTCCTCGTGCTCTCGTTCACGCCAATCTAGCATGATGTACTCTCTGCATCAAGTATAAAGATTAATTAAATTGCTAGAAAATATTTTGATTGGTCCATTTTTGAGAATTTTTGGGTTCAAAACCCTTGCGGTGGGGTACGCACCCTCCGGGTTGGATACAGTGCGTGGGACCGCACTTTGTCTACACGGAAGGTGCGGACCCCGAGCTTTTTCCCAATGGAGAAAAATTTGGGGTCCGCGGGTCCGCAATGGTAAACCTGCGGGCCCTCACGCGTGGGTTTTGCGCCTAAAAACCCTCCCAAAAGTGAAAATAAAGGACTAAAACAAAAAATTAAACGGTTAAAAATGAAGAGTAGGATGATGTGGATTACCTGGAGAAGGCGGCGCTCGATTCCGACAGTTGGATTTTCCACAACCTTCACGGGAAGTTTTCTAAGAAAAAGCATCTGGTTTGATCTATTGTTTCAGTTAAGAGGAGTCATGGAAAGGACAGGTTCGAAATCACGATCAATCCCTTTCTCAAATCCTGCTGCAGCTGCACGAGCCCTTCCCGCATGCCACAAATGACCTACGAAGAAGAAAAATCCTAGAACGAAATGGGAGGTGGATAACCAACTTCGAATGACAATGCGTGTTACATACGTTAATTCACTTTTGGAGGATCCGCATAGCCGCCCATAAAAAGCACCAATCATAGCCGATAGCCGATCATAGCCAACCGGGTCATCGCCAGAAGGTCATTGTCCGGTCATACAAGGAAGTCATAGTCAGACAGTCATTGCCGATAGCCAATCATTGTGCCAACCGGTCATTCCAGAGGGTCCATTGTAAGGTCATAAATATTCATATGGTGAGGGATTTATCGCTCATCCATTCGATGGGTGAGGGTGAGCCTGCCGAACTCTCGACAACAAGAGAGGTTACGAACCCACTCTCTCGACCAAAGAAGGGCCCTTACTTCTTCATAGGGGTCACTCACTATTCATATGGTGAGGGCCGCCATCAGCCCCAAAAGCCGCCATCATGCGTAAGCATGACTCGACCACCGCCATCAACTTGAAGAACTAAAAGGCCACCATCGCTCGACCATAAGGTCCGGCAGGGCTCGACTGTTAAGGATGCGTAAGCAGGCTCGACTGTTAAGGCCGCCATCACCTTTAGGTACTCGACTATTTTCTCACCCAAACTCAAATGGTAAAAATGATTTGACAAAGGCCCTTTTTATAAGTTTTTTGAGTAAATAAATCGCAAATTGTTTATGTTTCACTTTGAAAATGTATTTTGTGACGTTTTTATCCATTTCAAACAGGTACGAGTAATGTTTGTGTTTTTGTGTAGAATAAAGGATTATTCAGGCGAAATCTATCATTTTCAACAGAAAAACATGTAGAGTCATCTTTAATATCTTTTCTGACTCCTAAACCATGAAAAGATTGCCGAGTGTTTCTTTTAAACTCATTAAAACATAATTAAAAGACGGTCCACTTACCGCTCTTTTCTGACCGTAAAAACATGAAAAGATTTCCGGATTTTTGTCGTTTCAAATTTGATATTGGTTATAAAACGACGTGTCATTGATCGCTTTTTTACTTTTTCGGGTCAAAGGCACTAATGACGAAAAGTACTCCTTGGTCGTAAAAGATCAAGCGATTCTCTCAAGTATTATTTTATACTTTTTCGGGCTTGGGAGACACAAATTTACGAAAAAGGTCAACCCTAGAGTCTTCTTAAGTTTTTCAGACTCTCTAAAATTGAAAAACGCCGAGTTTCTCCTATACCGGACTCATTAAAATTTCACAGTAAAGGACCTGTTCAATTACAAACAGGAACGAACCACTCCTTCTTAGGATTCGAATTTAAACTAAGTTGGACTCATCCGAAGGATGAGCTTATAATCAAGCAAATGATATCCTCCTCAAGCTTGTAAAAAATAAAGAGGTACTTACCAGAAATGGTGGGGGAAAAGAGAGAAAAATGAGCCTGTTTGTCATAGTTTGTAACCACTCTTGAACACGACACTTTTATTCACCTGGGTTGGGAAATCCTTTGCCTAACAGTTGATCAAACCACATTGAAAGTCTTCAGCCGGTTTCTGGGTATTAACTTTGGGTCAATTATCACCAAACCATCTGTCATGTCGTTATGTGTTCAAGAGGTCACTGCCAATAAGCCATTCATCTGCAAAATATCTGTCATCCATCTTGACCATCCCTGAGTCAGTTCTTGCAACTAAATTTCTTCAACTTGATCTATGATTTCGTGTTGTGGGCTTGCCTACGACGGATCGCTTTCTATCGACATCAGCTCATTATCTAGAAAGATGATCTAGGAATCGTCAGTACCTTGAGATCTGCATGCATCAATGGCAGGTTTCTCGCCTTTGACGATAGTTTACATCATTGACTTTCGATCAAAGGATTCCGTGACATGCTCGACATCAACACATTTATTCACATCTCATGGATTGTACTGGGTACTTTGAGAGCCATTGACATCACTGGTGGTTTCTCTCACACTTGTTAACAGTTTACATCATTGACTGGTAATCAAGTGGTTTCTACCATGTTCGACATCAACACATTCATTCGCATGGATAGAATCATACTGTTTCGGGAAGTAGAAATGAAGACCCTAGATCTAGTTTCCACAATCCAGGCTGCGAGTAATTTTGTATTCATTATATAATGGACTATTCATAAACATATGGTTGCGCCCATATTGTGTCCACATGAGTCTATACTTGTGATGCTTTACAAGATCATTCATGTATCAGAAAAGTAGTTAGTTTCTAGACAGTTTTTATCTGAGTATGGGAATGCCTACCTCAACGACGATATGATCTCATATATATATATATATATATATATATATATATATATATATGTTGCATTGAATGTTTTTATAGGTTCTGACCGGGTTCTCCACAAGATGATCCTCGAAATGATAAAGTACTTCACTCTTCCTAAATGATAAGAAATCGTCATCTACTACAGACTTCTCACTTTAGGGGGCAATCTGTTACACAAAAATATCGTCACCATGATTATTTGCAGTCAGTATGGGTCTATCATCACTTGTAGTGTCCTCCTAAGCAAGTCTCAGACCTCAGCTCTTCAAATCAAGCTTTGGGAAATGAGAGAAAGACATTAAAAATCAATGTAACTCTGGTTCCACACTTTCTCTCATAGTCACCTGTGGTCCCGCACCTTCTGTGTACAAAAGCTGCGTACTTGCCCGCTCTGTCCCTAACGGTGTAGGTGCGGACCCCTGTGAAAGTCAAAAGGCACAAGTTTTATCTTAAAAAACTCACTTTGGGTTAATTCTAGAGGTTTCTAGAAGGAATTTTGACGTGGATTGTTCGCCCTGAGGTGGTTCATGCATCCCAAAAGAGAAGGAGCTAATCCCTTGATGAAAGGAGCTATCCCTTTGAAGGAGGGCTTTATCCCTTTGAAGGAGGACCTAGTAACCTCCCTCCATTGCACTATAAATACAGGCATTGGGCTGGTTGCTGGGGAGGTTAGAAGCTGAACATTTTTTAGGGTAAATGCTGGTGAAATCAAGACTTCCCAGTTAAGCCTAAAGAGGAGAGATCACATACCTTTTTGGTTTCATTGGGGAGTGAGTGAAACTTGTCAAAGTAGAGGAGACTTCTTACTGGACCCTGGGAGGAGCTTGTACAGCGTCAAGGCAAAGGTTGTAAGGTTCTTCTTCTTTTGAATTAATACAATCAAACTCATTTTTCTCAACAAGTATCTTATGTTATTTGTTTCATGGACTCCTTGACTTTCATGTTAAATATGTTTTATGCAATTGGCTTTTCAGGTGCTATTTAATTTGTTTGCCTTGTTTGTGTTTACAGATTCGCGAAGAGGATCTCATTTGGATCAAAGGAGCGAAGGCATCCACAAGCTAGCGTTGGACCTAAGGTAGGCCCTAAAAACACTTGTTTGCTGATTTTATCAAATCCCCAAAAGGTTCTCTGGGTAATAACCTTTTCATTTTCGCTCATTCGACGAAATATGCTAACTAAGAGAAATCAGATACTATATCATTCTTTGGTCATAATCAGCATAATTATGAGAGGGGATAGATCCTTCGATTTAGTATAGGAAATACCTCTGACCCAGTCAGAGCAACTTTGACTCTTCGGCGCAAAATGAGTTTTCATCCTCTAAACCCCGGCCAAAGACCACCTAGAATCATGCCGGGACCACTACGAGCAAGAGCAAGAGCAAGAGCCCCAATACTGCCCCGAATAAGCCGTGTGAACAGCCGGTTCAATGATAAGGAGAAGCGCGTCGGGTAGAAGGCGTAGATAAAGAAACGCTATGGAATTAAAGCATATTTAGAGAAAGATAGTGTCTGGTTGGTTTGCTTGTCATTAGGTCTTCTTTAGATTCTAGGAAGGTCTATCTTGTCTGCAAGATCGACTTATTCCGTGTGACAGGTTGTGCTGAAATCATCACTCTTTTTGCTATACAAAGTAGTGATGATGCCGCCGACCATCGTGGGTTTGGGTATGCAAAGTAGCGATGATAACCCAATCATAACGGGTTTGGGTATATAAAGTAACAATGATCCTTGAATGTGAGAATTTTTAAGGTTTTTTTCCTTAGAATCCAGTGTGTTTTGGCCCTAAGGTCTTTTCCTATCCTGTATGCTTGGATTTGTCACTTTTTGATTGATTGTCTTGATTAATTTTCAAAATTTGTCTCATTGGCTTTGAAGTGAAATCTGATTGAGTTCTAGGGTTTCAAGTCAATTGGTCATCACTTGTCGCTTGTTGATGTCATTGAGAAGTTTGTTTTGCTGGTTGAGCGAGTGTTGTTTTCTATGGAAATCAATGAAAACTTCATTTTGCATTTGTTTTAGCTTGTATTTCAAAATTTACCTTTCATGGAAATGCATTAGATTAGTTGCATTGAAAAGTTAATTTTTGAGATTCATCATTCATAATAGATCACATTTTTCGATAATTGAAAGCTAAAAATTTTATTAGGTGCATCAAATCATTCAAAATGAAAAGAAAAGAATTATTCATATAAATGCATCCTAGTAAAGTCAAAATCATTTTGCTTTCGAAAAAGTTGCATTTAGGATAGTGAAAAGTCAAAACCATTTTTACTTTTGGCATTGCATTTAGAAAACGAAAGTGAAAGTTATGGAAGGCATTTTGCATGATGCATTTTGTTTGATGCATTATTGATTGAAATTCCCTCCCTTGATTAGTCTAGCTTTCATAGAAACAAACAAATTTCCTTTTCTCATATATTTGCATCATAGGGGTTCAGGTGACATCATTCTGAGCCTTAAAACCAAAACTTAATTAAAGATAATCATTAAAATATATCAATTAATCTAAGGACCATTTGAAACATTAACGCTCATACTTAGTGGCCTAGGCTAGAGATGTGTTCCGGCGTCTATAAAACTCAGCAATTGTCGTTCTCTCTTGCATTAGGCAGCACTAGCACGGACTTATGCTCCCCGTACTGTCGAGTATATAAAGGGAGACCTTCGTAGGTTGCAAACATTTATCCATAGGAAGCCGAGTCTTTCACCCTGTAAACGTGATACACCGAACACATCATTTGGGGAGATTGCCTGCATGTACACCAAGTCATTGGTAAATTTATTTTGTTGAGGTGTATATTGCAGTTCACGAATACTTGGTACACCTTTTTGCCTAGAGTTACTTGAGTGGTCATTTCGATCTTTCTTTACTCTTTACATTTGAAAATATCATCGAGCACTTGTCCTTTCAAGCTCACTAAGCCATTGAAAGTGACTAGAGTCATCTTTTCGTCCTTTTCTCGACTCTTAAAACATGAAAAGGAAAAATATTGTTAGAATATTATATATTATGGAGCAATGGAACACATAAAATATTGCAGAAATATAAACACAGAAAATGAATAAAACAAGAGAGACACAGATATATGTGGTTCACCCAGTTTGGGCTACGTCCACCCTGAACAGCCAATCCTTCCTTTCTATTATCTAGCAAAATGAATAGACACAACCTATAGCAAATCCACTGTAATATCCTCTGTTTTCTCTAACAGTCTCACCTCTCTGTTTCTCGCTCAGAGAATACACATCCATTACGCAGCCTCAAATACAATGCCCTCATACAAAGAGAGGGGTTTCCTTGTAGGGCAAAAAACCCTAAACTAAACATAAGTTCTACCGTCAGATCATCCGCCTAATGAACAGCCCAGATTGACTAGAAATTACTATACTTTTACAAGGAAATTTTACATATGTTTTTAGCTTCGGGGGCGCTGCCCCTGAGCCCCCGCCCAGGGACCACTGACCCCCGTACCCCCGCAAGGGGGACAAGTCCCCCCCGCACCCCCCCACATGGAGGGGTGTACAAACTTCCTGGGGTATACATTCAGCTGAAACAAAGACCTCTGAACAATCATGCTCCACACACAACAATCTCTGACTTGGAGAATGATTGTAGCAACTCCATCGCTGCTTCATTTACTGGACAATGACTCCTCTTTGGACCTGGATGTTTCTCATCTTCATCATCATCCTTGAAGACCAATTGAAACTGAGCATGTTCTTATTTTCTCCCTGGTTACAACTTTTGTTAGCATGTCTGCAGGATTCTGGCTAGTGTGTATCTTTTCTAGTTTCAACTCTCAATCTTCCAACACTGATCGTATGAAATGGTACTTGAGCTGTATGTGTTTAGTCCTGGAATGAAATACTGAGTTATTTTCAAGATGAATGGCACTTTGGCTATCACTGTATAACATGCCCATATCATGCTCCTTACCTAATTCACCCATAAACCTTTGTAACCAAATCATTTCTTTACTAGCCTCTGTAGCAGCAACATACTCTGCTTCTGTTGTTGAAAGTGCAACACCACTTTGGATTTTTGAAACCCAACTAACAGCTATTCCACCAACAGCAAATATATATCCTATAGTGCTCCTCCTGTTATCTCTGTCACCTGCCATATCTGCATCAACATATCCTTGTAGGGAAATGTTTGAACCACCAAAGCATAATGCTTTATTTGTGGTACCTTTCAAGTATCTGAGAATCCATTTCACTGCCATCCAATGTTCCTTTCCTGGATTGTTCATGTACCTACTTACAACTCCCACTGCATGTGCAATATCAGGCCTTGCGCAGACCATTGCATACATTAAGCTTCCAACTGCTCATGCATATGGAACTTTAGACATATAATCCATGTCTTCTTGTGTCTTTGGGCACATTTCCTTACTAAGTTTGAACTGGCTAGGAAAAGGTGTACTAACTGGTTTTGCATTGTGCATATCAAATCTTTTCAACACCTTTTGTATGTACTCATTCTGAGACAATGTTAATTTACGATTTTTCCTATCTCTAGTTATTCTCATACCAAGGATTTGTTTTGCAGCTCCCAAATCCTTCATTGCAAATGAATTTACCAATTTTCTTTTGAGCAAATTTATTTCCTGCATGTTAAAACCTACAACAAGCATGTCATCTACATACAATAACAATATAATATAGTTACCATCATTTTGCCTTTTCAAATGAACACAATGATCAGAGTGACATCTAGTATAACCCTGTTCAGACCTAAACTTGTCAAATTTTAGATACCATTGCCTTGGAGCCTGTTTTAAGACATACAAGCTCTTCTTCAACCTGCACACTAGTTTCTCCTCCCCTTTCACTTCATATCCTTGTGGCTGCTGCATATATATCTCTTCCTCCAAATCCCCATGGAGAAAGGTTGTCTTTACATCTAACTGCTCAAGATGCAAATCTTCGGCTACTACTAGACTTAGAATAGTTCTGATTGAAGTCATTTTAACAACAGGAGAAAATATTTCATCAAAATCAATACCTTTCTTCTATGCAAACCCCTTCACCACAAGTCTAGCTTTGTACCTCTGTTTTCCTCCATCTTCTTCCATCAGCTTGTAAACCCATTTATTCTTCAATGTAGTTTTTCCTACAGGCAACCTGACTAAGTCCCAAGTTTGGTTATGCATTAAGGAGTCCATCTCTTCTTCCATGGCTACCTCCCACTTCTTCCTGCTTTCAACCTGCATTGCTTCTTTATAACATTCGGGTTCACCAGAATCAGTCAACAATAAATAATATAATGAAGGAGAGTATCGTTCAGGGGGTCTACTTATCCTGGTAGATCTTCTAACACCACTTTCAGGTGTTTGGGGTGCCTGTTGCTGTTGTGGTGGTTGCTATTGTTGTGGTTGTTGATTATTATTATTTTCAGACACCTTTACTTTTTCAGTGATTTCATCAAGAACTGTGTATTCCTTGTTTTCTTTTTCTTGTTTCTTTTCCTGCAACTGATTCTTATACAAGACCTTTTCATTGAATATTACATCTCTTCTCCTAATGATTTTGTGATTTTCGTAATCACATAAGCGATAACCAAAATCATTAACACCATATCCAATAAAGGTACATTTCTTTGACTTTTCCTCAAGCTTTGTTCTATTTTCTTTATCAATATGGACAAAGGCCTCACAACCAAAAGGCTTTAAAAAAGAGTAGTTTACCTTTTTTCTTTTCCATGCTTCCTCTGGAACATCACCATCCAAGGAACTTGAAGGCCCTCTATTTATTAGAGAAACAACAGTATCTACAGCATCTGCCCAAAATTGTAAAGGCAATCCTGCATGCAATCTCATGCACCTTGCACGCTCCATGATTGTTATGTTCATCCTTTCTGACACACCATTTTCTTGTGGTGTTCTTGGAACTGTCTTCTCTCTGTGGATTCCATGCTCTAAATAGTACCTATCAAACTCGTTGCTGCAATATTCACCTCCATTGTCTGATCTAAGACACTTCAATTTCTTTCCTGTCTCAATCTCAACCAAACATTTCCATTTCTTGAAAGTATCAAATACATCAGATTTATTCTTAATACAATAAATCCAAGTTTTTCTAGTTGCATCATCAATAAAAGTAACATAATAACGAGAGCCACCGAGAGATGATACCTGAGCAGGTCCACATACATCTGTATGCACAAGCTCTAATTTTTCGCTCTTCTTTTCTTTCCCAACTCTGAGAAATATGACTCTCTTCTATTTTCCATAAATGCAATTCTCACAGAAGTCCAAATCAACATTCTTCAAACCTGGAAACAAATTCCTTGAGTGAATAATCTTCATCCCGTTTTCACTCATGTGTCCGAGCCTATGATGACATAATGCTGCATCTTCTCCTTTGGAAGTTAAAGCATTAACAGAGATAGAAATACCATTGCATAAATACAATGTACCAACCTTTTCGCCTTTTGCTATTACCAGGGCTCCTTTGGTAACCTTCCAAGCTTTATCTGTGAAAGTTGTCACGCAACCTTCACCGCTTAACTACCCTGTTGAAATCAGATTTTTCTTTAGATCTGGAACATGCCTTACCTCCTTTAGTAGCCATTGGTTTCCATTCTGCTGTTTTACAAGAACCTTACCCATTCCAACAATTTTACAGGGTTTATCATCACCCAAACGAACTTGTCCAAAATCTCCTTGAACATAGTCATGAAAGCATTTCTTATCAGGTGTGGCATGGAATGAGGCCCCTGAATCTACCACCCAGGAATCAGTAATATTTTCGAAAGAAAGAATCAAAGCATCTTGTAACAACTCACCTGTCACATTTGCTTCATGATTGTTTTCTTGCTTTTCATCTCCTTCTTTTCCCTTCCGAGATCTACAATCTTTCTTTAGGTTTCCTTTCTTTCTACATTTCCAGCACACTATCCCTGATCTAGACTTGGATCTGCCTTTCCTTGATTTACTGCGATATCCTGAGCTCTTTCCTCTTTCCATTTTTCTTCCCCTAGACTTTTCACTCAAAGAATTACCCGATGTCTCACCGGAGCTTTTCCGTTGCATTTCCTCGCTAAGAATAGCACCGACAACATCATCAAACTTTAAAGTAGTAGATCCAGACACAGAGTTACTAATGGCCATTACTAAACCATTCCAACTTTCTGGCAATGAGCACAAGAATAACATAGCTCTAACTTCATCATCAAAGTTTACCCCTACAGAGCATAACTGACTTGTAACAGTATTAAAATCATTTAAATGGCCTGCAACAGATCCACCTTTTGACATTTTCATATTAAATAATCGTTTCATAAGAAATACCTTGTTTGAGGCCGAGGGTTTTTCATATAGTTTCTCCAACGCCTTAATCAAACCCTCTGTCGTTGTTTCCTTCGAAATGTTGAAGGCGACCGATGCTGCGAGGCACAACCATATTATTCCAAGTGCCTTTCTATCGAGAAGGTTCCATTCTTCATCTGTCATACCTGTCGGCATCTTTGTTTTTCCGCCCAATGGTAGGTATAGATCTTTCTGATACAGATAATCTTCCATCTGCATCTTCCATAGCGAGAAGTTTTGGCCATTAAATTTATCGACCCTAAACTTACCATCTTCCGCCATTGCTCCCACTCGAATGAGGAACCCTTCTTTCCTGCGAGTTTATCAGCCAAATAGACCTTCGGCTTTGATACCAGTTGTTAGAATATTATATATTACGGAGCAATGGAACACATAAAATATTGCAGAAACATAAACACAGAAAATGCATAAAAAAAGAGATACATAGATATACGTGGTTCACCCAGTTTAGGCTACGTCCACCCCGAACAGCCAGTCCTTCCTTTCTATTATCCAGCAAAATGAATAGACACAACCTACAGCAAATCCACTGTAATATCCTATGTTTTATCTCATAGTCTCACCTCTCTGTTTCTCGCTCAGAGAATACACATCCATTACATAACCTCAAATACAATGCCCTCATACAAAGAGAGGGGTTTCCTTCTAGGGAAAAAACCCTAAACTAAACATAAGTTCTACCATCAGATCATCCGCCTAATGAATGGCCCAGATTGACTAGAAATTACTATACTTTTACAAGGAAATTTTACATCTGTTTTTAGCTTCGGGGGAGCTACCCCCGAGCCACCGCCGGCGGACCGCTAGCCCCCAGACCCCTCAGCCGGGGGGGATCGGGGGGACAAGTCCCCTCGCACCCCCCCGCATGGAGGGGTGTACAAACTTCCTGGGGTATACATTCAGCTGAAACAAAGACCTCTGAACAATAATGCTCCACACACAAGTAGTTTTTGTTTCAAATTCTAAAATTAATTAACTGTGGAACAACATCCTTCCTGTGGAAATAATCCTTAGTAGATCTTAGGTTGATACCAACGGTAACATTTTCTGAGCCTACCAGTCAAGGAAACCCCTCTGATGGGAATCCTAGTCATTTTCCTTCTTTTGGAAATACTGGTGCTCCCTATATGGCGACATTGTCCCTTCCTGGATTGACCATTGGTCTGCCAGTTTGGTTATTTTCGACCTCGATGGTTCTGAGTGTCCAAACTTCTTTTCAACCAAGTTCTCCTCCACCTAAAAAACATCAACCTCATGTTGATCCTAAAGTTGACCCCTCGCCTTCTTCGCCTATTTCTTCACCTCATTCTTCCTCTTCACCTGGTGAAAGTCTAGATTCTAGTAACTAGGAAGCTAAGAAGAAGAAGAAGAGGATGATGAAGAAGAAGCAAAATAAGAAAGGGGGCAACCAAGCAGCCATTGCTACCAATGCAACTAATGAAGAAAATGCTTCCAATGAGCCCCAGAAAGTAAAATTCCCTTGCATGTTATGTAAGGGTGACCACTCCTTCGGAATTGTCCTAGTATTCCCAAGGTCTTAGAAGTGTGGTCTACAGGTTCACATCGACCTTTGTCATTAGCCTCTGGCGATCATGCTGGTGATAAACCTTCAACTAGTAAAGTTCATGGGAAAAATGGAAAAGTCAAATTTCTTTGTAAGTTGTGTGAAGGTAATCATCCCGTTCACCTTTGTCCTCTTATGGCTGAAGCTTCCAAAGTGTTGGAAAACCTTACAGCTTCTCAACCTCGTTCTTCCAACCGGGTATCGAAATTTTTCCCCTGATCCTTCACTAGTTGATCGAGTGATTGACCAAAATTCACCTTTGGTCAACCCCACTCTCTCTAAAAGCGAGTCTCATTAGTCCGTTGCTGACCAACCATTGGTTGAGAAAATGGTAGACCTGACTCAACCTTCGGTTAATCATACCTTTCCAATAGAGAGTGAACCTCATACTACTCAAGTTCTTCTCGTTTCTTTAGTTTCAAATGAATTTGAGTGAAATCCTCCCATTCCTGAGGTGCATGAGAGTAGTTCTCATGTTCCCATAGAGAAAGAGGGTAGCTCTCACGTTTCTACGGCACCCCTTCGAAGTAGTTTAGTCACTTCTTTTGATTGGAGTCGATTAGCAAGATAGCGGCTTCTGTCTTATGTGCCTTTCCAGATTACCGTATAGGATTACCATATGGTCGTACCTAGCGCATTCATTGAATAGGGTGCATCTGTTAGTATTTTTTCCTCAACTGCTTGGAAAGCTTTAGGTTCTCCTCAGCTTGTCGCCGTCACCCAAAATCTGTTAGCTTTTAACAGAGGAACCAGTCAAATTTCAGGGATCCTTCCTAAGTTGCCTATTAATTTGGGAGGAAATACTATCTATATAGACATGATGGTTGTCCAAGGCCTGTTAGATTTTAATCTACTACCTGACCATGGCTATGTTTATGTCATGGGAGATCTTGTTTCTTCCCTCTTTTGAGTGATGTGTTTTGCACATGAAGGAAGCATTGTGATCATTGATCAACTTACATCCATTGGTCTTGATCAACCATCATCCCTAAATGCTTCTGATATGCAAGTGGTACCACCCACGCCACAGGTTTATTAGGTGGCCACCTGTTCCATTCCCACATCTATTGATGATCTAGTAGGGGATGTAGTATGCCATGTACTAGGGGCATTGGATCCCGATTTTTCCTTTAGATCCCTAGACATGTATCCCTTCCAAAGTGTTGTTCTCCCATATGATGAGAACCTCTTGGAAGCCATGGCCTCTTTTGGGTTGTGATCAAGGGATATGGAGCAAAGTTCCTTGTCTTGTGTCAAGCTCATTAAAAAATGAAACAAGGATCATGGAGCAGAGTTCCTTGTCTTGTGTCAAGCTTGTTAAAAAATGAAACAAGTATTATGGAGCAGAGTTCCTTGTATTTTTGCAAGCTTCTTAAAAAATAAAACGAGGGTCATGAGGATAGTTCTTTTACTATGTCAACCTCATTAAAAAATGAAATAGGTCTCCATGAGTAGAGTTCTTTTACTTGTGTCAAGCTCGTTAAAAAATGAAACAAGGTGTCATGAGAATGGTTCTTTTCCTATGTCAAGCTCGTTAAAAAATGAAACAAATCCCTTCCAATTCGAGTCTTTGATTAGATCTCGTAAAATCCCAGTCGAGTCTTTCACTTGATCTCGTAAGTGAACCTTCATTCCATCCACCTGTTAGTAACTAATAGTCTACTTAGGTGAATGAAATGAAGCTTGGGGGGCATGTACCTCGAATTGATTCATTATGTTGCGGGCATGCAAACTTATCTCAAGCATAGTTTATCTGTTTTTCAAGCTTAGGAAAAAATGAAACCATTTATCTTTTTACCTCTCGTGATTGTCATTTTATCAACCTGTTTTTGCTAGATAAGCCTTGATTTTTTCCATTCCATCGACGCCATATCTTTGGTCGATCATATGCTTTCACTTGGTTGTTTTACCCTTGCCTGAGGAACATTTGCGATAAGTGGTCTTATTAGCTAGCCTCTTGTTTTGAGTAGTTCCATCATCACCAGAACTAGTTGCTATCCTTTTTGACCACTCATTCCTCCAGGAGGAGTCATCTTTCAGCTCTTTTCTGACTCTTCAAATATGAAAATATTGCTAAGTACTTGTCATTTAGAACTCGTTAAATTAAATGAATTGACGTCACCTCAGTATACATTTACCCCTTTTTTGGGCTGAGATTGACTATTTATGAAAAAGGTACACCTTGGTCGACATGATCAATAGGTTCTCTCGGATATTGTTTTCTACCTTTTTGGGTTCGAGACAAATTATGAAAAGGGACATGATGGAGTTTTCTTTTCCCTCTCTTTTTCAAACTCTCTAAATATGAAAAAGATATCGAGTTACTCTTATGTCAGACTCGTTAAATTTTATGATGAAAGACCCATCACCATGATGAGATCGAATTTCTCCTTCCTAGGACTTGTAAAACTTACTAGGATGGATTCATTCAAAGAATGAAATTGCATGACAAGAATATGCTATACCCTTCAAGTTTGTGATAAAAATAATTTGGGTACTCGCTAGAAATAATGGGGAAAAATGAAGATGAAACATCCTTTGTATAGGCACCATGTCGCTCTTGAACATGACACTCTTCTGCTTTCATGTTGGGTTTTGGGTATCCTCACTCATTCACTTGTCCTCCCAAGTTTGGGTGATCCATTTTGCCTCTCGTTTGAGTATTCCATTTTTTCATCATGACCTTTAGTCCTATGTTGAGTCAAATGTTGCCACACTCCGGAGTCATGTCGCCAGTGTTCAAGAGAAGTCCTATATGCAGTTATTTACCTATACATTATCTAACCCATTGTTACAGTCTTGGATCTTATTCATTTCATTCCACTTTATTCCTTGTTTCGTGTCGATGATGGGGGACTCATCATTGCCCTCCTTCGACGGGTCACTTCCTGTCGACTTCAGCTCATTATCCAAGAAGATGACTTAGAAACTCCCTTTCAGTACCTTAGAGCTTGCATGCCCTAATGGAAAGTTCTTCGCATTTGACAACAGGTCTTCATCATTGGCCTTCAATTGGATGATTCCACAAGTGTTCAACTTCAATTTCATTATCACATTCACAGATTGTATTGTCGTACCTTGAGAGCCATTGTCATTATTGGTGGTTTCTCTCGTACCTGTTAACGATCCACATCATTGGTCGATAATCAGGTGGTTTTCTAGCATGTTTGACTTCGACACATTTATTCACATGTTAGAATTCGTACTTTGATCAGGTTGGGATGGAGCACAAGACCTTGAGTCTTGTCTGATATGACTCAGGTTGTGTGGAGTTATATGTTATTCATGATTGTACACATGTTTATGCTATACAGATGGTTGTGACCATACCGTGGGACTTTACATTTATGATGATCCTTTTATATTGGATGGTTGTGTCCATACCTTGGATCTTAGATTCACAGATGATCCTTCTCATTTGGATGGTATCACCCATACAATGGATCCTTTCATATATCCCTTATCATCCGTATGGTTGCGTCCATACCGTAGATTCATGTCTTGATCTCAGATATTTATATGTATATGCATCCTTGATTTGCAGGTCTCATGACGGTGATTGTACTCGTCCTTGCAAAAGATCGTAAACCATCTCAGCCATCACTCCTCGTTATGCCTTCATGCTTTAGGGGGCATCTGTTACATAGCATTTTGTCACACCTCCTGCACTTCCCTGTGACATATCCCAAAGTGCCCAAAACATGACCATCATGTAGTGTACTCATTCATATATGCAACTCATATCCTCCCTCAGACATTGATTAGAAAATGCCTTGAGATTTCCCTGAAGAAAATAGCTCTAAAACCATAATTTGAGGATCATCGCTCTTATGAGGCCAAAAAAAATGATGATTGCTTGTTGCACTGTACTTAACCCATGATGGCATCACTCTGTTAACTTGTATACCCAGGATGGTCCCAAAAAGGCAATTTTCCCAAAGAGGATGAAAAGCTTCATGATCTAGAAGCTTCCAAAGCGGCGAGTTGGAGGTTGTTTGGCATAGATGAGGTGAATTCTCGCAACTTGGCCTCTTGGTCTTATCCCTATGAGCTACCTCCTTGAGATGAGGGCCTAATACTATCTTTGGAGAGGTCCTATGTTGGGTCCCTATAATACTAGTGATTACCCCATTACTATTGTAGTTATACCCCTTATTTATATTGTTGTGCCCCTATTACCCCCATATTGTTATTTATGTGCCCCATAGAATCCCTCTATTGTTATTTTTGTGGCTTTATATTATTATTGTTAGGTCGGCTGGATTATATTGTGACTCCTTAGACTCCTATATATAGAAAGGAGGTTTTGTCATTTGTATCATCCAAGAATTGTTCATTTATGTAATGTAAAGGAGGTTGCCCCCTCGAAGAGGCTGAATTCTAAGGCGTGGATCTATCTTTTCTATCTTTTTGTGAGCTGGTTTCATAACATTTGGTATCAGAGCTTTGGATTCTAGGGTTTCGCTGCTCCAAACAGGTCATCGTGGCATTTTCGCTATAACTTTTTTTTCTGTGACGTTTCAGAAGTCGCAAAAAAACCCATTTGAGAAGAAATCGCGCTGAACCTTGGGTCCAAATTTCAGAGCTTTTCGCGCGATATTTGCGGAGATATGATCTGAGGAAGTTGGTCTTTTTGCAGACTCCTGAATTACATTCAAAACAGGTGACCTGGGGAAAATCGTCATAACTTTCTCTCTGGGGATCGGATTGAAATTTCGTAAGAAGGTACAGAAAGAGGACGGACTGTAGTTTTTTGTATGTGTGTTTCAGATTCAAAGGTTGAAACAGTGACTCGTGGCACGTCGTACAAGTTCGCTCTACTGAACCAGTCTAAAAGCAAGTCACTGTGGGAGATTTCACATAACTCTTCCTTGGAGAATCCAATTTGGCTCAGACTTGTGGCATTGGAAAGAGGACGCAGAAGGCTACTACAGGTAGCAATTTCAGAATTGGATGATCCGAAATTACAGAGATACATCAGATTCAATATCAGGCTTCTATAAAGTGAAAAAAGGTGTGTAGTTTTTTTTTTAATTTTTGTGTAAGCTTGGTTTAACGGAATTCAAAGGGCATAGTAAAGCATTATTATCGGTAACTGATGCCCCGAGGAAAGAAAATGCAAACACCTAGTAAGGAACCTGAAAGCTCTAGCATGACTCATGAAGAAGAGGAAGAAATGCTACATGATATATCAAAATTACAAGAACAAGTGCAACAAATGTCACGCTCACAAAAGCTAACAGAAGCTAAGATAAGTGGCGTGGAATCTAAGATAAATGGCGTGGAATCTAAGATAAAGGGCATGGAAGCTAAGATGGATGGCATGGAAGCTAAGGTGAATGGCATGGACGCTAAAATTGATGGCATGGATGATAAGATGGATGAATTGAAGAAGTTGCTACAAGAAAGGGTCACTAATGGTGAAAAGGTAGTAAAGGAAACTCATGATGAGAACAAAAGAAATGTTAATCATGATTCCATAGACTCTAATGTTGGATCGAAGACTCACCATGTTCCAAAAATCGATATGAGGAAGTTTGATGGCAAGGATCCCGCCACATGGATATTACAGATGGAGCAATTCTTCGATCTCAATAATGTGCAAAACACACAAAAGGTACGTATGGCAACTTTATATTTGGAACCAAATCAGTTTGTATGGTATCAATGGCTTTGTTCTCGTAAACAATTTATCACTTGGGCAATTTTTACGGAAGAATTGATAGCACATTATGAGGATACAAAAAGCAACACTTTTTTTAGCCAATTGATAAGTCTCAAACAAAAGGGTTCAATAATGGAGCACATTGAGGAGTTCCAAAAATTGAACATAAGGGTAAAAGATATTCCAGAGGAGCATAGGATTGATGTGTTCATAGGGTCTTTAAAGGATAATATCCAACATGATGTGCGCCTTTGGGAACCTGATTCATTAGAGAAGGCATTCAGGTTAGCAAGAAAAATGGAAAGCAAAATTATGGCAACTAGGAAGCATACCATCACAACTATAAAGACGGAAGTGTTGTTGCCCATAGTCTTCCACAACCTACAAGGTTGACACCACAACAATTGGAAGAAAAAAGAGCAAAAGGGCTTTGTTACAATTGTGATAGCAAATACACAAAAGGTCATAAGTGTGCTGAGAAGAAATTATTCTACATAGATTGTGAAGAGGAAGAAGAAAAGGAGCAAGAAAGGTCAAAAGAAGAGGATATATTCCAGGAACAAAGCCTAGATGAAGAACAAATAAATCCGACCATATCTTGTAATGCATTGGCGGGAATTACCACTCCTCAAACCATCAAGATAGAAGGACAAATCAAGAAGAAAAAGGTAATAGTGTTGATTGATTCAGGAAGCACCCACAATTTTATTCATTGTAGGGTAGCAAAAGAATTGAATTGCTTCCTATATCCAGCACCAGAGTGTCAAGTGATGATTGCAAATGGAGGAACAATAAATTGTTCTGGAAAGTGCCATAATATCAAGCTATCCATGGGAGAATATGTATTGACTAGCCCAATGCTTTCCATTCCAATGGGAGGTGCTGATGTTGTACTAGGAGTCCAATGGCTACAATCCTTGGGTACAATAGCTTTTAATTTTCAAGAACTTTTCATGAAATTTTCTGTGGAAGGAAAGGAAGTTGAATTAAGGGGTATTGCAGGGAAACCAGGAAAGATAATCAGCTCTAATGGCATGACAAAGCTTCTAAAAAAGGAGCAAAGAGGTGTAATTGCACAATTATGTTCGCTAGATGTTTCCACATTGGAATCATCTATTTCTCCAGATCTCCAAAAAGTCCTGGACAATCATTCCAAGGTATTTGAGACTCCCAAAGGTCTCCCACCTATGCGTGATCATGATCATGCTATTCATCTGATTCCAGGAAGTGTTCCTCCAAACATCAGGCCGTACAGATATCCCTATGTCCAAAAAAGTGAAATTGAACGTATGGTTGCAGAAATGCTAGAGGCTGGTATAATTCAACCGAGTCAAAGTTCTTTCTCAGCTCCAGTAGTATTGGTGCACAAGAAGGATGGATCATGGCGCATGTGTCCAGATTATAGGGAGCTCAACAAGCTCACTATTAAAGATAAGTTCCCCATTCCTGTTATTGATGAATTACTGGATGAATTGCATGGATCAATTTACTTCACCAAGTTGGATCTTCGTTCGGGATATCATCAAATCAGAATGAAGATTGAAGACATTCCGAAAACAGCATTTAGAACTCATGAGGGTCATTATGAATTTTTGGTCATGCCTTTTGGCCTTACCAATGCACCTTCAACATTTCAAGGTTTGATGAATTCAATTTTCAAACCATTCCTTAGAAAATTTGTGTTAGTATTTTTTGATGATATACTAATCTACAGCAAGTCTTGGAAGGATCATGTTGAACATGTTGACAGGGTGCTACAACTATTGGAGGAGAAACAATTATATGCAAAAAGATCCAAATGTTTCTTTGGAGTCCAGGAGGTGGAATATTTGGGTCATATTGTATCTCATGAAGGAGTTAAGGTAGACCCTAGCAAAATTAAAGCCATTAAGGAATGGAAAATCCCCACATCCATAAAGCATCTGCGAGGATTTCTTGGGTTGACAGGGTATTATCGCAAGTTTGTTAAGAATTATGGGAGAATAGCAGCACCTCTAACAACATTATTGAAGAAAGATTCATTTTCATGGACTCCGGAAGCAACAAAGGCCTTTGAACATCTTAAAGAGGCAATGTGCCAAGCACCGGTCTTAGCTACACCGGACTTCACAAAAACCTTTATTGTGGAATGTGATGCTTCAGGAAATGGAATTGGTGCTGTTCTAATGCAAGATGAAAGACCCATTGCTTTTGAAAGTCGTCCAATCAAGGGAAAGTTTTTAAGCAAAGCTATTTATGAGAAGGAAATGTTGGCAATACTCCATGCACTTAAGAAATGGCGACCCTACCTAATGGGAAGACACTTCAAGGTAAAAACGGATCATGATAGCCTTAAATACTTTTTAGAACAAAGATTATCCTCTGAAGAGCAACAAAAGTGGGTCACAAAGATGTTGGGTTATGACTTTGAAATCATCTACAAAAAAGGGAAGCAAAATGTGGTGGCAGATGCACTCTCAAGAAAGGATGAGGATGTGGAAGCATTGTTGTGTGCCATTTCTATTATCCAACCAGATTGGATAAACGAAGCAAGGGAGGAATGGAAGAATGACGAAGAAGTGTGGGCACTTATTCGAAAGCTACAACAAGATTCCAGTACTTCTGATACATTTAGCTGGCAAAATGATTCGTTATGGTACAAAGATCGCTTATACCTCTGTAAGAATTCCCAGCTAAAACAAAAGATTCTTATGGAATTGCACACTTCTCCCTTAGGAGGGCACTCAGGATTTTTAAAAACTTACCACAGGGTTAAGAAGGAATTTTTTTGGGATGGCCTTAAATCAGATATTCAAAAGTTTGTGGCGGAATGTTTGGTTTGCCAACAAAATAAAGTTGAAACAATTAAGACACCAGGTCTATTACAACCTTTATCCATTCCAAGCCAACGTTGGGAGGAGGTTTCAATGGATTTTATCACAGGTTTACCCAAGTCTGAGGGAAAGAGTGTCATCATGGTGGTAGTTGACAGACTTACCAAGTATGCACACTTTTGTGCATTATCACATCCATTTAAAGCCAGTACAGTTTCTACTGCATTTATGGAAACAGTTCAAAAGCTACATGGAAACCCAAAGATTATTGTAAGTGACAGAGATCCCATTTTCACTGGAAATTTTTGGACAGAATTATTTTCTTGTCTTGGTACTCAGTTAGCTCATAGCTCATCTTATCATCCTCAATCTGATGGGCAAACTGAGATAGTAAACAAATGTTTGGAAGGATATCTTCGTTGCTTTGTATCTGATAAACAGACACAATGGGTCAAATGGTTGCCTCTGGCTGAATGGTGGTATAACACTTCCTTCCATACAGCAACAAAAATGACCCCATTTATGGCACTTTATGGGTATCAACCACCATCCATCACATCATATTTAAGAGAAAATTCTAAGGTTCAGGCAGTGGAACATCACATCGAACATCAACAACAAGTCCTCCAACTCTTAAAGGATAACCTCGTGTTGGCACAAAATAGAATGAAACAACAGGCAGATCAACATCGCAGTGAAAGAAGTTTTGATGTAGGTGATTGGGTATTCCTACGGCTACAACCATATAAGCAAATGTCCCTAAAGCAAGCTAAGAAGGATAATAAATTATCACCAAAGTATTATGGTCCGTACAAGGTGTTGCAAAAGATTGGTACTATGGCATACAAATTGGAGCTTCCTGCAGCTTCTCGATTGCACCCAGTTTTCCATGTTTCATGTTTAAAGAAGGTTATAGGTGACAAGCTCCCAATTCAAACAATATTGCCAGAACTTGACGAGGAAGGAAAAATTATATTGGAACCGGAAGCAGTCACAGAAACAAGAACTCGACAGCTACGAAATCGATCAATTTCAGAGTATCTTATCAAGTGGAAGAACTTATCCGCTGAAGATTCCACATGGGAGGATGAGAATTTTATGCAGAAGTATCCAGAACTACTCAAGCGTTGAGGACAACACTTTTTTGAAGGAGAGGGGCATGTTGGGTCCCTATAATACTAGTGATTACCCCATTACTATTGTAGTTATACCCCTTATTTATATTGTTGTGCCCCTATTACCCCCATATTGTTATTTCTGTGCCCCATAGAATCCCTCTATTGTTATTTTTGTGGCTTTATATTATTATTGTTAGGTCGGCTGGATTATATTGTGACTCCTTAGACTCCTATATATAGAAAGGAGGTTTTGTCATTTGTATCATCCAAGAATTGTTCATTTATGTAATGTAAAGGAGGTTGCCCCCTCGAAGAGGCTGAATTCTAAGGCGTGGATCTCTCTTTTCTATCTTTTTGTGAGCTGGTTTCATAACATCCTAACTCCCTTTCCCAGCCTATATAATCATCCTCTCCCATTCCCAAATGGTTGGTCTATGCCTATTTGCACCCTTATGCTAAGATTGTGCCTATATGCTATTCATTTGGCTTGGAGAAGGAGTGCTTGGGGAGCTTAGCTTGGACTTGGATATTTATTCAAGGAGAGTGTATCAACATCAAGGCTTGGTTGTTTTCTTCCCCTTATTTTCTATTAAAATAAAACTGCTGGTTCATTTGCCCAAAATGTGTATGCTCATGTATCATACAGCTTAACATTCCTTGATTAGTTAAGTACGTTTCTTTTGAATATTCTATTTGTATTTGCATGCCTTGTTTTGCCTTGATCTCGCGTGCAAGTGCATAAATGCTGAGAGCAACAAAAAATGAGCATGTGGTGCAAGTGATTCAAGGACTTCAACAAAGGAGATTGAGATAGCATCAGAATGAGGTAGCCTATATTCTTCGTCTCTATTATCAATTTCAACCTAGGAAAGTGTCTATTAGATTGTCACTTCGGTTGTTAGACCCACTCATTGGGCTAGAGGGATCGTCTCTGTCCACAGAGAGGATTTACCTAGATAAAACCCAGCAGTGGGTCATACAGTATCGCCTTGATCGTGGTTGTGTGTAGAGGAAAGCATGATTTCCTTGTTGGTAGCAAGGGTGTGACCAGTGTAGCAAGCCAAGGAAGGTGTATGAAGGGTTCTAACACATGGAAATTTGAATAAGTGCGCCCCTTGGAAACCTATGGAAACACGCGGCTTGGAAGGGAACACACAAGCAAAGATACATCACAACTTGGAAGGAAGGTGAACCAACAATCCAAAGTGATGGTTAAACCAACAACACATCTCAACAAGATTCATATATACATATATAGAAAGAGTCCATACATACATGTGTAATCAAACAACTACATATATCGTTAGCGTAACCAAGGCAATTGAAATACAATAACAATATATGCATGAAATGTGTTGGCTTTTTTATATTAAGAAAGTGAAAGTTCCAATCATACATACAATCATGTCCAACTACTAGTCCTGACAACGGAATGTTATTGTCACTACCGCCTGCTCCTCCAAAGAGATATACTAGCTCTGCACTATGGAGAAGCCAAGGCTCATTAAAATACAGTCCAAGCTTTATCTAAGATACACCTATCAGAAGCTTGGCTCCCAAAAGCTTGTACAATGAGTTATGAGGTTCTATAAATAGAAAAGGGTGGGGTTACCCTTGACATTCCACTTTGTGACTCTTCACCTACCATCATGAATCTTCAACTACTACATGACTGTTACATTTGACCATCGACACTTGGTCTTTCAATTTTACAATATGTTACATTAAAAACTGCACATGTACCCATGTGAGACAAAATAGGCTTGAGCAAGACATGCAAGACACCACTAGGACTCAGACAACTGTGGAAGACCAACTCTTCAACATCCTCGTGATGATTGATGGTAGCGAAATGATGCGAAGATTGGTATTCCATGATAGTGTCTGTGTGTTCAATGGTGACATCCTGCTGAAAGTGAACTCTTGCCTCTGTTGCATCTGGGTACACTGATCTGACACCTCTGTCCAACTCGTCTATTAACATGCGCATCATAGTCTTGAGTGCATCTGTACCAAAAACATACTGATGCATAATTTCTACGATGATCTCCAAGTTTGCATTGGTGGCTACATGCATCAACTCATCAAAGTACATGTCCAGCTCTGTTCGGACTTGGTTGTTTGAATTCGCCTCGATGAGTGTGCCAATAGATTGGATCGCATGTGTGTGCACAATGACATCCATGCTTCTGAACACTCGTGCATGTGAAGCCTGAAAACTAGTGATGAGCTACAGGAGTTCCTCATAGTTCCAGATCTGACTCCAGATACGTGACTTCAACTCTATCACCTTCGGTCTCATCATCTTTGGCAAATGTAATGGGTCTCCTTTATATCTCATTGTCCATAACTGCATGTGGTCAACAACAATGTGCAAATTTGACAAGATGTGTTCTCTCCTAGCACAGTGTTGCTGCCAATCGTTGAGCTGGACAACTTCCTTATGCATAGTGCAGAATCTGGAATAAAACATCTACATGACTGTTTCAAGGGATGATACTTCATCCAATATCGCTCTCTTCAACTCTTCTCTGGCAGATGATGCAACTTGTTCTCCTCCCTGCTTGGTTGCTTGTAACTCCTTGTCCATGCACTCGTTCTCTGTTATAAAGAATCAGACACTCGAGCTAGTGGCCTTGGCATATGCTTTGGTAGTGTCGACCAATGCTGTTGGATGCTTGCACACATCAGAAATGATTACTCATTCTTCAAAATGCGTAGGAGATGTGTTGGCATCTGGAGTAGGCACTCTACCCGACATCACAACTCTGTGTTGTGACTCGTTGAAAGATATGTTGTGCATATTTGATTTTGAATTGTCTTTAAGGATCTTTGTGTCTCTTTGATCACTTGGGACTTGCTCTGCTTCTAGATCTGGTGAAGCCAGTGGGGTGACCTCTCGGTTATGAGGCAGGAGGTCAGTATCCAGTTCGGGATTTGGCTACACCACATCTGTATCCATTTGCTCTAGCATCTATTCAATATCTTGAGCTAAGTCCTACTCCTATGACTGCTCATCCTATCTACTCTGTGCCAACTACTCGAATGAGCCTATAGCTTGTATGGGCACAATTTATTCAATCTGTAAATGTTGCGCCTCTTGCTGTGTCTGTCCCTATTACGCTTCCTTCTCTTTTCTACGCAGATCTTGTTCTTCCTAGAGTTGTTGCTTCAACTCTTGCAACTCCTTTTCTATTTCCTCTATCCTTTGTTTCTCTCTTTGCCTTTGCGTGTTCCTCCTATAGCGTTGTCACCTCTTAGCCTCAATCTCCAAAGCTACTTTCATCACAAGTGGATCTTCTTTGAACTTGCGGCTTTGTTCTGCCTCTGTGTTGTCGACAACCTTTCTCTTGCTTTTTTCAAGTGCAGTTCTGCTACCCTCTGCTGCTGCTGATGATGGTGCTCTCTAAGATGCTGCTTCGCACTAATTTTTAACCATTCCATAGCTATGTCAACCTATTCATTGAGCCTGGAGAAGTTGTGACAATATCTCCATGGGTCTTCCACAGGCCAATGATGTGCCCCATGGATCCAAGGAAATTTCACTCTCACACAGTGGTCCTTTACAAAGCAATTCAGGTCATATGGATTGAAGCTTCTGGTGCCGAAAGTGAATATTTTGAAATCTTTCGTGTCAGCATCAGCATGCTTGAGATTCTATATCTCATACAACCTGATTTGCAAAGGAAGAGAAGGCCAAGGTGCCTTCTTCTTCCTGTGGAGTCAAGCTGACAACGCATTTGAGATGTGATACGACACTTCTTGCATGACAAGCTTGTCCATGCAAAACTTCGATAGAATAGGTATAGGCTTCTCCACGTTGTACATCCATATGAAGGTGCCAAGGAGTGAGGCATACCAATTTGCTATGTCGATCAATGCCTCCATTACTTCCTGCAACATGGAAGGTGGATCCTGCTCAAATATCATTTTTTACACCAGGGTGAAAAAGTGGTCTGACAACTTTGTGATGACTTCGTGGAAGCTACATTTAGAGAACAATCTCCAATAAGTGTGCACAGAGGTTTCCGAAGGTATCCATGCCCACTTCAAGCCTGGGAAATTCTAACGGGCACAAATTGCATCGAGAATGTAAGTGGACATGTATATCTCTGCTTGGTGACCTTTGGGCAAATGTCGGGCCTTTGTCACCTGTTCCTTCAACCTGAGAGCCAACATGTCAGACTAGTTGCATGGACTTCCTTTGCTCGCCAGTTGGTCCAACGCAATCACCTAGATCTACGGGAAGGCCTTTGTGCTCTCTTGGTTGTATAAATGACACGCAAAGATGACCAAGTACTAATATTCCTTCCGCAGTACCTTCGTCTTGTAAACCAGGCTGGGTGTTGTCCTGAACTTGACTAGCTCTTTCACCCAACTCTTCAAGATATCTCTGGAGTTTGTGTTGCTGCGTGTGCTGAGGGTTCCTCCATTGTGATCACTAGGTGTGGTAAGTGATACATATTCTAGTAGTCCTTCGCCCTAAAGGTAGGAATCTCTTTCCCACTGACACTTCTCAACATCATCGTCTCAGGATCAGTGTGTGAGACAATCCAATGTATCATATATGTGCATGGAAACGTGGGATGCCTACATGCAATTCGGTACAAGCCAAACTTGTGGATTTTGACATAGACCCTGCAGTCTTCCAGATATTCCTCAAATGTGCCATAGAATGTATCGTTGATGTCTTTCCATTTCATCTTGATGTCTCTGTCTATGAACAAATTGTTGTCTTCGTAAACGGGCAAGCTCATAGACACTTGTTCAACTGCATCTCCAGTTTCACTTCCAACGGTGTCCTTTGACCCTGCTCTCTTGGAGGTCATTTTACCTGTACTGTGGAGAGACAGACGAACACCTACTATACCTAGAGACATAGCGACACTCATGGCAAGCAATCTTTCAGTTGAAAACCAAAAAAAAATATGAGGATTGACATGCAACACACCTGGGTGACTGGCAGTAAAGATTACACAATTTTCACTGGGAGGATGGGAGACTAACTGCCAAAACTGTGCAAGGCACACTCTAGTCTGCTAGGAGGTTGAATAACTACTATAAATGCACAATGCATAGTCCAACCTTCCCGCTGAGGACTGAAATTGCGTAATGTGTTGTTTCAGTCAGTAAGGGCATGTAAGCCCAGAGACTGCATTACACAATTTTATTGGTAAGCGGCTCTCAAAATTGTGCAATGCAAGCCTAGAGGTTAGTGTTAGCTAGGTTTGCACAGTTTATGGAGGGAAAGTAGAGCCTTCACTTCCATAAATGCACATTCTTGTCTGGGAAAGGCAAGGTTCGGGCCAAGGTAGCCCAAACCCGCCAACGGGTGACTGAAAACCTGAAAAGCTTTGGATACATGGCGAGACTGAGTGTAAGCAAGAGTGAATGATCATGCATGCAAATAGTGAATGAAATATTAAGAAAATAGGAACACATGCATGTGTGTTAAACAAGTCACTACAATGACAATCGTTAGTGCAAAGCAGTGTCATGCATGTGACAACAGTGAGATGCAAATAAAAACTGAAATGGTGCTTATACAAGCTAATATACATTAAAATGATAGAATGCATTCAATGAAACCAAGAAAACTGCATTCATACAAAGCAAAGTACAAGAAGCGACAGAAAAGCAGCAAATGACATGAAAAACAGACTTACCCAGAAAAAAATGAGTTGAATGTGCCGAAGACTCCTAGATATGTTGTGGGATGTTAGAGCTCTAAGATCGATGTGAGGAATGAGCTCTGCAGCATCAAATAAATAATTTTGAGGCTTATGTCGTGCATGCCACAAATCTGGGAAAAGCGACACTTGGAGGGAAGTTTCTAAAATGATATTTGCATGTAACCTCCAGCTGCTAAAAATAGATCCCTAAAATTTAGGGATTCTTTTTGCATGTTTATTTTTTCTATTTTTGGAAAAGCAACCCATGCATGTAAATTAGGATTGTTCAGTCCCAGAGGAAACTAGTTAACCTGAAGGCATATGTAGCAGCCTGCAAGCCTGGGAAAGGGATTTGTGTAGTTTCTACGTTGAGCAGGGATGGTTGTCCCTTAGGCATTGCATAATTTATGGGGTCAGCAGGTCAATGCCTCCCAGAATTGCACAATTTCTAGGCTGAAGCCCAGTGTCGAGTTGGGTTGCGCAATTTTCTGAGGGAGGGTTGCTTGGATGGATTGCACAATTCTGGAGGCCAGTAGGTAGCCCAACAGAATTGCACAGTTTCTGGAGGAAGTCTAGTTCCCCTCCCGAATTGCGTAATTTTTAGAGGGAACATCTCAGCCATAAAATTACCTAAGTCTGGAGTGTGGGCCTGCGGGTGGGAGAGAGACAAGCTGACATGCACAGGCTGGCAAACCACTGAAACCTAGTTGAATCCTATGTACTTGAAAGTGCAAGACATGCTGCTAAGGATGGTTAGTAGGGAGGCTCCAAAATGAAGCTAGGGAAAAATTTTTGAGGGTGGTTGTAGTCGCTACAACACTTGACGTCACACTGGTAGAACTCCAACTCTTTGAATGGAACTTATTTCGTAAAAATCAAGTCTAAGTCCTCCGTAAGTATTGTTAAGTTCTTAGATCATCTTGATGTCTACACTAGCTTGATTGAAATATGTAGCATCTGCCATGCTCTTGGTTGGTTGACACACATTCCAAGCCAATTCAACACAATTGTTTCGATTGGGATGAGGGGTATATTAGTACACAAGAAACATGATAGTCAAAGTTTAAGTTTCATCTCTGGTGTTGCTTTGTTGCCAGTTGGCTTGGACAATACCCCGACAGGGTCACACAGTAACACAAGCATCACTCTGCTTCCATCGAGCTTGGTCAGTACCCCGGTGGAGTTACTTGCATCACCTCTTTGCGCAGGAAGCCTTTCTCTTCTTTCACCTTATTCATTTTTCATTTTTTTTTTTTAAATCACATTTTTTTCATAACTGTACATAAGCACTTGTTCATTTTAGAGGTGGAAGAGGGATCCCAGCTTACTGACAGAAAAAGAGGTTGTTCCTTTAGAGAATTATTTTATATAGACCTCTGACATGCTTGTTAAGGTTTCCCCCTCACATTACTCTACTTGACTGAGCTGTCTACTTGACTGAGCTGACAAGGGTTAACCCAAAACAACTAACTAGAGTAGGTGACACTAGTTAGCACGCAAGCATTGCGTTTTCATCAAGGTTCAGTTCGAATAGAACGTAATTTCCATTGGTGTATCATGACCTGAAGACAACAAGTTCTACATAAAGAGCTAGGACAATAGATAACCAAGTAATGATAATTGCACAAGTCCTCTTGCACTTTACCCTCGCTTGTTTCAAGAGTCGCACATAGCTTCATGCGAAACTAACCTACAAATGTAAACAAGAAAAAAAACAACTAAAAGAGCGAAGAGTAGAAGAAAAATGTGAAAGCAAAGCAAGTAAGAAAACAAGCAAGCAATCCAACAAACACAAAAGGAAATAAACAAACATGCATGTAAGCAAACAAGACAAGAAGCAAACACTACTCCTACTCCTAAGCTAATGGTGCATGGGCTTGATCACATGAAGTGATATTTCCAATGCATCCACCGACACATTGGTCAACCCATGTTGGTGAAGGCATGGTTCGAGAAAAACACAGCCACGCAAACCAACATACATGAAAGATATAACAATGAAGACAAACACACTCCGAGTTTAAATGCATCCACAGAAAAGAAAAAAGTGAAAGAGCATGATATGCAATCCATGGACTTACCATGGTGTTATGCTACACTACATGCATATGTTAATCATATGCATTCCCTTGACTGTGATATGCAAGAAAATGAGAGAAGCAAATACAACTTATGTCACGCAAGTGTGCTTGTTGTGTAAGATTCCTCCAATGCATGAGTGATGGGATCATGTAGTTAAAGTGGAGGAAGTGAAATCTGTGTGTGGGATTGATATTCAATGCATACATATGAGTGATGAGGATCCTTGGGTGTTTTAACAATTTCCTGACCGGAAGTGAAACCAACCTCAGGACATTGAGTGCCTAACATAACCATCAGCTCAAGCTGAAGTGCCTCGACAGCTTGTGGGGTTTCTACTTCATTGATAGATAGATCGTCATAAACAGGGGGCTTTGTAAGGTCAACAAGGATATAATCATCATCGTGATCAAATTTGGGAGTAAATGGATCATGACAGCTACGATTAGAAAAATCAATGATTTCATCGGCATCCTCATGATCAGATAAATCAAATAGAGGGGTAGATGAGAAGCAAGAATGTTCACCCTCTGCGTTTCTAAAAAAAGTGGATGAAAAATCAAGTGGATTTTAAATGAAGCATTTATCCTCTTTGTTGTTGAATGATGGACTGACATCGGGTGTGTTCTGTGAATGATCGACAGTAGATACAGCTATGGATGGATTTACACCAGGAAAATCAAAGATAGCAGAATCCCCAAAGATCTCCGGAAAAAGCAGAGGAGGCGCAGACAGAAGGAGATCATCCTTCGCCGTGGGTTGATGTTCAAGTTCCCAGTCATACTCATTATGAATGATAGTGCAGGTTGGTTTTGGAACACCATCTCCATCAATGGCTTGATCCTTGTTCACAAGAGGTGTAGAGTCCGGAACGAAATAACACAAGGCAGTGCTATCCGGAGGATTAGCAGAACATGAAGACAGAGGCTGAGGTAACAAATGCATGTGACAACCCATGGGCTTCGCAATCAAATTTGTATGAAAATTGAGAGAAGTGATGTTGGGAGGATGTGATAGTTGAATAGACATGTGTGCATTTTCTCCCACATCACTATGCGATGGTGAAGCTATTTGATGAGGGGATGGCAGATAGTCACTTGTGATAGTGATTGCGTCCATTTGTGATTGCATAGCTCCATCATCGAAGTATGTTGAGCGGGGTTTGAACTTCAACTTCATCTTGAGATTGAATAATTTGCTAAGACAATATTCAAATCTATCCCAAAGATACTGAAACTTCATATGGCTCTTCGGAGCTTCAAATTGAAATACATGGAAGTGCTGCAAAAAATACATAGGCGATTCTTGTGGAGTCTTCCATTGTTTTAACAGTTTTTCATCAAGAGGTTCCGGATCAAAATGATGGAAAGTAGAATCAATGAGATTAGAGAACTACTGAAGTGAGTGCACGCAACTGTGAGGCAAGTTGTGGCACTATTGTCGTGGGGATTCACAAAGTGTGTGTGAAAGCAGAAAGTTGATCTCGACTTCATCTAAATCATCTACATCCTCAAGGAATGCAAGAATTCATGTAAGTACTTAGGCCAGGTCACTTTGCCTTCACCATAGTGCGTGAATTCCAACAAGAGATCATAAAACTCCCTCGTTATGTCAACAGGTTTAGCGTGAGATAGCCATCGCGCAGGGAGGAGTCTAATGATATCCATGAAAAATATGCAAAGATTCAAAACAAGATGTAAGGGCTCAACTTGTCATCTAGCCCTCCTTCCAGCGCCAGAAATGTTGACGGTGTTGGACCCACCAACATGTCAGGGATCTCCCCGGTAAGAAGTCCCAACTAGACCTTATACCATTTGGTGTAGAAGTCCCAGCAGTGGGTCGTATGGTATCGCCTCGACCACAATTACACGTAGAGGTAAGCAGGATGTCCTTGTTGGTAGCAGGGGTGTGACCAGCACGACAACCCAAGGAAGGTGTATGAAGGGTTCTAACACATAGAAAGTGGAATAAGTGTGCCCCTTGGAAACCTGTGGAAACACGCGGCTTGGAAGGGAACACACGAGCAAAGATACATCACAAGATGGAAGGCAGGTGAACCAACGATCCAAAGTGATGGTTAAACATGTTATCCTCCACAATGTCCCAAGATGAGGAGGAAATCGAAAGAGGTAACTCCAAACCACTTGCAGTTCAGCAACTAGCCTTGCTAAACTAGAGAGGGATCTCTCTAAAGGTTTCACAGTAAATGACTAGAAAAGGATGGATTTTAGACTAAATATAATAGTTTCAGTTTGAGTTTTTGAAAATTTAGGGTTTTTGGGTTGCTGGGCTAGGGATGAGAAAAAGCAATTAGGTCAAGGTCTTAAAGGGTTTCAGTAGCAGGCATAGAGAGGAGCAAGATAAGAGTGTCTTGTGATGTATCTGAGAATTTGGTCAATGTAGTGTAGGGCCTGGAAAGCTTAGAAGGTCATAATGAGCATGTATTACCATGAATTCATTAATCTAGAAGAAAAAATACATAGAAATGATTTTCCACACAAACAGAGCTTTGAATATAAAGAATTTTGCCTATATAATTGTAAGGAAAATCACCGAGGAAAGAAAAACATGTTAAGAAAGATGGATTCATTCATAATAAATTGACATAGAAAGAAAACAACATCACAAACTCACTGCACATGTATTCCTGAAAAATAACTGCAACTGCTCCTGTGATTAACTGAGTGAAAGCATAAGATACAAGTTCTCTCCTCTGAAGTCCAACCCTTCTTTCTGAATGAGAAATGATACATATAGACTCAAACAAACAGTTCACCACCTTCAGGGGTCGAATCCCTAAGTGGTGGAACAATTTCTAAGAATCTCTTAACCAACAAGTGAGAGTGAGAAGGTAAAAAACAAACTCTTCTCTTAGACTGTGATTTGAGTTTTTCTTCATTTATGAGGCCTAATTAACCATAAAAACAACATATAATGCTAATTTATTCATGATTACATTATCTAGACTTCTAACTACTGAAGTTACATCATTAAGTTACCTTTGACCAAGTCAAACTAGAAATATGAGAAATTACACAGTGGAATTTTTAATTGAAAACTTAGAAAATTGTAGAAGCGCATCGCCAACTTTGAGGCCACTTTTAGGTGCCTTCTAAAGTCAAATTTGCAATTTGAGAGAACAGTCAACTATTCTTTCCCGTCTAGTTTCGAGAACATTTTTAATTTTTGAGAATGACCCATGGGAAGGCCTTCAAAAACGGATTCTCCCAAGGTGTATCCAAAAGTGCAGCACCTCTCAAAAAGAGGGGAAAATGTTGATTTTTGACCCATTTTTCTCATTTTTTTCAAAATCTGAGCCCTGTCTGAGAAATCTGATGAAATTTGTTTTGAGAGGAGGCTACCATGTTTCCAAAAATGCAAGCCACTTTTCATTTGGAGCTCTGAGGAAAAACTGTAACTAGTGCAATTTTTTATTTTTGCACCAAAATTCACCAAAAACCAAAAATGCTTAGAAAACTCCCAAGATTGGTCCAGAAGTACCAAATGAGGTATATTATTCTCTCATGGATGCTTCAAAAAGCATCTCCAAGTTATCCCTCTCATTTTTTCCTTTTAGGCTTTCCTTCAGCTTGTTTTGCATTTGCTTGAGCTTGCTGTTGCAAATCATGTTTCTTCTTTGGTAGTGGTAGGTCATGTGCCTCAATAGCTGGTTGTCCCTATTAGCCTTGCCAAGAAGCTTCTCTAGATGGCCATTAACCTTACCTAGCCAATACTCTATGTCTTGTTGAATTGAGGCTTCTGTGATCCATATCAAATTTATGAGAGATTCTTCGACGTAAATCACATAAAATTTCATTTGTCGACGCGTTTCGAACCAACCAGTGTGGTTCATCGTCAGGACAAGTTAAAGAATCAGATCAAGCCTTTCATATTAAATAGTCAGAGCAGAACATCGAACGGCTATATAACGACTAAATTTGACCAGAAGACGTTAGATGGACAGGATTAAGGGCATGACCTATATTTTAATAATTATCGAAAAGTTAATTAGTTATATTCTTATTTAAAGGGACTATATAAAATTAATTAATTAATTTAAATTAGTAGTTAGTTGAAAAGAGAATAAATGAATTAATTTAAATTAATAGTTAGTTAAAAAGTCATTAAATGTACATAGTTATTTATATATATATTAAAGATAAGGGGAATTATTTTATAAATTAATTATAAAATATCATAAAAATTAATTTAAATAGATTATAGATATATAAAGGGACTAATTAATTAAAAATAAATAAATAAATAAGAGAAAAAAATTAAATAAATAAACAAGAATAATTTAACCCCTAAAATTTTTTCATCATATCTATCAATAACTTCTAAATTAAAAATGATATTTTTTTTTTTAAACTATCATAATATCCTAGATTGATATCAGGTTATTATTAGAGTTATGAAAGGATTAATATAATAGTGTTATATCCTATATACATATCTTATAATAGATAACAAAACCTTGAAGAGCGACTCAAGAGGAGAGGGCCGAGACTCAAAATCACAACAAAGACTAAAGGCCCAAAAGAGAAGGGTACGGGAAGAAAAAAGAGCTAAAAAAGGGAGGGAGGGGAGGAAGGGAAGAAAATGACTAGGAGTAGAGGTCTGGGATCCAGCAACTGCTGATCTTCCATAAGCTCATTGAGAGCAATCCCATTACTCCTAGGATCTATGGACTTCCTAAGATCCACAAACAAGGAGCTCCCCTTAGGCCCATTGTCAACACCATTGGTGGGCATAACTATCTTCTTGCTAAGTTCCTTGCCTTCAAACTTAAGCCCTTAGTTGGCCATACAGAGTCCTTCGTCAAAGACTCTGCTTCCTTTATTAAGGAGCTCAAGGGCATTAAGCTTGACCCCGACGGCATCTTTGTTAGTTTTGATGTTGTTTCCCTGTACACCAACATCCCTATAAATGAGGCCATGGAGGTGATCAACCGCCTAACTAATCTTGATATTGCTCGTTTAGTGGAGATCTGCCTCATCTCCACCTTCTTCAATTTTAAAGGAGAGTTCTTTGAGAAAACCTGTGGTGTTGCCATGGGCTCCCCCTTTTCCCCTGTTGTAGCTAATCTTTTTATGGAAGATTTTGAATCCAAGGCTCTAAACTCGGCATGCCTCTTGCCGAAGCTTTGGAAAAGATATGTAGATGACACTAATGTCATCTGGTCTCATGGCCAAGAGGAATTGGATCTCTTCTTCGATCATCTCAACAGTCAATCATCAGCCATTAAGTTCACCAAAGAACAAGAAGTCGATGGTTGCCTCCCGTTCCTTGATATTCTTATTTCTAAGAATAATGATGGTTCCCTCTCCAACCAATTCCCACCATTTCCCGGCTCAGAAGTTGGGTGTTCTCAACACCCTAGCTACTCATGCCCTTAGGATCTCTGATGAAAAAAGCTTTGAGAAAGAGAAATCCCACCTCCTTAATGTCTTTGTTGAGAATGGTTATAGCAAGTACCTAGGTCAGAAAGCTTTCCTCAAAGCTGCCAAAAATTCATTAGCTAAAAGAGAACCGAAAGAGCGGGTCCCAGGTGTCCATCTTCTGTATGTGCAGGGGACCACTGATAAGATTGCTAGGATTCTTAAGAAGCATAATGTCCCCTCGACCTTTAGACCCCTCAACACCATTCGTAAATCCCTCATATCTGTGAAGGATCCTATCGACCCTAAGGACATGAAATGGGTTTATATTATTCCTTGTTCCTATGGGACACCCTATATTGGTGAGATTGGTCACTCCATTAATCAAAGGATTAGTGAGAATGCAGGTGACATCAAGCATAGGAGATCCAAGTCTTGTGCTTTAGCTGAGCATGCGGAGAGTACCAAACATCATTTTTGCATAGAGGAGGCGAGTGTTATCGCTAAGGTTTCGCAATTCCATCACCACAAATGTAGCGAAACCCTTGAGATTGAGAAAAGACCGAACAATCTCAATAGAGAAGACAAATGGAAGATCAGCAGTTACTGGATCCTAACCCTCTCCTCCTAGTCGTTTTCTTCCCTTCTTCCCCTCCCTCCCTTTTTTAGCTCTTTTTTTCCCGTATCCTTCTCTTTTGGGCCTTTAGTTTTTGTTGTGATTTTGAGTCTCAACCCTCTCCTCTTGAGTCGCTCTTCAAGGTTTCATTATCTATTATACGATATGCATATAGGATGTAACACTATTATATTAATCCTTTCATAACTCTAATAATAACCTGATATCAATCTAGGATATTATGATAGTTAAAAAATAAATACAAATAAAAATAAAAATAAAATATCATTTTTAATTTAGAAGTTATTGATAGATATTATGAAAAAAAAATAGGGGTTACATTATTCTTGTTTATTTATCTAATTTTTTTTTCACTTATTTATTTATAATTAATTAGTCCCTTTATATATCTATAATCTATTTAAATTAATTTTTATGATATTTTATAATTAATTTATAAAATAATTCCCCTTATTTTTAATATATATATATATATAAATAACTATGTACATTTAATAACTTTTTAACTAACTATTAATTTAAATTAATTCATTTATTCACTTTTCAACTAACTACTAATTTAAATTAATTAATTTATTTTATATAGTCCCTTTAAATAAGAATATAACTAATTAACTTTTTGATAATTATTAAAATATAGGTCATGCCCTTAATCATGTCCATCTAACGTCTTCTGGTCAAATTTAGCCGTTATATAGCCATTTGATGTTCTGCTCTGACTATTTAATATGCAAAACTTGATCTGATTCTTCAACTTGTCCTGACGATGAACCACACTGGTTGGTTCGAAACACGTCGACAAATGAAATTTTATGTGATTTACGCTAAAGAATCTCTCATAAACTCAATGTCTTCATTAATTTCCAAATCAATTATGTCTTCAATGTCCAAGTTCATTAAGTAGGTTTTGGTATTTTTCTTTCTGCAATGCTCTTTTGAGACCCTTTGTCGTTGGCTTCTTCTTTCCAACCTGATTTTCATGTTCATCATGCTCTAACACTACTTTACCTTTGTCTTCTTGCTTCAACATCTTGGATTTATCTTTCTCCATGATTAGCTGTTTGGCCTTGAGTTGACTGTTTTCTTGCTCAAGGAAAGAAACGATAAATCTGGCCCTTGCGAAATTTTCCATGAGCTCTCTGATTTGGGTATCCTTCTCGTTGATATTTTGTTGCAAGTTTGAATGCTCATTTGCTGCCTCCAAGTCACTTAGTTCAAAATCTTGCTCAATTAGCTCCTCATCCTGTAAATGTGATCCCTGTTGTGTTGATGTAGAAGGCTTTGCCCTCTTCTCAACTTGAGAAGTAAACACAGGCATTTTTCCTCTCTGATATATTTTTTTCACCTCAGGTCTAGGTGCCTTGGTAACCTCCTCTAATTTTCTTGATGACCCTACCTCCATAGGCTGTGCTGATGTGTTTGTTGATGGCTTCATGAAGTAGTTTCATGCCATTACAAAGTTGTTTCAATGAAGGTATCTCATGCCATGTTCTTTTCTACCAACTGATGGAGGACTACAACCTTTATCAAATTGTGATGGAAAAGGCTAGGGTAATGCTCTTTACTTTTCATTTGCACCTTCTCAAAAATTTTGATAAGACTTCTACACAAGTAGTTACACAAGTTGAGAGTCTTCACAACTGTGAAATGCATTAGTAGCCTAATGTGATATTGATACAGTCTGGAAAATCTCCCCTCACAGGTGAAAAAATTCATTACAACCTTCATCAGTGGTGTATACTTTTCCAACAGGTATCTAAATGGAATGATGCGTGAATGAGCCTCTTTATAGGTTGATTTTAATAAAGGTTTGTATTGCTCAAGGTCTAGGCTCATGCCTCTAAACGAATACTCCCCATGATTAGGTATCCCTGTGGCAAGAGAGATGGCAACTATTGAGAAAGTAAATTTAATCCTTGCTATAGTGGCTTTTCCCCTTTCACATTGGTGGCAATCCAATCAGTGAGTTGCTCATGAAAACCTACTTCACCCACTCTTTGACAAAACCATAGGTAGCTGACATCTTCAAAGCAATGTCTAATGAATGGTGAAGAGTTGATTTCATTGCAATTTGTAGGCTCATATCTCAAAATCTTCCCTCCTTTATGATGTTTTCTCTTTTCTGATGGTGAAGAATCTCCCTCCATTTTGAAAACCCTAGATGATAGGAAAATGGAAAAAACAGTGAGGAATGAGTGAAATGGTGAAATGAGGGAGTTAAGGAAGGGAAATGGTGATAGGGAAATTTTGGGAGATAGATAGGGGTTTTAGAAATCTAAGGAAGTTGAAATGGAGGGAAAATGAGCAAGAAAAATTTAAAATAGTCCTAGCTAGGAAAACTGCTCAATTTGATAGGTAAGAGCTAGGGTTTGTAGGAAGGTGAAGTAAACTAAAGGGAAATTATTTGATTGGTGAATGGAATGGTAATTTGCATGAAAAAAGAGGTATGGGATATAAATTTCTAGGGTTTGAATGTTTCCAACTGACTAAAATCACCATTAGCAAGCTTTAAAACATGAAATTCATACAAACCCTAGATGACTAAACTAACCATCATTCATTTGTTTTGACAAAGTACAAGACAGAGTGAAAGGAGTGTACTTACTTGCAAGATGGTTTATAGAAATAAGAAACAGGAATGCAAGATTAAAATTTGGATTTGGTTGATTTTTGGTGAGTTTTAGAACACTCTATCAGGTGCACAGTGCAGTTCACAGAAGTGCAACGCCTCTCCCAGAAATGCAATGCAGTTCACAGAAGCGCAATGCCTAGGCATTTTTTCCAATTTGAGCTAGAAAACCCGTGTTTTTTCACTTAAGGAGGAAAAATCTCGATAACCAAAGGAGGTAAGGATGAAAATGAAATATGTTTGGGAATTTTGGGCTTTTATAGGCATAGTATGATCCTCTTTTGAGTGAAAATGGGCCCCACATATCTTTTTCAAACATGAATTTCACTCCTTTTTGAACTTGATCACCTTGGAGATTTGTAACCTAAACTTCTTTTTACCTTTTTGAAAAGTGAACCTTCTTTCCTTTGGAACCTTGAAACTGTAACCATGATGTACTCATGAAATTACATCGGAATTTATTGAAAAAAGTTGTTTATCACAACTCATCCTATGTCGGATTTTTATGCATGAAATGAAAATGTAGGTGACCTTGAAACCCTAATGACCTAATGAAGACATTAGACTAAGTGAAATCCTGATGGTGATGAATGACATGATGATGATATTATTTTTATGATGATACACTCATCTGAGTGATGTAAGCGACCGACATGTGAGATTTTTGAGAGAATAGAGATAATCCTAGACAAACTAACCAGTGACCAAATTTTATTCTGAAAACCTAGTGACATGATAAAATTTGACCTTGAGACCCCTAACAAAACTTGGTAAAAGCATATTTGATCATTGGTGACAGGCATAAATGATTGACACTAACATTGGCTCCAATTGGGAATTGCAGCTCCTTGGAGGTGTCAAGAACACCGTAGACCAGGTAGCCTTATTCATTGGGCAATGGAGTCAAAATGAAAAAAACTAAACTGAAACTGAAAACTGACTGACTATTTGACATGACATGACTCTAAAATAAAAATAAAACCAGCAACTGATCAAAGAAGCCTTATGGCCTTCTCCTCAGGCTTCAAACTCATATGATAGCCACTTCACACTAGGACATGAAAAGTAAACTGGTATATACAATGGTAATGAAAATTTGCAGAAATTTCTTCAAGTATGGTAGTGCTTGAGAGGCCTACCATTGATCCCTCCTCCTAATTAATATTTCCCATTCATTTCCTCCAATAGAAAAGCATTATTTCCCCTGAAAGCTGATATTTTGTATGGTCCTTTCCATAAATTTTCAAACTTGCCATGTTTTCCTTTTTCTTCATTTCTCATATCCCAACATAGAACCACATCACCTAGGTTGAAATTGTCTTCTTTTGTATTGAGATCATAGATATTTTTTGTTCTTTCCTGAATTTTAGAATTATTTTGAAAAACTTCCTCCCTCATTTGCTGCAAATGGATCATTTGACTTATCCTTCGTTGCATATCATTTGTTTTGCAGTCCAATTCCTGCAGAATTTTCCTAACCGGGACAATAGGGATGAAGGAAAAACAATATCAATCCCATACACCAACTGAAAAGGAGACATACCTATGGATTTGTTAGTACTAACTCTATCTTCCCATAAAGCATTAATGAGCTTTTTGTGCCAATTCTTCTTATCGACTTCTAAAACTTTCTTGATGATGTTGATCAAAGATTTGTTGGAAGATTCAGCCAGACCATTCCCATGTGGGTGATAAGTAGTATAATGCCCCAATACAATATGATATTTTGCACAAAACTCCACCATCTTCTTGGACTTGAAAGCAACAACATTATCAGTTATTATCCTCTATGGGCAGCCAAATCTAGACAAGATATTAGATTCAATAAACTGAACGATAACAGAATCAGTAGCTTGCATGGTTGGGATAACCTCAATCCATTTGTAAAATAATCATTGGCTATTAGGATCCATTTGTGTTATGTAGACGATGAAGGATGGATTTCGCCAATAAAATCAAGACCCCATTACTGGAATAGAGGTATGACTGAAATGGGCTGCAAGGTAATGGTAAAAGTTTTCTTTATCCCTGGAAAATCTGACATTCATGACAACTCATCACTGTTTTATATAAATCAGAAAAAAGAGTATGCCAATAAAAACTAGCTCTCAAAATTTTGTTTGTCATGGTTTTCCAGAAAAGGTGGCCACCACAATCTCCTTTGTGGAAATATCTTATTACACCCTTTGCTACATTTTTTACCAAACAATTCAACAACACACCACCCAAATCCTTCCAAAGCAAAACACCATCAAGAATGCAATATTTTGAAGCTTTCAACTTTAAGGATCTTCTTTTACCTTTGGGCACTTTCGGTGGAGGATTTAAATGCTAAAATACATAAAAAATGTTGGAGTACCATGGATATTAAGTGAACATGTCATACACTTGTAACTATGAGTCTTCTTCTTCCTCTTCAGAAAGGGTAGAAATCATATTGATATCTAATACACGCAAATTAGATTCAGCCATGAACTTGGTCAAACCTTGTCCCTTGATGACCTTTGTGGGCTTTATCTCCAAATCATATTCTAGCATGGTTGCGTTCCATTTTCCTCGTCTGCCTTCTGGATCTGTCTGCATAAGATTTTGTTGGAACATAAGAAATGGTGTGAGAATGCAGAATGTAAACTCAGAAATCTTTGAGAGATTTCACCAAAGATAAAGCTGTAGAAATTTTGAATAATATAACACTTATTCATAGAGATTATCCTGATTATACACTATTGCGGAATGCATGCATAATACATAACCTCCTCTACGTTGATCATCAATTTTGTGGAATTAAAAACAATGAAACATCAATCGCATGCGCACATTAACATAGTTCGTAAACTGAGGAAAGCATACAGTTGAAAACCCCACACTATCTGTATATTATAATGATTGAGAACATGTAACAATACATAGTACAATACTCCTCACAAGTACTCAGTACTATCTCCACCTGTTACACACAAAACTAGCTCAGATCTGAATCAATCACAGGTTCAAATCTCCTCCACTGCTTGCCTGCCTCCACTACGCAATCCTGCATGAGAATGGATTATCCAAACTCGTATTTCCCTTGGCTGAACCACGAAATCCTCATTGGCAATACTCAATCCATTGATTGTGCAAATCTCATGCACAACTATAGTCACAACTGATAGCAGTCTCAACCTCTAACACCTGTCTCCACTGAACTGTCCATGCACTAAGTTAACTGATGTATTCTTTAGTTGCTTTATGAGTTAATAATTAGTGAATTAATTAATAATTAATTCACATCACTCATCACTAGTGTATTCTGTAGTTAGACTAAATACAACTAGTTCAACCAAGTCAAACTGAACACAACTCTATCAACTCTTCAATCAACTCCACCAAACTCAATCACTTGAGTTCTAACTGAAGTCCATCATGCAATAGCTCAACTAACCCATAAGAAAAGCATATTTCCTTCTAGCAGTTGCATGTGCCACATCCATAGCTCGAACTGAAGTGCTCCAAGAGGATAAGATAATGTTTATAGTCCAAATATTATTAAGAGCTAATAATATTCGACTGTTCTATTTTTAGCCTAGCAGTCTAAAAATAGACTCCACCCATATGTCTAAAAATAGAAGTCCATCTATTTTTACCAACATGACCAATCATCCAAAAATAGCATCCTGCAACTCATATACCATGATCCATATGTCTAAAAATAGACTTTGCGCCAAAAATAGCCTGCGGGCCCACTTAGTGAAGGTGACTCCTTTCCACTAAGCTCCATCATCTTGTTGCATTTTCAACACTCCCTCTCAACAAGATATGGATTATCTGCAACCCCTATCTTGCAACTCTGGAATGTTCTGCATGCAACACATTTTCCCGGTCCACTTGCTCCAACAACACTTGGAACAAAAACACTCCCAACTGACCACTATGTTGGGCTAGGAACATACTCTTATGCTGACAAGTGCTCCCTCTCTGACATCTATGCTACTGCAACATTTCCATGCATCTCGCACCATTGCACACTTCTCTGTGCCACCTAGCACTGTGCAAAACACTTGTGCCTCTCGCATTGCTGCAGCCTGCTAGCTATGCACTGTCCTGGGATTCCCTACACTGTCGCTCTCTCTACCGCTCCATCCGCATGTGTCTCTACCCAATCAGTTAGTTCCTTCTACTCCACATCGGGGCTCCTGTAGCAAGGTCTCATCCAAGAGGTTGGGTACCTCAAGGATCCTGCCCCTCCTCCTTGGGACGATCACTCTATATCGCCCCACCTCCTACCTGGAGGTATGGTTGCATGTGATCCCTCAGCCCACCTGGCTCAAATTTTCCCCCTACTGGAGGTCTCTACATGAGTAGATGTCTCTACTCGATCTCCTCTCATCTTCCCTTGTTGTGGCTACTCCACAACCTCCTGAAGCTGCTGCACCAATCGTGGCTCCTCCACAATTGTCTGAGACTTATTCTGGCTCTGCATGTTGAGAGGTAATATACGCTCCCTCTCAACCACCAAGTCTCCATCAGTTGCCTCGCTGCTCAAGGCTTTGCATACATCTTGAAACTCAAGAGCATACAGGTTCTTGACCTATGAATCAATCTGTTTCACCTATCTAATGATGATGTGTCTAAGGAAAACCTTTCCCTTACTGAAGACTACATCACAACCTCTGTCTTCCAGCATCACGATCGACACCAAGTTTCTCTTCAATCCTGGTACATACTTGACATCGGTCAAGGTAAGGCGAGCTCCATGCTCCCTCTGAAAAATAACCGTGCCTAAACCTGAGACACTATACTTATCATTACCCATCACTATGAGTATCTGGATATCTTTCTCCTCCAAAGTACCGAACAAACTCTTGTCACCGGTCATGTGGAAAGAAGCTCCACTGTCAAGAAACCAACCACTTCCCACCATGGATGAAACCATGCATGCGAAGAGTGTGAAATCCAACTCAAAATATGAAGCAAGTGCCTCACCTTCAGATCCTTCCCCGGATCCCTTCTTGGATTTCCTCCGTGGACAATTTGTAGCATAATGGCCCACCTCATGACAACGAAAGCATCGCACTTTCAATTTGTCAACCTTCTTCCCATCATTGGAAGAACTGTATTCAGAAAGAGAACCCTTCTCCTTCCCCTTCTTTTCTTTGGCAGCCAAAGTGCAATCTTCTTCATCAGATGCCTTTGATGAAGATTTATCCCTGGTATTCTGCCTAATCTCCTCTTGCACAAGATCCGACCAAAGTCTCTCCCATCCTGACAATTTCTCTCGACCATTGACAGTGTCCTGATAGGAATGCCAACTCTTCGGAAGACCAAGGAGAGCCAAGCTCACCAGTCCTCATCATCGGCAGTCACCCCCACACTTCCTAGCTCATCCCGGCATTGGGTGAACTTCGTGAGATACTTGGGCATACTGTCTCCATTCTCACACTTAATGTTTCTGAGTTTATCCTTGAGCACCAACTTCCTCTGGTCACTCTTGCTTTGGAATAGATCTGTCAACGCTTTCCACATCAAATATGGAGAAGCCTTTCCATGTAGGTTGGATACAATGTGATCCTTCACGCCCTCCAACAGAATCCTTCGACACTTTGTTGTCTTCTTTTGCCAAACCTCAACGTGAGAGCATCAGTAGGCTTTGGGACCTCAGCCTCTATGAACTCCTTCAGCCCATTATCATATAACACCGCCTCCATCTTGTCTTTCCATGCAATATAATTCGAGCTACCTTCAAGGGCATACTCCAATCGCAATCTGTAGAAAGACATTTCAACTTTGACACCAAGAAAACACCGCTGCAAATTCGAATTCCACCAGCTCAAAACTCAGCCGCTTCTGATCTAAAATTCGTGAGAACAAAGTATTTCTCGTACAGAGATTGACTATATGGGCTTTTACCAGATATATCACCTTCGAAATGAAGGATGAATCCAGAGGCTACCTGGCCTGATTACAGACTTTGCCTGAAGAAATAAAATGTAAACACTTTCTGAATAATAGATCTGATGATCAACTCTGCTCTAATACCATGTAGAAATTTTGAATAATATAACACTTATTCACAAAGATTATCCCGATTATACACTATTGCAGAATGCATGCATAATACATAACCTCCTCTATGTTGATCATCAATTTTGCGGAATTAAAAACAATGAAACATCAATCACATGCGTACATTAACACAGTATGTAATTCGGGGAAAGCATACAGCTGAAAACCCCAAATTATCTGTATATTATAATGATTGAGAACATGTAACAATACATAGTACAATACTCCTCACAAGTACTCAGTACTATCTCCACCTGTTACACACAAAACTAGCTCAGATCTGAATCAATCACAAGTTCAAATCTCCTCCATTGCGCAATACTGCATGAGAATGGATGATAATGGCTGATCCAAACTCATATTTCCCTTGGATGAACCACGCAATCCTCATTGGCAATACTCAATCCATTGATTATGAAAATCTCATGCACAACTATAGTCACAACTGATAGCAGTCTCAACCTCTAACACCTGTCTCCACTGAACTGTCCATGCACTGAGTTAACTGATGTATTCTTTAATTGCTTTATGAGTTAATAATTAGTGAATTAATTAATAATTAATTCACATCACTCATCACTAGTGTATTCTGTAGTTAAACTAAATACAGCTAGTTCAACCAAGTCAAACTGAACACAACTCCATCAACTCCTCAATCAACTCCACCAAACTGAATCACTTGAATTCTAACTGATGTCCATCATGCAATAGCTCAACTAACCCATAATAATAGCGTATTTCCTTTTGGCAGTTGCATGTGCCACATCCGTAGCTCGAACTGAAGTGATCCAATAGGATAAGATAATATTTATAGTCCAAATATTATTAAGAGCTAATAATATTCGACTGTTCTATTTTTAGCCCGGCAGTCTAAAAATAGACTCCGCCCATATGTCTAAAAATAGAAGTCCATCTATTTTTACCAACATGACCAATCATCCAAAAATAGCATCCTACAACTCATAGACCATGATCCATATGTCTAAAAATAGACATAGTCTAAAAATAGACTTTGCGCCAAAAATAGCCTGTGGGCCCACTTAATGAAGGCAACTCCTTTCCACTAAGCTCCATCATCTTGTTGCATTTTCAACAAAATCTTGCTTCTCAATTATATTGTATTTCAGCGTTGCATCCCTTATTGTTCGATTGAAAAATTCTATAGGCTATTCATTTTTCTAATATTTCTTTTGCATTAGGACAACTGCTAAGGTATGCTCAAAGGCAAATGAAAATATGATGAAACCTGAAGTATAATCAGGACTGATCAAAGTAGGAGCAGTAGATAATGCAAATTTGATTGCATTGAAAGACTTCTTGGCATCTAGAGACCATCTTACCTCGTTGTCCTTTTTCATCATGTCTGTCATTTCTCTCAAATGTTCAGCGAGGTTGGGGATGAATCTCCTCAAAAAAATGATTTTCCCATTAAAAAACTGATTTTTTTTTTGTTCCTTAGGAAATATAATTGTTGAATGTCTTGAACTCTTGCAGGGTTAATGTAAATGCCATCCTTGGATATAATATGCCCCAACAACTTACTTTCTTCCATGGCAAATAAGCTCTTCTTTGGATTTAGTGACATGCCAAATTTTTTGCATTTCTGAAAGACAATTCTCAAATGATGTAAATGGTCTTCATCAGATTTAGAAAAAATTGTGAGATCATCTAAATACATCCTTTTCATTGGTGAAAGTTATGTCCATAGCTCGTTGAAAAGTCGCTCCTACATTCTTTAATCCAAATGGCATCTTGGCGTACATGAATGTACCCCATGGTGTTGCGAAGGTTGTTTTCAGTTGATCATCCTTATGTATCAAAATCTGATTGTACCTGGAATATCCATCAAGAAATGACATCCTAGAAGACCCAACTACCCTCTGAAGAATATGATCCATATTTGGTAGGGGATAGTTGTCCTTCAAGGATAATTTGTTTAAATTTATGAAATCAACACAAAGACGAAGATCCCCGGTCTTCTTTCTCATCGACACAAGATTGGAAATCCATTCAAAAAATCGAATTGGAACTATAATACCAGATTTATAAAGCCTATTTACCTCTTTTTTAATTGATGGTAGCAGCTTAGGATTTATCCTCCTCAGCTTCGGGCGAAATGGATTTTGATCAGGCTTAACCGATATAGTGTGTTGAATGATATTCTTATCATACACTTTCAAATCTAAATAATCCCAAGCAAATACATCAGAAAATTCTTCCATCAAAGCAATGTACTTACTTTTCATCTCAGGAGGTAGAGACTTTGACAATTTGACCATCTTAGGCTTGTCTATTGTACCAATGTTCACATCTTCAACACCTTTCTCTATGGGGACCATGGTGGGATTTTTAGCAACATCATCATGATCAAATAACTCTTCCAAAGATACGAGACCTCTTGGAATGTTATTGTCCTTCAACTGCAATATTTCAATCTCGATTGCTTCAATTTATGGATCATTCATATTAGATGCATCATCAATGTGGGAATTCTGGAATTCATCTTCCATCTACAAAAAATTATTGATCTGTTTGTCATCCCAAAACACCTACCAATATCTCATATTATCAGGAACAACTGGGCGATGTTTAACATGAATTGAATACTTCTCATTGGAGTGAATGGGAATCTTCACCATACTAGTTGTAGTAGCAAGAGAATCAGCTATAATATTCTGAGTTCTAGGAATCAAAGACAAAGTATATTCTGAAAAAGTTTTAAGAATTTCAAGGAAATCATTGCGATAAGATCTCATTCTTGGATGCTTGGCCTAGTATTCCCCTTTCACTTTTTTTATTACCAACTCGGAGTCACCATAAACATAATTTTCTTTGCTCCCAACTTTTTTCAAAATTTGAAGCCAACAATCAATGCTTCATATTCCACCTCATTGTTTGAGTAATCAAAGGCCAAATTATAAGAACTCATTCTTACATTGCGTGGAATTTTACATGAATGATGCAATGGACCATGAATCCACTCGCCAATCCCAGCTCCTTCTTTTCCCAATGCACCATCAAATTCCATGGTCGAAAGACCATTTTCTTCATCCGGAAATAGAACTTCAGAAGGTTGAATTGTTTGATCTTTTGGAGGATGACTCACTGTCTCAACAAACTCTATTTTCTACACTAACTCGGCAATCATTTCAAGAGAATTTTTAGGTTGAAAATAAATTTCATTCTTTTCCTTTTCTTCAACAACCAAAATTTTCTGTACACTACTTATAACATTCGAAACTTCTAAAATTTCTACAAGCTGACTATCATCATCTACTGAATTCATATCACTATACAAAATGAAAGAGTCTAGATTAGTATGTACAACATGGATGGGGTGATTAATGGATTTTTCTTTGCTACTAATCATGAATTTCATCTTCTTCTCCCAATAGAGTTTTCTAAGCTGCCCAAATACTAGTATACTAGCATATGAAAAATCAAGTTGCAAGGTTCCTTTCAGCTTTGCCCCCCAAGACCGTGAGAGAAACATACCAAACCGAGGAGGAATATCAATGACCACTACGTCCATCAACACATTCTTGGCTGGAATTTGGTCCAGGGACACTACTAAGTCTTTGATAAGGCCAAGACATTTCACTCTTCCCAATTCAAATGAGTAGAGGTCATGATAAGGTCAAGTGATACTCAATCCTAGTTTGTCCATGATAACTTTTGGCATAAGGTAATGCAAGGCACCAGAATCTAACATGGCGTTATGGAGGATGAAATCATGAAGTTTGAGACTAATATAGAAAGGTGGGATTTCACTATCTTCAGGACTTCCCTCTAAGGCTGGACCAAACAGAATTGCATGCTCATCATCGACAACATTTACTGTGTCTGACATTTGGTCTACCTTCAACATTTTAGCAATCTGAAACTTATACTTATCATTCTTTACTAATTCAGTTAGAGGAATTGAAACTTTCAACTTGGAAATTTCATTCTCTAAACTAAATAGATTAGACTGCTTATCTACCTCTTTTGCAATGATGGCCTTCTTTTCAATCTACCCTTTAGCTTGAGACTACTTCTTATGGCTTTCACTTTGAACCTCCTTATCCTTTGCTAGTAGAGGCTTCATTGGTTTTATGCCAACTCAATATGACAATCTCCTTTTCTTTATTTTGATTTACAGGGGCAGTTTCTTTGATTTGTGTATCTTTATGTGCATTCTTCCTTTTCAGATTCAATGTGACATGTATATTTATGTTTCTCAAATTGTACTGCTTATGAAATGGCTGAGAGAATTTTGATATCCTCTTTGGTATTCTTCGGTTTGCATTGCCCATAGATCATTACTTGCAAGTAACAATGTAAACTTTGAAACGGGAACTATAAACTCAAAACGGGAACTCTGGCCAAAAAACCCCGAAAAAACATCAAAAACAGTGCTAAAAACGAAAAGTGTTGATGCTGGAATAACACCTTTTTTTTTCCAAGCTAAATTTTCAACATGTTTTAAAAATGACGGTGAAAACCAATTTTTGGTGCAAAAATTGTCCAAAAAATGCCCTCAAAACGAAGTGTTGATGTTCGAATAACATTTTTTTTTTTCTCAATGGTAAATTTTGTGCAAAAAACACCCTCAAAACGAAAAGTGTTGATGCTGGGATAACAATTTTTTTTTCAAGGGTGAAATTTCAACATTTCAAAATAATAGTATAAAATATTTTATCATGACCCCAAAAAAAAATAAAATTAAAAAAAATTAAAATTAAAATTAAAACAATGGAAAAACACAAAACAAAAAAGTAAAAAATAAAAATAACAAAACATAAATAAAAATATATACTAAAAACAAAACATAAAATAAAAAACACAAAACAAAAAAAATCAAACATCAAAAATAAAATGAATCATAAAAATGTAAAGTGTAAAAAAAAAAAACAAAACAAAAATAACCTATAAAAAATAAGAATTAAATAACTAGAAAAAAATTACAAATTATAAACAAATAAATAGTAAAAAAAACATATTTCAAAAAAATTGGGGAAAAAAAGCAAATATGTAAACCATAAAAAAAATTGGGAAAAGAAGAAAAAACACATTTAAAAAATATAAAATTAAGTAGGTAACAATAGAAAAATTTAAAAAAAAAACATTAACAAAAAACTAAAAAAAAATTAAAATTAAAAACAAACTAGATTAAAAAAAAAAAAAAATGGAAAATTAACCAAAAAAAAAAAATAGTGAAATTAAGATTAAAATGATGATTACTTAAAAAATAAATGTAAAAATACATATATATGCGACAAAATATAAATAAAAAATATTAAAAAAAAAATTGTTTAATCATAAAAGAATTTGGAAAAATAAAAATAAAAAAATTATATATATAAATTTAAGTAAGTAAAAATATAAAGATTAAAAAAATCATTAACAAAAACTAGAAAAAAAAAAAAAAAAAACTAGATTAAACAAAAATAGAAAATTAACAAAAAAATAAAATTAAAAACTAGTAAAATTAATATTAAAAACATTTAGAAAAAATTAAAAAGACAAAAAGAAGCTCAAATTATTAAAAAAAAAACTAAAAAAAAAATCCAAATTTTAAAAATATAGGTATTTTCCAATAAAAAAAATTAAAAAAAAAAAAAAAAAAAGTCTTTTTGATTTAAGAATAAATAAATTTTTTTATTAAATTTTCATTATTTATTTAAAAACAAACAAAAAAAATTAAAGATAATTTTTTTTTAAAACGTAATTTTTTTTTTTTAATTTGAAAGAAAAAATTCATTAAACAGTAGTAATAAAAATTATTAAATTTTAATATATTAAAAAAAGTTAATAAAAACAAAATTAATAAAAAAATCTATTAAAATATTTTAATAAAAATTAAATTTTAATTTTTTTATAACTTTTTGTTTTTAAACATTTATTTATTTATTTCGAAATATAAATCATAAAAAAAAAAAAAAAAAAAATCTCAAAACAAATTTTAATTTTTTAGTTTAAAATTTAAAAAATTATTAATTTTTTTTTCAAAGTAATATATCAAAAAAAATAGTTATAAATTACGTTTATTAAAAAAATTTAAAAAATATTATTAAACATTTTTTATTTTTTATTTATTAAAATTATTTTTTAAAAACATATTAAATTTTTTGGCTCATAATAATATGATCGTATGAGGAATGAAATAAGCCCATTTAAAATAATACGATCATACTCCTTTGACCTTTTTTTTGGCTCCCGATTGGAATGGTCCTTCCGTATAAAGACTCGAAGACTATGTTGACCATTAAGTACATAGACTCTGCAGCCACTTTTCTTTTTTACAATGACGAACCTTCGACTCCAGGCTCATCGGTTGGAACGCCGTCAACGCTCTTCAGGATAGAGGTCTGTCTTTCATTCGAGCGGACGAGGTACTCGCTACGGTCTTTTACGAACTTCTTGACTTTTCAACGAAATCGTTGCTTCAATGAGTTGTCGCCTTTTACGAAGGGATTGGACGAATTTTGGTCCCTTAAACGCTCTGTGGGATTAGCAGAGGTAGCATGGTAACTGTTCTTTCGACCTGTAAGGGCAGTGTTACTGCTCTCACGGACTGTCCAGCACAACTAACACACACCAATTAAAAACCGATGAAGGAAACCTTGAGTAACGCGCTTGCTCCTCTGACTGCTCAGCGTTAGTGTAGTTACTAATGCACTGCTTTTAACGCATGGAATGTTAATCTCCACAAGAAAATGTTTAATCTGTTTCACCTTGCTTTAGCTGGCTTCTCGTTTTGTTGTTGCTTCTTTGCAGGCTTCTTCAATCTTTTGCTGCTATCTCAAAGAGGGTTAAGCTTTCTCTTCACTCAGGTTGTTTCTCTTTCGAAGAGGCGTGCAGGCCTTGGGCCCACGGCCGCGCCACCACCGGGCGGCGGGAGGGCCGTGGGTCTATTCCCGGAATCGACCCACGGCCCTCCCGCCGCCCGGTGGTGGCGCGGCCGGTTATTTTTTTTAATTATTTTTTAAATAAAACAATATTATATGCATTCAAAAAATTTAATATGTTTTTAAAAATAATTTTAATAAATAAAAAATAAAAAATGTTTAATAATATTTTTTAAATTTTTTTAATAAACGTAATTTATAATTATTTTTTTTATATATTAATTTGAAAAAAAAAATTAATAATTTTTTAAATTTTAAACTAAAAAATTAAAATTTGTTTGAGAAAATTATTTTTTTTTATTTTTTTTTTTATGATTTATATTTTGAAATAAATAACTAATTGTTAAAAAAAAAACATTATAATTTTTTTTAATTAAAAAAGATGGTTTAAAAAAATGTAAATTTAATTTTTTTTTTTTTTTTTTTTAACATAAAATGTAGGTTTAATTTTTTTTTTTTAATAAAAGACAAGATTGTTTAAAAAAAAAATTATTTATTTATTTTTAAATAAAACAGGTATATTTAATAAAAGATAATTGCATTTTTGTTTTTTTAATAAAAAATAACCATTTTTTGGGGTTTTTTTTTTTATAATTTAAATTTATTTTTGTTTTTTTAATATTAATTTTACTAGTTTTTTTATTTTTTTTCGTTAATTTTCTTCTTTTTTTCAACTAGTTTGTTTTTATTTTTATTTTTTTCCTAGTTTTTTCTAATGTTTTTTTTAATTTCTCTATTTCTACTTATATATATATATATATATATATATATATATTTAATTTTGTTTCTTTTTTCCAAATTCTTTATGGTTTGTGAGATTTTTTTTTTAACATTTTTTGTTTTTCTTTTAATATTAATTTCACTACTTTTTTAAATTTTTTTCATTATTTTTCTATTTTTTTTCTTTAAACTAGTTTGTTTCTATTTTTTTTTTTCCTAGTTTTTGTTAATATATATATATATATATATATATATATATATATATTTACTTACTTAATTTATATATATTATATATATATATATATATATATAATTTTGTTTTTTTTCCAAATTCTTTTATGGTTTATGATATAAATTTTTTTTAACATTTTTTATTTTTTGTTTTTGTCTTTTTTATATATATTTTTATATATTCGTTTTTTAGAGACAATTATTTCATGTGGATTGAAAATTTAGTTAATGATGTATAAATATGTAGAATATCGAAAATGTAAAATATCGACCTTCTTCTTTAAATATGCAAATCAATAAAAGCCCCACTACAAAAAAAAATTAAAAAAATAAAAACTAGAAAATATGAAGAAGAAGATCACTTCCAAAATTATTAAATTTACGAAATAATTATTTACATTTCATACATTAGAAAATTTCAAAAAATAAGTCTTTTAAAAAAAGGTTACGAAATAATTATTTACATTTCATACATTAGAAAATTTAAAGTCAAAAAATAGGTCTTTTAAAAAAAGAGTCTGATGCAGAATAACCATTTTTTAAATTAGCATGAAAATCACTACCATTCTAAAATGCAATGTACATAAAAAAAATAAAAGTGCAAAAAACTATGCTCTAAAAAAAACAAGTGTGTTCTGCATCACCCCTTTTCAAAGTCGGGTCACTTTTTTGCTATCTCTACAAAACGGGTAACAGTATCAGTTCCCGTTTCAAAGTTTACATTGTTAAGTACAAGTTATTGATCACTTGGTATAAAAGAATCCTAAGAAAATTGATCTTGCTCAGTCAGAAAAGCAGGCAACTCATCTTCGTCAAAGAAATGATTTGCTTCTACAATTTCCTCTTCATCTTCTTCCTGCCCTTCAGTGTAATTTTGCTGAAATGGAGTTCTTACTTGTCCCTAAGGATCTTGATTTTGCTTCTCTTTCTGAATTGTTGTTGCTGTTTTCATCGAAAATTTAGATATTCTTTCCATCATTATTTCCATGGTTTTGATCGGAGTATCAAGTTTTAGATCAGAAGATGAAGAGGGCTCTTCTTTAAAGACAACTTTATTTTCATGTTTCTCAAGCTTTGTTTTAGATTTCTTGATGAGTAGATTAGCTTTGGCACTTACTGAATTTCACTGCATTTCTTCTAGAGTTGCAGGATGTCTCTCCCTAAGTTGATATGCCATGTCTAGGTCGAAGGCATCAGGATAGTGGAGAAGTGCTAAACCAGGTGGAGGTTTCATATCGTCAGGAATGGAATTATACACCATATTGAACCTTGTTGTGAATTCTTGGACTGTCTCATTTGGATTTCTTTTCATGGAATTGTACTCAGCCAAAATCTGTAGTGGATTTTTCTTTTCTTGCCATCGTGCTAAGAACAACTCTATTAACCTCTGAGAGCTATTGATAGAATTAGCAGCCAAATTGTGAAACCATTTCTTGACATCTCCGGAAAAACTCTGAGCTATGATTCTCATCTTAGCATCTTCTTCATCAATCTATTCGAGATCGATAAAATCTACCAATTTATCAACATGTTGTTGGGTTGTAATTTCTGAACTTCCATCAAACAAAGGGAATCTTTGGCCATAATTTTGAGGTAGAGAAGCAAGTTGAGCAGGTAAGATTAGAGGGGAAAACCGTGCCATGACTACTGGAAGATGTAGTAGAGGTACCACAATGGGTTGTGTAGGTAAAGATGATGACACTAATGGAGATGGTGGAAGAAGAGATAAAGTAGCTGATGTGTTTGGAGGTGCAGTAGAGGATGAAGCTACAATTAGGTTTTCAAGTTGATATTGTATGTAATATTTTTTCGTGGTAATTTGAAGTTGGTCAGCTAGACTCTAGAGTATCAAATTTTAACCATAATTCATGATCATCTTTATAAAAGAGGGATTTTGAAGAAAGGAGATGAGAATGAAATTGAAAAGGTTTAAGTACTACTTCAGAAACACAAGACTCATATTTTGACCTGAAAAGAGATAGCTCAAACTGAATATCAAAAGGAATATTCTCAACAATGAATAAATTTCCAGGCAAAGAAGTAGTCCTTTCTAATTTTCGAGTTGTAATTTCAGAAATAGGTGGCTTGAGTTTTCTAAGTAGTTTTTCTAGGTCATCAACAATAGAAGGTGGATTTGGGTCAGGATTTGACCTAGTATGTCTTTTAGGAGCCATAAGTTTCCCACCTTAAACTTGATAAAATTTCTTATTTCAGCCTATCTTTAGATACTGGAAGCTGTCACCTAAAGAACCAGTTTTCTTGAATTCTCTAATATAACGAATCCCATGAATGATATATCAGTCATTTCCCCAACAATGATGCCAAAATGTTATCCTCCACAATGTCCCAAGTTGAGGAGGAAATTGAAAGAGGTAACTTCAAACCACATGCAGTTCAATAGCTAGCCCTGCTAAACCAGAGAGGGATCTCTCTAAATATTTCACAGTCAATGACTAGAAAAAGATGGATTTTAGACTAGATATAATACATTTTTTTGAGATTTCGAAAATTTAGGGTTTTTGGGTTGTTGGACCAGGGATGAGAAAAAAAATTAGGTCAAGGTTGATGAGCCTAGGTATTGCAACAATAATGCTGCAATTCCCAAGGCTGTCGTATTTTGCCTATCAACCCAGGGTTTGTACAAACTTGGAGGTGACAATGCTATATGCACAAGTAGAAGTGAAGGTCCTACCTGCTGTCATTGTTTGTCTGGCAAGAGACACCAGGGGTTCCAAGCCAAACTTCTATAGGGTTAGAAGAAGCTTAATTCTTTGATGGAAGGAGAACAAAACTATTCTAAGAGAGAGCTACTCTACTGGAGTAATGAATAAAACAACATGAAATACTAAAATTACACCATAACCTAACTAACCAATTAAACAACTATGCTAAGTAGAATTGCTAAATTAACACTAAGCATTACTATCTAAGTTGCGGAAGTAAAGAGCATCAAAACTAGACTAAGGTGTAACAAAGAAACTTAGGCTAAATCGGGTAAGCGGAAAAAGCAATCAGACGTCAAATTCAATGAAAGGAGGACGTGAGGGAGTGATGGGCATGGGATCCCCCTGCAGCAGGTTTTGGGGCTTAAAGCCCAATTTTTGGTCAAAGATGGTGTAGAACTCCGCAAATTATGGGCGCGGAGCGCGAATTATATAATCGAGTCATAGGGTTGTCCGCCCTAAGAATTGTAATTCAATGTAAAGATGTGTCGGCCTACCAATGGTCAGCGGACCATGGGATTGTATAAATAGAGTAAGGCTCTAAGTGTAGAGCTAAGCTTAATAGAGAATAGATAGAATAGTGAAGGCATGGTTAGAGCCAAGAGTGGAATCTGAAGTGTACTGGGTTGTAGTAGTAGGAAGAGGCTTTGCAGCTGAGTGCGCAGAGGCCTAGTAGAGTCCGCAGCTGAGTGCGCGGAACCTTATAGCTGAGTGCGCAGGGAGGATTCGAGTATGTACTTGGAATTGAAAGATAATAAAGAGAAGCTTATTCTGTGCATCCGTTCTGGAACCTTTATGTTGATGTTATACATTACTTTTACTCTGTTTGTTTACTGCGCGCACTTGATGAATACTCGTATGAATGCTTATATTGTGAATTTAATCTAATTAATCAGCTAACATAAACTAATAAAGGAAGACTTGGGTAAATAACACGGGTCGCACTATGGTTAGAACTGTGCAAAGACAGTATCACAGGGCGCGGGGTACCTACAGTCGCATGTAGCGCAGTAAGTGTGAAGGTTGGACTGCATATCAATCACCTCACTTCAGACATCCCCAGGGTGTGGAAACTTAGTTCTAACACCCTCCCATACTACTTCGGGTGAGACCTCAGTTCGCGCTCCACGGACTGTTGCCGAAAGGGCCAGTAGCACCGGGATTTGCTTGGCTAAATCACTTCTGAACCTGGGTCAGGCCCCACTAAGCCAACAAATGGTTCCTTTACCAGGATTAAGATCTACATAAGGGATATCTGATGTCGTGCCACTATAACCTAACAAAGAAGGAAATTGAAGAGTGGTTGGACAAGAAGATTCAAGAGTTCGTGACACAGGAAAACAGAACTCCGCAAGTATCTGAGAAAAAGTGGTTGGAGCGCTACGTGTATACGGAAATCCATGAGATTTTCTTTGCATCCTTTCCTTCTGAGTTGTATGAGTGGATCGTGAAGCTAGCAGACAACTAAGGAAGGTGTAGGCTCGATAAACCAATAGTGTGGACTCCGGAACTAATGCGTAGACCAGAAGCCTTAGAGGATAAGATAGCGTGAGCTGTGGACCACTGGCTCGACTGAATCATAGGAGGATTTATAACTGAGTTTGCGGTGGACACGACCATCAGTTACAACGAGGCAGAGCGATTTTTTCTCAAGGGAACACGAGGTAAGTATATTAAATCTTTGAACACCCGGATTAATATGTTGTTATGTGAAAAGCGGGTTGTGTGAATAAATTAATGCTTGGGACTATGCGGAGCGGAAAGATTTACAGAAGCGGAAGTAGTGAAGAAGTAGAAAACAGTCCCTTAATCTCACCCTCACAGGAGAGTGAGGACGAGCTCGCAAAGGTTTCTCTAAGAAGCGCGGTTAGTTTGATAAGGCAGCATATTCCACGGTTACCACCTCCACCCACACTGCCACCCGCTTCACCTTCCTCACCTCCATCTCCACCTACTCCACCTCCACAGTTCAGTATGGCAAGTGCAATCAAATTACCAATATTCAGAGGAGTAGGGAATGAGGATTCGGACCAATTCTGGTTCATGGTAAGAGCAGTATGGGAAGCACAAGGTGTCACGGATGACAATATTAAGAAGGCTACATTAGTGAGCGCGCTGCAGGATCGTGCATTAACATGGTATATCAAGCATTCTAATGACCACCCAAATGCAGGGATAGTAGAGATCCAGAACACGCTGAACAGGGAATTTAGTAGACCAAAGTCAGAAACACAATCAATCATCAAGTTTAAAGAGATCGCGATGCTCCCGGGCGAGACTCCCTGGGATCTAGATCAACAGTTGAAGAGTACGATCTGCGAAGCCAATATGACATTGACAGATGGACAACATCACGCATGGTTTGTAGCATCTCTAGCACCACACTTGAGGACGGCGCTATCACAGTAGAAACTTTCCACCCAGGCCGAAGCATTGGAAATGGCAATGAGATTGCATGAGACCCTAATACAAGACCCTAGGTTGGGAGTTCAACAAATCCACGCACAACTACAGAATTTGTGTTTGGAAATGCAAAGATTGAAGAAGGATAGGGCACTGTAGCCAGAGGTGCACGAGGAAGTATGGTGCATAAAGTGCAAAGGCCATGGCCATGACAAGGATCACTGCCCAGTATTCACGAACTACTTGGAAGGAAGAGGGCCAATGCTGCTGAGACCGAAGGCGCAGGCAGGGCTGAGTGCAGCACCCGCTTTATGGTGCGTGATCTATCAGATAGGAGGGAAACACACAACAGACAATTGTCATCTACTGCAGAAATATACACAGACACCCCATCAATTATTTTGTAATTTCTGCAGGTCGTTAGGCCACGATGAGTGCACTTGCTGCAGTTACGAGCTAATGATGGATTGGACCCCAGCCTATAGGATGTAGACCGAAACGTGAGCCCTCGACCCAAATGCGGGGATGGCGAGCGCTGGATTTCAGGGGCGAGGTTGGGGACGAGGTGGAATGGGACTATGAAGAGGCCGTGGACAGTTAATTTGTTACAATTACGGAGGACCAAGGCACTATGTCCATGATTGTACCAACCCGACGAGGATATCCTTTTCGTATTGTGCTCAATTTGATCATGAAACAATAAACTGTCGTACGTTGATCACAAAGATGCGTGAAAAAAGGGTATTCCAGCCTCCCCTAACTCAAAATATATAAATGATGAGGTCTGAGCCGTGTGAAGAAGACCCGAATGTAAACATAATGCTCAGAAGCGATACGGCCATGGGAGAAGATACGGGGAAATAGCCAGAGGAAAGTACATGGGTTCGCAAGGCTCCTACAAAGGAACCCGAGTTTGACTTGAACGCATAAAGGAGACATTCATGGAAGCTAAGAAGAGCTTTGCGGAGGCCTCCACTTCAGGTAGTATGGATCAACCAGAGCTAGGAATGGATCTTTCAATGCTCACTACCTTTCTGGAAACATGCATGAAACTGATGCAAGACAACAAGGCAGTTAAAGGACTACACAAACTGATCACCAGGTGCGCGGGGTTAGGAGAACCGCGTGTAGTCAGGAAATTGGGAAAGCATGCATTGCGCACTGGAAGGGAAATGAGGTTGACTACGCAGATTGGTGAGTACGAAATGGATCAGGTAATCCTAGATCTAGGTTCGGACGCGAATGTATTACCAAAGCAAACATGGGAACGCATGGGCAGGCCTGCACTACAATGGTCCCCTATTAAATTACAAATGGCGAACCAACAGAAGATTTTGCCCATGGGAAGGTTACAAGGGGTAACAGTTGATATTGAAGGTGTGAGTGTGCAGTCGGATTTTGAAGTAATGGAAATTTTCGATGATAGCAATCCCTATCTCGCGTAGTTAGGAATAGACTGGGCCACCGATATGAATGGAGTCATCAATCTGAAGAAGCGCAAAATGATCTTCGAGAAAAAGACACTACGCATAGTAGTCCCACTGGACCTAGCTGAAGGAGTGCTCTACACTGAACCAGTGCGTGATGATGATCTTGATTGTATTACAAGATAACTGCACGAGACCAGGATTGGGTGAATCCAACTGCAGATGGGATAATCTCGTGGGAGCGCGAAAGCTCCTGCACTTCAGATTCAAACGAAGAAGTAGAGTGATGGCAGAATTGATTGCACGAAGTGACAACACTAAAATGCAACATGATGGTTAGATCATTGCGTTGTGTGACAATAGAGGCAAGAGAGCTGCCAACATATGATGGATTGATAGTGATGGATGAATTCCTGAGAAAATTTGAAAGCACGGTACCCAAACAGCAGCGGTTCGATGCGTTGAAGTGGGCACTGTGTGCAATACCCGCACGATGGTGGGGTACACGTCAAGGAAATTTTGAGGACTGGCACGTATGTAGAAGAATGATGTGCCTACGATTTGGAAGCCCCCAGCTTCAAATAAAAGTCGATCAGTGAGGACGGAACAACTTGCACGCCCACCTATCTTGATGGGTACAGACATGTGCTAAGCAGCCCACACAATCACACCCCAAATTCAAGATCGAAAATCGAAACAGGACACAGTAGCAGAGGCAACACGCACCACAAATGTTCCACGTAGAAGCATTCAAGAAGGTATGTAGAATCCTGAACAGGGTTCACCAGGCAAGACGAATTGATTGGGACCTATGTGTACCAACGGTCCGATGGGCCTATAGGGCCATGTGCAAAAACCTGAGCGTGGAGATGATTCTGAAGCTGAAGAGCAGAGTTGAGACCATAATTTTGGAGGAAAGGAATCCTCACGCAATAGCTCCCACAGTCAGGATAGTATGCGAGGACCATGATGAAGGAATTATGAAGCCACACGAGGGCGAACATATGCGGATTCAGGAAGCCATTCGGCGAGGGAACCTTAAGCTTCGTGAACTTGAAGAAGACTGGGTATGACTGAGGAAGAAAAGCATGTTAACAAACGCGGAGACCAAAAACCTGGAAAATGAAATCACGCAAGCATGTCACAGCCAGACTCCTGCATTAGAAGATTGCCGCTGAGGATTTGTGACTCTACTACCATGGTTGCGACCGCACCTTACCAAACAAAGTAACCAGAGGAGCACACCATAGAAGGAAGAATGTGTGGCGCTGACTGTTGCAAGGATAATTAAGGAGTGCCCATGGGCTAGGCGGGAAGGTGAATTGACGTCTCGCATAGATGGTGCGACCACCTGACTAGCCATAGGGAGCATAGTATCAGTGCTCCAAGCAGTTGAAAGAGAGCGTGGGACTATAAAAGAGTCTGTAGGAGAGCTGCGCAATAAGGAGGTTGCACACAGGATCAATATGTCACAGGGGTCGTGCTCATGCATAGGGGGCTACACTTCCGCGCGGGTAGGCTGGGAGGTGACCGTTAGTGTCACTGTTCATGACATGTCCAATTTAAGACAAAGAGGAGTGGGCGGTGGGCAATTAAGAAACAAATTAAGAGCTAGATTTGGGACGATCTGCCGCCATGTTTTCCTTTATGAGAAATAGATGAGAGAAGAACCATAGGTCTATTATCATAAGCAATATAGGATCAGATATATATTAACCACACAAATGCATATAACATCAATCACACAAGAATGTGGAGGAAAACTTGAATAGCTTTATTGATAATCTAGAAAGAGTGAAGAGGATTACAACCAATTGTTCTGACCCAGCATCATCTTCTCAGAAAGTAAGCCCTTCTTCACCTCATGAAAAGCTTAGATCACCCAACACTATGATATTGCACCAAGAAACCAGCAGCACTTCCTTACAAGATACAAAATTCTAGCCTCCGGATCTCTGGGATGAGGGATCCATATATAGATGTTTGCAAAGGGGGGTGAGTCAGCTTTTGAGATTTGATTAGTGTCCTCTCTCTGATAGTTCTTGAATTCACTTGGAGATTGATGATCTCTTACTCATTCCTGGGCAAATGCAGAGAGGCAAGTGTCACAGGAGAAGTTTCTAGAAGATTCTTTGCTTCTCCACCTTGCAGATTGACCCTGCCATTTGTCCACTCTCACCCATCGCACCCCATAGAAGGGCTTTTCAACATGCATCGCACCTACTGTGTGTATTCAGGTGGGATGCAACGCACTTTGACCATGGAGCAGGTGAAATGGTCCAGTTTTGACCAGTTCTGAGTAGTTTTTCATGGAGAACTTCTGGGAGAAGATGTAATCAGTTGACCTTGTTCTTTTAGGGGTCGGAACAACACTTTTAGGGACTTAAGAGCCCTTGGTTTATTGACATTTATGATTGGGGTTGCAGTGCCCAAAAATGTCTATAACAGTTGCCCCCTAAAGCATGAGGTCGTTAATTTGTCGATGTCGGGTGAAATGCTTTATCATGAGGATCTGAAGTTCTTTCAAGCTGGAAGGAGACCTGTAATAAGATACAATACAATACATTATCTTCAAAATATTTTCATGATCTAGCTGAGGCGGGCATTCCCATGCTCAGCTTTATAAATTCATTTTTCATGTACATGAGATAGACAATCGTCTGAGTGTAGACTGATGATTCTGGTAGATCCATCATCCCTTAGATTGGATGATTATTTGTGCAGCAATGATGTACATTTGATGTCTTTATTTTCCTGAATATATATCGCAACCCGTATGGATGAAACTAGATCCGGGGTCTTCAATCTCGTTCGATCTTCACTCAAAGTACAAGTCGATCCATGTGAGAGATGTTCTGGAGTCAAACATGGAAAGACATCGCCTGATTACCAGCCAATGATGTAAGTTGTTAACAGGCGTGAGAGTAATCACCGATAATGATGATGACCCTCAAGGTACTACAGTACAATTCACGTGGTGTGAATAAAGGACTTGGCTTCGAACACCACGCAAAATCTTTCGGTCGAAGGCCATTGATGTAAACCTATCGCTAGAAGTGAGAAACTTGCCATTGAGGCATGCAAGCTTCAAAGTACTAAAAGGGTTGTTCCTAGATCGACTTCTTGGATAATGAGCTGATGTCGACAAGAAGCGATCTGTCGTAGGAGGGCCTTAGTGAATCCCACATCAATGACACAGAACGGAGCAAATGATTTTAATGGAGGTGAAAAGGATCTGGTGATATAAGGTTCAGGGTGGCGGTCATGAAATAATGGAGCGTAAATGTATTGCAGTGGGTGAGACACAGGGGAATTCTCTGAGCAACTTCTCTTGAACATATTGGTGACACTGACATGATGGATTGGTAGGATTAACCCAAATGTGGATGGTGTGATGAAACCATGGTGATGTGACCAGTGAATGGAACAAATCAACCCGACTCGGATGCAGAGTGAAAGTGTCATGTTCAAGTGCGACTTGCTACCAACAAAGTTTCTTCAAGTTTTCTTCCCAATTTTTCCCCAATCATTCCTGACCAGTACCTCTTTATTTTTGTCAAGCTTGAGGAGGATAACATATGCTTGTTCTATAATTCGCCCTTCGAGCAAACCCATCGCTATGTTTTAATGAGCCTAGCGATAGTAAAACTCGTTCTTGTCTGTTATGGACAAGTTTGTCGCTATTAGGTTTTAACGAGTTTACGACAAAGATAACTTGGTCCTTTTCAATTTTAGAGAGTCTGAAAAAGGACGTAAAGGAAACTCCAAAAATCCTTTTTCGCCATCTAATCCCTTAAGTCCGAAAAAGTATAAAATAATACAAAAGGGATGAATTTTCGGTAATTTTAACGAGCCAAACAAAACAAGCACTCGATATTTTTGTGTAATAATCCCTCAGGTCCAAAAAGATTAAAATCTAAAGGAGGGATAGCACTTCCAGTCACTTTAACGAGCTGGAGAGGCCAATGGCTCGGCAATATTTTCATATTTTACGAGTCAGTTGAAAAGAGCTTAAAGGAGACTCGTCTTTGAGGAACGAGTGATAAATTTGGGTAGCAACTGATTCCAGGTAAGGTTTGGAATTTTCCAATCATGGCAGTGTCACAAGGATGGCTATCACTCTTCGCAGCCTAACAAGATCAGCTACAGAGTGGAGGTGATGATGAGAACATGACAAGGCTGAAATAATACATTCACGATGGTTATTTACCGGAAATTGGTTCATTTTCTATTTTAAAATGAGCTTAAACTCTGGAGGAACATTTGCTCATTGCTTATGTTTATTTTTTAACGATCTTGAAGTCCGCGTTAAAATTGGTCGATCCAGTTGTATAATAAGGATGTCTCATATATAAAAACGACATTATTTCAAAGATTTGCCCCGCATCCTTTCTTTATGCAAGTTAGGAAACAACCAATCCTACGAGTTTAAAGGGTTAGAGGGCCTACAAATTTAAAAAAAAAAAATGGTCGCTCTTTGCTTGCATGCCAAAAGGTTTGCATGCCCCCAGGTATAGTGAAATAGAGTTTCGAGGTTACCCCTCAATTTGCAGACAAAACATTTATTTTACTGGGAAAGGCCTACCTTTTCAGGTTACCAAAGATTGTTCTATCTGTATCACAAACAAAACACTTCTTCGGCGATGTCTGCCGAAATAGACAAAGGTGAGTGACGCAGACGCCTCCACTCACATAACTTTGACGAGGGAATCTTATTCTAGCCTAATCCCATTTTCCTAAACGGACGGGTGTGTCAGACTAGTCATATATCCTTCGCGGAAACCTACCCTACACCTGAAGTTCTCCTGCCGAAGCAAACCAGGGCGCATGCCCCCTGGGTTTCAGTCATATCCCCTGAATCACTCGCGCTCATCAAGTGGACGGGTTATCGGGAAAACTAGTGTCTATGCAGAGCTGCTAGTCCCACTAAGGCTGGTAGCTACCTTAGAAACAAACAAACTAAAACCACTTTTGTTTTCCTTTATGATAAATAGATGAGAGAAGAATAAAGGAGACCAACCTCAGTCTTTCGCTTGGTTCCTTGTTTGATTCCTCTCCCTTCTGATAGTCCTTTGCTACTAGATTTCTTATATACCCAGCTTCAAAGAGCACCTGTAGAATCAATGCAGCATAACACTATATGAGAACATAGGTCCTATTATCATAAGCAATATAGGATCAGATATATATTAACCACACAAATGTATATAACATCAATCACACAAGAATGTGGGGGAAAACTTGAATAGCTTTATTGATAATCAAGAAAGAGAAAAGAGGATTACAACCAATTGTTCTGACCCAGCATCATCCTCTCAGTGAGTAAGCCCTTCTTCACCTCATGAAAAGCTTAGATCACCCAACACTATGATATTGCACCAAGAAACCAGTAGCACTTCCTTACAAGATACAAAATTCTAGCCTCCGGATCTCTGGGATGAGGGATCCATATATAGATGTTTGCAAAGGGGGGTGAGTCAGCTTTTGAGATTTGATTAGTGTCCTCTCTCTGATAGTTCTTGAATCCACTTGGAGATTGATGATCTCTTACTCATTCCTGGACGAATGCAGAGAGGCAAGTGTCATAGGAGAAGTTTATAGAAGATTCTTTGCTTCTCCACCTTGCAGATTGACCCTGCCATTTCTCCACTCTCGCCCATCGCACCCCATAGAAGGGATTTTCAACATGCATCGCACCTACTGTGTGTATTTAGGTGGGATGCAACGCACTTTGACCATGGAGCAGGTGAAATGGTCCAGTTTTGACTAGTTCTAAGTAGTTTTTCATGGAGAACTTCTGGGAGAAGATGTAATCAGTTGGCCTTGTTCTTTTAGGGGTTAGAACAACACTTTTAGGGACTTAATAGCCCTTGGTTTATTGACATTTATGATTGGGGTTGCAGTGCCCAAAAATGTTTATAACACGCCAAGAAGGCATTAATGACTCAGAAGTGTGGGGAATGGTCTAATGAAAATTCAAAAGATGCTATAAAACCCCCAGGGCTAGCCACGAGACAACACTTGGTTGTTTGAGACTAGACCAATTACAAAGAATTGAGCGCTGAGCACTCTTGCCACCTTTGAGTAAATGATAGAACATATGTCGTGTGAACACGATGAATGCTACCAGACCAGGAGTGTGATTCGCCGAAGATACCGCTGGTGAGGCCGTGGAGCCCCATATGGTCCATGAGGAGACCAGAGATGGGGCGCTTGTGCCAGAAGTTCCAAAATCACCACGGAGGCTGCGGCCAAAGAAATATAAGCAGATGATGGGACCAGTTCGTGTATCCCCAAGAAACCCACGGTTTAGCAAATTGTCAATGAAAGAAAAAGGCAAAGCCGTCACCATCGAATACGATGAAAAGGAGGAAGACTTACAGGGGCTAATTGACGAAATAGAGGTGCAGGATGATGAGGAAGAGGATTTCCCACCAATGCCTTCCACAACAAAGTTACCCACATATGTCCCTCCATGGAAGGGGAAAGTTAAGGCGACCAAAGACCTAGAGGCTAGGAAGAGTGCACTGTAGACCCCACTCCTCTCTGACAGCATTACTTTTGAAGGTTTGCCCCTTGGACAGGTGCCTACCATGAAATTTGGAGATTGGGACCTCGCAGACAGCGAGAAGTTCCTGCACATGGTGATGAAAAGCTTGATGAAACAGAAGGTGGAGGGGCCATTGATCACGTTGGAGCCGCAAAATTGGTTGCACGGTGTGGAGAAAGCCGGGATACTTCATCTACGATGGATACCCCACTTTCATTGTGTGCCCATCACCATTTTCTTCATCAGGCAACTGCTGTGCCTAGTGCATGATGGGGATCTATGGCTAGAGGAGCCTATTCCCATCACGATGGAACTCATTCACCATATCTCTTGGCTTCCCTGTAAGGGAAGGGACCCTGGGGAAATAGCTGGTAAAAGTAGTGATTTGGCTCTCACAGAAGCCATGAAAACCAAATATAAGCTGGAAAAGAAGAAGCGCGGCTATGCAATTGCGAGCATCAAGGACAAAGGCGTGTGCATCGCCACCAAGCTCCTGGCCAAAAAAGTAATGCGGAAGTGTCATGCAGATGAGGTACCAGTGCCTATGGTTGCGTTAGCCGAACAATGCGCGGAGGGTGTCCAGTTCAACTAGGTTGAGTTCCTTTGTGAGGAATTTTTGATAAACTGCAAGGAGGCCCAAGAGCAGGTAAGACCTTCCACTGCGCGTGGTTTCTCTTATCCATCTTGCTGGTAACAGGCGAACTACTGGTAGAGATCCAGTTCTTGCCTATCGACCAGGACCTTCCTGAGGCCGGGAAGTACACTTTGCTCAGGGCCATGAAGGACGCAAAACAGATTAATGCGAGCAAGGTTTTTTTTGTGCTGATGGAGGCGAGCATCCAAATGTGGATCTATAGAAGACCACGGTTGTCTCCCACAGTGTACGCCACTCTGTAGAGTTTCACAGAGTTCAAAGCAAACATGCATAACATTCATGTCCGGGCACGGAAGGATCTAGCAAAGGGATGGACAAAGCTTCCGTTTATTGCTACTGATGATGCCATCTTCACAGCCTTGGAAACATGGCCTCTGGAGTGGTGCACCCCAAACTTGGCAGGAATGGAGAAGGTCGCAGCCCAACAAAGGAAGAAGGACACCAAGCTATGCATCATGCAGCTGGTTGAAAAGAGGTGCAAGGAACAAGCCGCAGCAGAAGCAGCCACACAGTGGAAGACGACCGATGTAGCAGCAGCAGTGCAGACGACAGAAACAACAACAGTAGAGGCTGAGGGGGGCCATGGAATGTCCATAGGGCAAGGGGTTGAGGACATCGACCTGGAAGAAGAGCGCGTGGATCTGGAAACCATCTCGCAACAGTTGAAACGGCCACGTGTCCCTGAGAAACAGGTTCCCAGAAAGAAGACTAAGGCATCCAAGACGTCCATTGACCCAATCACGCTTATAGAAGGTGATCTTTTTGACATTGGTGAAATGGTTCATGATGTCACTAAGGATGCACTCCAAGAGGTAATGATGGAGCAAAACACTATGTTGGGGGCGCTCAGAGCACAACTACAAGGCTTACAGGTATAACCCCCCCAAATAGGTACAATGGCTCCATACATCGCAGCAGGAACTGCAGAGGCCAAACAGACACTGCGCACCCATATGGAAAACCCTTTCGTGTTTCCAGAAGGTGCACTAAAAACAGCAAGAGAAGTTGATCGGGCTGCGATGAGCAACATGAAAGGTGTAGGCTTAAACTTGGCAGCCCTACTATGTGAAACCCTGTAAAAGTTGCAGGATGGGGTCATCGCAGAACTCCGTGCCAGGAAAGGTCGCGCGATCCAAGTCTTGAACGAGTAGAAAGTCAACATGGATCAGCTCAGGCTCCAGCATGATGAGCTGATTGCATAGGCTCATGGATTGGAGCAAGCGGTAGAGGATGCGTGTAGGACTGTCCCAGAGTTGGCTGTGTGGGCAGAGCTACCAGCAACAGAGCAGGTCCACTAATTGGTGGTCGGAATCCGCGAGGCTAGGGAGGAAACGGTGAAGGTTCAGTTGGCGCTGAACCTATAGATTATCGAGCTACAGTTGAAGGCACAACCTTCCACACCCCTAGAGGTCAGAGAGCAGTGTGCCCGCGCTATCCAAACGAGGTTGGAGAAAATTGGCCAAGTGGTACAGGACTGCACCGGGATGTTGGATCAAGCACTAACCATGCTTACATACCTGCAGGAAGATCCAAACCTATAGCGCCTAGAGACAAAGGCACGTGAATTGCAGCAGGAGTACGACAATGTCCGAGGGATCGTGCAGATGGTTGCCCTTACTCAACGACTCGCCAAACTACAGCAAGCAAGGGAACTAAAGGACCAATTAGACATCACGCGACAAAAAGAAGCCTTGCTTAAAGCACACATCTAGCCATGGATCGATGAAGCTTTCACAATTACAGCTACCATCGAAGGAAAGCTGGCACAAATGTAAGGACTTTATGCGATTAGACAGGGAGGTGACCCTGCTCACGAAGGTTCAGAGATATGCATGCAACAAGTACAACAGATAACGGAGCAGTGTCCCATGGACATCCAAGCTGCATAAGGCCTACTGGATGGACTCTGCGCAAAGATCGCCGCACCAGCAGAGTGACTCGGGACGAGTCACGATGATTGTGTTAGGGGCCTGTTGGGCATGGGATCCCCCTGCAACAGGTTTTGGGGCTTAAAGCCAAAGTTTTGGTCAAAGATGGTGTAGAACTCTATGAAGTATGGGCGCAGAGTGCGAATTGTATAATCGAGTCATAGGGTTGTCTGCCCTAAGAGTTGTAATTTAATGTAAAGATATGTCAGCCTACCCATGGTCCACGGGCCATGGGATTGTATAAATAGAGCAAGGCTCTAAGTGTAGAGCTAAGCTTAATAGAGAATAGATAGAATAGCAAAGGAATGGTTAGAGCCTAGAGTGGAATCTGAAGTGTCACTACAAGAAAAAAGGTCATTGGTGAGGGTCTTGCCTATGACGGACCTTTAAGGTTCGTCACCAATGTGACATATGGTGACAGTCTTTAAAAAAACATTGTTGTAAGTGTATATAGTGATGGTCCTTTAAGGTTTGTCACCAAAGACATTTTCAATGACACTTTTGGTGAGGGTCATTAAAGACTCATCACTAATTCTCTCTTTGGTGACACTTTTGGTGAGGGTCGTTAAATGCCCATCACTAATTCTCTCTTTGGTGACACTTCTAGTGATGATATTTTATTGACCGTCACCAATGATATTTTTGGTTACTTTTGGTGATGGTCAATAAATGTTCATCATCATTAATCATTCCAATGAGTTTTTTTTTTACGCTTCATGCCTGTGACGTACCTTTAAGGTTTGTCACCAATGTCGCATATGGTGACGGTCTTTAAAAAATCGTTGTTGTAAGTGTATATAGTGATGGTCCTTGAAGGTTTGTCACCAAATCCATTTTCAATGAACTTTTGGTGAGGCTCTTTAAAGGCCCATCACTAATTTTCTCTTTGGTGACACTTTTGGTGAGGGTCGTTAAAGGCCCATCACTAATTCTCTTTTTGGTGACACTTCTAGTGACAATATTTTATTGACCCTCACCAATGTTCTTTTTGGTTACTTTTGGTGATGGTCAAAAAATGTTCGTCATCATTGATCATTCCAATGAGCTTTTGATGAAGGTATGTACTTGTTACTATATTTTTTTTCAAAAGATAACGATTTAAGACCATTGTTGTGGAGTCCCTTTTATTATGTGTCCAAGGTCATAGTGGTTATAATAGTCAGTCAATTTGTTAAGAATTAGTTAGTGTGTATCATTTCCCTCAAGTCATAAGAATATAGTTTTCCTATCAGTCAACACATGATTCATCTCTATTAGGTTTACTATTTAGCAAATGTCCTTTAAATAAAGTTCCACTAGTGTGTGTAGGAACTATACTATTTAATACGTAATCAAGCTCTATCAATTCTATTAATGAGAGAGACCTAGCACTCCTCAACACTCATGGCACACCTTAACATGCTTTGGAACAATACACTAACATTCCTTGGCACCTCACATGTCTTGGAACATATTTGTACCTAGAACATCTTGCCATGAGTAGGATGCCCAAGCACATGTTGGCATGCCCTAGCATAGCATAGCACTCCCCTATCATGTGTTGGCATGCCCTGGAACACCTTGGAAAAATATTGCATTGAAAAACATTAGAACTTGGCACACATTGGCACTTGGCATGTATTGGAACATATTATAAGTGTGCCTAGCATGCCCCTTTTGAAAAAGATAAAGTCCCGACTTATTAACCCTCTTATGTGTTCATTTCCTTGCATTTTAGCTTGTTTATTCCTTTTGTTTCCTTGAAACTCCTTGACGCATATTGGCATACTATGGCACCATGCACATCCTAGCATGTCTTAGCACCTGGAATGCCTTGGAACTATTTGGCACATGCTAGCACACCTCGAAAATACCTAGCACACTCTAGTAATTCTTGACATTCCCTGATATTACCTAGCGTGCCTTACGCGTGCTTAGCATACCTTGTCACTCCCTCCTTGGCATGACAGCTAGCACTCATTAACACTCCCCGACGCACCCTTATATTCATTCACTTCTGTGCATTTTGACCTAGTGCTCCCTTGTGTTGTCCTAGTACTCTTTAACACTCCTCAGCATGCATTGGCACTCTCTACCATACCTTAGAACTCTTCGACATGCTCTTCCACTTCATAGCATGCATCACACTCCCTGACGCACATTGTCACTTTGCAAGTATTAGCATGTTTGGCATGCATTGAGATGACTTGGTATGATTTGGCATGGTTTAATATTAAATTTATCTGAGATCAATTATTGAAAACTAGATGAGAAGAAATGGAGGAAGATTTGGCACTTAGAATGCATTGACACTTGGCACCTAGTGTTGGTTTTCTTAGCATGACCCTCATGGAAAAGGTAAATTGATGACTTATTAACCCTATTATGTGCTCATTTTCTTTTAGTTTAACTTATTCCTCCCTTTTGTTCCCTTGACAGTCCCTGGCATGCATTGTCACACCCTTCTACATCTTGGCATGCATTCGCACTTAGCATGTCTTATCTTGTTTGACATGTCTTTGTACTATCTAGCACATGTTAGCATGCCCTAGCATTCCCTAACACACCTTGGTAGTCATGAACTTACAACTAGCATTACATTTTTCCATGACTTGGGAACATTACATTCACTAGAACACCTTGGCACTCCCTAGTTTTCATACCCTCTGTTATCCTCCACAATGTCCCAGGCTGATGAGGAGATCGATGGAGGTAATCACAAACCAAGATTTTAGTTTGATAGATAGCCCTACCAAACTAGAGAAGGCTCTCTCTATGAAATCACAACAAAGAGATGACTGGAATGTAAAGGATTTTAGGCTAGATAGCTAGTTTCAAGTGGGTTTTGGAAAATTTAGGGTTTTGTTGTTGGATAAGGGAGAAAAACCAGGTAGCTAGGTCAGAGGATCAAAGGGTTATAACAAAAAATACAAAAAGGAGAAAGGTAGCATTACTTTTGTGATGGATCTTAGGGTTTTTCGGTGTAGTGTAGTGTTTATAAGAAGCGAAAGGTATTAATGAGCATGAAACATGAATTCATTAAGCAAGAAATAAAGTAACACATAATGATTTTTCCATCAAAACAAAGCTTTATGCAAAGAATTTTGTTTATAAAATGTAAGGAAAACCATTGAATAATTGATGAATGGAAAGAGAAGATTAATATCTTTCATATAAATCTATAACATAGAAAAAATAACATCACAAACTTACTACACATGAATTCCTAGATGATAGTTGTGAATTGTGTCCTTTGATTTCCAGAAAATGTCCAAGTACAGGCTACAATATTTCTCTCCTCTGAAATCCAACCTATTCTATCATTGAGAAACTGATACATAAAGACAAAAAAAACATCTCCCCACTCTTAGGGGTTGAATCAATGACTCTAGGAACTGTTCCATGAGGTGTTATAACCAAACCCTAATGTCTAGGGAAGTTAAAAACGACTTCTACAATTAACTTTGACTCCTACCTCTCTCATAAATGAGGGTAAATTTACATCAAAACAACTTATAAATACTAACCACCCATTATTTACATTTACTTCTACCCCTCACATTCATCTACTTCACCCTTTTGACTTTTACTAGAGTCAAACTAGGGATTACAAAAAATTACACACTGAAAATTTTACAAAAATATCATAAATTTCCAAGGGTACAACGAGCTGTTGGAGGCCATTTTTGAGTGCCTTTCGGAAGTCCAAATCCATATTGGAAGCCTTTTCTAGAAATCTAGGAGAGTGAAGATGTCTTTAGAGTATTGTTTCACTCAAAATGACCAATTTTTGGCTAAGATATGGCCATTCTCCCAAGGTGTCACCAGGTACACAAGGAAATGGAAAGAGAGGGGTAGAAAGGTGATTTTTGGCCTCTTTTTTGCAAATTTATCAAAACCTGAGCCCCAAACTAGGAAAATGGGAAAATGGGGTTTGATATGGGGTCATAAGCTTTCCAAAACTACTTATTCTACATCATTTGGAACCCCGAGGAAGAAGAAAGCATGAGCTCGCTGTGCTGCTAGACAAAAAATTGCCAAAAAATTGCAAGTCTACACCAAAACACAAAATTTTCTCCAAACCCTCCCCAAATTTGTCTAGAGATGCCTCCTTAGCATGCCCATAACTTGCTAACGCTCCCTCTCATACACTATTATTCATTCATTTCCATGCAATTGAAACTAGTCCTTCCTTGTGTTTCCCTGACACTACCTAACATACCTTTTCAATGCCTCCTTAGCACACCCAGAACTTGCTAACACTCCCTATCACACACTCTTATTCATTCATTTACATGCAACTGAAACTAGTCCTCCCTTGTGTTTCCTGGCACTCCCTAGCATGCATTGGCGCCACACCCTAGCACCTGACACCTCTTGGCATGCCTTAGCACTTGGCATGTCTTAGAATGACTAACATGACCTGGAACTTTCTAGCATGTTTTATCACTTCCTGGCATTCCTTTCACACCTTGGCACTCCTTAGTTGTCATTCCCTCATAGATAGCCTTACTTTTTTTGTGACTTTGGAACCCAACCAAGTCATTGAAAAAATAGTGTTGTCCCTAGACAAAAGTCTCCCTTTGTCTAAAATTGCTTTTACCATCCCCTTATCGTAATCATAGGCTTACCTATTGCAAGTCCTATTATGAAATTATCCTAATACACTTCGTACTTGGGACACTTGGAAGACGCTCTTATTTGTTTGTTTCCATGCACTTTGACCTAGTTCTCCCTTGTGATGACCTCACACTCCCCAACACTCCTCGACATGCATTGACATTGTCTGGCATGTGTTATCATGCATTTTCATTCCTTGGCATGCCCTGGCAGTCCTTAGCTATCATGCCCTCATAACTACCCTTATTGGTTTTAAGACTTGGGAACCAACCAAGTCCTACCTTGACTACAACATGTTGACCAAGTTACAGTTACTACAACTGTACTATCCCTTGTTCACCTAAGAATGGCCTATAACTCATCTTAAGCTACTCATGCCCAATCTTAGCTCATCTCACTTAAGAAGTTACCAAGTCAAGGCTCATGTCTAACCATGTCCATAAAACAACTAAGCAACATAGTTTACATCTTGACATGGAATAGCACATGGCATGGCTAACAATCCCTTGGCACTATGTGGCACATGTTGGCATTCCCTGCATGCCATGGCATGCTTTAGCACTCCCTATCGTACCATACCACTCCTTGACATGTCATGGAACTCTTGCATGCCTTGGAACTACCTAGCATATAGCTTTGTCACTCCCTCCTGAGCACACTTGTAATTCACTGACACTCCCTATCATACACTCTTATTTATTCATTTCCATGCATTTTGAAATAGTTTTCCTTTGTGTTTATGTTGCACTCCCTAACACTCCCTGACACGCATTGGCACACCCTGACACACATTGGCACACCCTGAAACGCATTGGCATACCCTGACATGTCACCCTATTACTAGCATTTCTTGGCACCACTTAACATACCTTGTCGTCCCCTCCTTAGCACACCTATAACTCACTGACACTCCTTGTCACACACTTTTAGTCATTCATTTCCATGCATTTGAAACTAGTGATCCCTTATGTTCCCCTGGCACTCCATAACACTCTGTGGCATGCATTGGCACACCCTAGAACCTGACACATCTTGGCATGTTTACCTGGCTTCTAATATGCCTTAACATTGCCTAGCATACCTTATCACTCCCTCCTTAACACACTTGGAACTCACTAACACTTCCTGTCACAAAATCTTAATCGTTCATTTGCATGCATTATTTTCACCTATTTCTCCCTTATGTTCCCCTATCACTCCTTAACACTTCCTAGCACGTGTTTTTGATGGACAAAACACTATATATAGGGCAGCTCATCCTCCATTTATGGACAAGAAAATTTGGTTAAGTTTGTAATAAGAAGTGTGAAGATAATGAACCAAGAGAAGGAAACAAAGAGAGAATATTTTGGTGTTGTTTATGGGTCTGTTTTAGGGCTAATAGATCCACACATGCAAAGGAAGGAATAAATATCTACTACAGAAAAGGTTGAAGATATTGTTGTTGTCTAAGAAGTTAGCCTTCCCTTACAATACTCCTTGGCAAAATGTAGTCAGGATGAGTGGTTCATCCTTCTCCTGTTGAGACATCCTACCCATGCAGTCTGGGACTCATGGGAAGTACCTGTCATCTGGCCAATGAGTAGGGAAATGAGGATAGGGACCATAGTACTACCGATGTACGCATCGTGTACTACCATACTCCTTATGCTAGGATGACTGATATTGATTCGGGATGAATTAGATCTGACTTCGAGTCAGTAAGAGTGGTATGAGACACTCTCTTTTGATTAGAACTGACTTTGGGTCAATAAGAGTGGTATGACACAATCTCCTTTGATTGGGACTGACTTCGGGTCAAGAGAGAATGGTATCATACATTCTCGATTACTTCTTCTTCTTCATAGTTCAACAGAGCAGAGCAGTGCAGAGCAAAGCAGTGCATTGATGGCATAGATAATACAGATTAGTAGATGGATTAGCAGATGGAGTTCTCCCTAGTTGAGAGGGAGTGTTAAAATTGGCAACTAGGGGCAAACTCCACATGGGTCATCTTATTTATGACAATTGATGTTTTTCTTGGATTCCTCTCTCCGAGAGGTGTAGGATTGATCTAAAGGTCATCTAATTCTGACATATACAAATGAAGCTATGAATTTATTTTGATTATGGTCAACTTGTCAAGGTTGGCCAACAAACTTACATAGGCTTAGAAGCCCAACAATCATGTCTATCCATCCTCAACATTGCATATAAATAGAAGGTGACTTAACCTCATTTGGACACACTCATCTTCACACTTCTTTCTCTCTCTCCTCATTGATTAGGTATGGATTTCTGGGCCTCTCTCTCTCCACATGCCCGAAATTTTAGGAGAGCGAAATTTCAAGAGGCCGAAATTTCAGGAGAGCGAAATTTCAAGAGGTCAAAATTTTAGGAGACCGAATTTCTTGACAGTTTGACCAAGCGTTGACCTCCTTTGACTGTGTTTTTGTGAGGGCTATCTCTGTTTGGGCAGACCACATTTATGGGCACAAAAAGTGAGGCTAAATGTTCACTGTTGACCAATGTTGACTGCAACTAGGGCTGACCACAGGTGGGCTGTTTGACCAGTCTTTGACTGGGCTGAATTTGATTGTTTTGGGGGCTGGTTTATCTTGCTATTTGGAGGCTGAAGTTGACTAAAGTTGAACGATTTGCTGACGGTCAAATCTGCCCTGTTGACCAGCATTGACTTGTTTTGTTAGGGCTCTATTGCTGCTGTTATAAATGATCAGATTTGTAAATTGTACTATCTCTCTCTGTTGAACTATTGAAGACTAAAAGAAGATTTGATGAAGGGTTTCCCCACATTGGGGTTTGTCCCTGGTTGGTGCCACATCTTGTGTCCTCTTGTCTTGGCTTCTCTTCTACTGTTTATGTTTATGTTCTATCTGCATTTTACTATCATGTTGATGTGATTGCTAATCTGAATATTGATACTGGGCTAGTAAAGAAATTGAAGTAAAATTGCTCTAAAGCATAGAACATACCATTGTTGCCTAAAATTAAAACCTTCACGAGAAAATTCGATCTATAAATGATCATATTACGTCCAAAAAGAAATATAAGAGCTAATGTACCCTCCTCTAGAGAAGAATAAGTGAGTGAATGATGATCAACAATCAAAAGTGAATCCCCTCTATTTTATGAGGGTAAAGATGTCACTTTTCCATAAATTTACAAGAAAATCCCAAAATAGCTTAAAGCATAATAAAAATTCCAAAATAACCCATACTTTTGGGAATAAAAACTCTCCATCAAGCAAGTGATGAAATGGTCCATAGGTGCCCCTCACTCTAAAAAATCATCAAATTCTAGCCAGGGATATTTATTTCATTTCCTATTTCATTTTCCAATCTTCCTACTTTTTTCTTTCCTCATACCCGCTTGCTAGCATATTGCATACAATAAATCCATGTAACATTGCTTTGAATCAAATATTGGGGATGAGGGATTTTTTATTAGCTTTGGAAATCTTTACATAACTTGTTAATCATTCATAGTAATGATGAGAATTAATCTTTTCCATTTTTCTCCTGCTGCCTCTCTCTTCGTCTTCAATTTTTGTCTCCTATATTTTTGGTCACCTCATTACTGATCACTGATTGGTTCTCTTTAGATTTTTTCTCAAGTAGGGTCCGACTTGAGATAACTTCTTCCTAGGTGGGACTAGTCACCATCCTCCTTTCTCCTATCACATCCTTTGAGTATTAGCATTGGTTGGTACATCCTATAGATTGTAGCTATAGGATTTCTAAATAATCAATCCAGAGTATCCCTCCTCTAAATTTTTTGGTTCCTGACATTGTTAGTACAACTCTACTGTCTTCTCCACTTTTCTTTCTTTTTTCTATGCCTCCTTTCCTTTCCTTTTTCACTCTTCTTCTCTCATTCTTTGAGAAGCAACATACTCGTGCTAGATATTTTTGTCCTCATTGGTATTGTTACCTACCAAAAGTGAGTGGCCCATAGGAGAATGTTTTCCTTATTCATCACTTCAAACTGATAGATAGCATCCCTTGAGAGCCACTAGTAGCCAATGTGACGTGCCATTCATACCTCTGCCACCTACATCAGTCATGTGTTACCTTGCTCATCTTCCAAGAGCACATGTTGGAAGGTGGGCTTCTCATCAAAAGGTACTTTATTTATTATGCAATCAGGTGCTTATGCTTGTTTGTATTTGGGCATTCTTGTATTTGTATCAAGTATTGTGTAATGTTAGGCCATGTATCCAAGTGCCTGGAGTGGGGTCATGATTGATATTGTGTTAAATTCTTACATCAACTTATGGTGCATCTATGTGTCAAGGTCTAAGCCAATCTAGATTCCCTATTATTGCATCGTGTAATCATTACATGTGTCAATCGATTGCATGCGTTGAGTGATTAATTTGATGTATAGAACCCAGACTATGTTAAAAAACAATTAGCATCAAGCCATGAACCATCTAAACATAACCATAACCAAATATAACTGGATCAATAATGAGACTCGACCTCTATTATATGCTTCCACCATATAATATTTCCACATGAACTCCCTTTCTAAATTTAAACTCTTGCCAAAACTTCGTGCTCCACTCAATATACGAGATCTCCGCTAGTTTGTTGATGGGTTGTAATGAAACCAAATCATAATATTGTCACAAGACCTCCACATGAAAGAGATTACACTCCATATTCAAAACATGCGCAACAAAATTATGATGGCTTAAAACGCTTCCAACGAGTTAACATGACTAGATCTCTGTTATGAATTCATAGCCAAAATTCCACAACGAATAGAAAAAAATCAAAACCACTCCAAACCATGTCATGTATTACATTGATTTCAAACCAAACCATCAAATCATTGTACCGAACATTTCACAAATAGTTAACATATCAAAACTCGTTCATTGTTTGATCAAATATTTGTCGCCGCTCCTCCATTACATTCAACTCGTAGTCGCATGACTAGTTATGGTCACATGGTTGTCACAATCGACCATAAGACCAATTTTTTAAACCCAAAGCCAATGTTTCCATAAGCCATAAGACCATGCCCATGGTCATTGACTGTTCAAATGCTAATTCCAAAGACGATGTCACAACAACCACGTGGCATACCTAGAGTGGGCGACATGTCACCCAAAACACACTCATTAGACAGCTGAAATTTCCATTTTTGTCTGACAAGTGGAAGCCGTAGGTGGCTCCTCAACAACATGCTAACATCATCTACTAATATAACCTTGCCATGTGTCATAATCCTATTTGTCCGCTTGGACTAGTTAAACATTGAGCATCATTTCCTTCATCTGACCATTAATTTGTTGAGGACACAATGGATTGATCTGAGACTTGCATGATTTTTAACTATGTTAACTAGTGCACAACTCGATGTGCTTGTGGCCATTTATCTACCTATCCAATAGTGGATCTTCAAGAAAATTGCATGATGTTTAACAAATTAAGAAAATTGGCTTTTAATTTTGCCCCCATTAATACTAATTTTCAACTGGCCATAACTTCTCATCCGGGAGGATTTTTTCTAAGCAAACTATAGCGTTGAAGAGGTATCGATGAGAACTACACAGCCATGCTATTAGTGAGATATTTTGGGCATTTTTTCTTCTTCAAAAACTCAAATAACTTCAAGCACCTTGTAACCCCTCAAACTAGCAAGGGATCTAAAGGGGATTCCTAAAGGGGAAATGCTAGGCCAAGGGCAACAAATGGAGACTTAGCCCACTATCACCTCAGCTAAGGCTCCCTTCTATTTACGTACTTCCACTGATGGAAGGAGACTCGGTATATTATGGAGTCACTGATGAAGGATAAGTCAGTGAAATGATGTGGAGTGACCCAAATAATCCCTTTCCCGGAAGAGTTAGAAGGATAAGGCTTGCTTGCTTTCTAAGCAAAGTACAATGTCTTCTAGGGAAATGAAAGGAGGATTCAAGGGTTAGGTTTATGGGATATAAATTATGAAGGAAATTCCCAATCCCTAAAATCCTTATTGTAATTGGTATCCCGGATGGTTCTTGAAGTCTTTCAAAGGAATGGGGCCACATGGCACCAGGTGGACCCGGTCTAGGATAGGGGGAATGAGTACATCAACCAATGATGTTCTTACCCTAGACAAGGTGGGGAGAGGATCAAAGAAATAATTTTCACTTCAAGGTGTTGGTTTGATCCAATAAGGTACCAACCTTGGGGATGCTAATGCAAATTTTGATCTCGGAGCTAGGGCTTGGATTTACTCCCAACTCCACTATCAGAATGGCTTCAAAATTGGAGGAGAGCTTGAGGAAACACGAGCGCAGGAGACCCTAGGAGATCGAACTTTTTGTAGGGCTAGCTTGTCGGTAAATGGATGTCCTAGTTGCCCCAATTTGGCTGCAGAAATGATGAATGGGATAATAATGAGCGAAAAGAGGGTAATATAAGTGGATAAGGGAGAGGGACCACGCAACCAAAATTGGGGTTTCCCATGAAATACCATCCCTAGAGCCAAATGGTCGGTAAAAGAGATCCCATGGGATTAGAATCCAAGGTTAATACCCAAAAGGGGTCTAGGGGAAAAAAGCATAGACCTAGCCCATTCTTTCCGCTGAATCCCCCTATTAATCCATACCCAGAAGTGTCCATGATAAGCAAACTACAATACTCAATTTCCAAATGACAAGGCATACCTTGAGGCCCACCTTCAAGCACACGATCATGGCAGATGGATGAGGGAACACATGGTTGGCTTAGGTGGTAGAGAAATGGCACAATGAGCTAGCTGGTGACTGTAAGGGGTTGCTAGCTGCCGATTGAGGACCATCTTGGAGAAAAAATTTCTCCTAGGGATATCACCCACAAAATGGTGGGTAACACACCCCTATCCTCATGTAATGAAACCTTTCAAAGGGACAAGTCGTCATAGTACTTCACGAAGAGTCCTACTACTTCTTTGATCATCAAGGATGGTCTTGCTGCTAGTGTCTCCTCCTCCCCTTTGACATCAATGACATCTTGTTGTCATAAATGAGAACTCTATTAGCAAAAAATATTATAAAACTATGATTACATATGCATAGCTATTTCTAGCAATGATATTACCACGCTCACAATTTTCACATGCATTATAGCCCAATTATGATCTTCAGATTAGCAATATATATTCATGTTTGCAATGAATTGCCAAAGTCCAAGCAATGTATTGTGTAACAACTGTACATTGAAAGTAATAATATAATAAAACAATGGATGCACACAAGAATGAAGAGAAGAGGGGTTGCTATGATTCCACAAGAGAGGGAAACCTGGGGACCATGGGGTCTCAAGGGGGCCAAAAACAAATTATAATATGTTATTCTTTAACTTAATTCCTTTTTTATGTCATCCTATGTCATAGCTACCTTGAAGTTAGTGTGAAAATTGAGTTATGTGTGTTTCTTCGAGAGCCATGTGTTGAGTTGGAAACATGCTTACATATTCCATGGTTTTTGGTTGTCATTTGTGGATTCTTGGTCTTCTACCAAAGGTTGTATGGTAAGAATTGTTTGAGTACCCAGGTAAGATTCTATTATTTTAATGAATTATGGCAAAGGAAACCATGTGTAAATTATGCATGTGTACCTGAGGAATTAAAGGCATTTATAACAATTAGTGATAGTTGAGAATCCAAGTAATTCCTAGCCAAGGGTTTCTTGGCTAGTCTATGCTAGAGCCCATGAAGGTGGTGGTGTAGGTCGAGGGACTACATTGAAAACAAGGGGATTTGGTTCTATGGGTAGTGTAGGATGAGGAGTAAAGAGAGGTTGGATTGTGGTAAGAGTGGACAGGCCATAAAACTCAAAAAAGATGCCTATATTTTTGGATTCATAGCCCTAGCTCGGGGGTGGCTTGTTGCAGAAATATTAACTTCAATAGTGCCTATAGTTGGGTTGAGTTTCCAAAATCTACAGCCAAATGATGTCTCATTTTTATAAAACCTAATTTTTATGGTATAGGTGGGGCCCTAATTTAATTAAATTGTAGTATTAAAGTGCAATAAGAGGATGAAAGCGTAAAGGGGGCTATGAAGGATGACATGGTGGCCTTGTTAAAATTGTTGGAGGGAAAATTAAATTTACTAAGAGAAGATTAAAATAACCAGCAACAAAACATAAAAACACAAGTTTTATCCTAAAAAACCCTTATTCAGGGAAAAAGTAGCTAATAGAATATTCTATTATTGCCTGTTGGCCATGCAAAACCAAGTTGTCTAAGTGAGGCTTCACTGCTCACATCCATGGAACATTACAATGAATTCTTCTGAAGCCTTTTACTTGCTTCATTACATGCAATCTGTGGGCACAAAACCATGTGCCCAAAACCACCACTATTGACCAAGTAACTTTGACTCTTTCACCAAGTCAAGTTTACCAAACAACCCCCTCTTAAACCTTGACTTGGGTTTTCCTTGATCAAAACTAGCCAAAGCGACCAAGTGAACCAACACCGCTCACCTCTAGGCCCTAACCCCTCAAAATTTCTATCTAGTGTACCCTGTAATTTGGCATGCCCCCTATCACTTAGGTATAACTCCAAACTTTACCAGTAATTTCCTAGGGGTACACATGCCTTACCAAGTCTTACAACATTATGCCCATTTACATGTAAAAATTTTCAAGTCGATTGTAATTTTTTTTTCCTTTTAAATTGTTGTTACGATTGTCATCTTAACAACCATTTCCTGAGTGCTTTGGCTTGCATCTCCTCCTCCGTGGGCCACTCAACTTTCTCCAAGATCTTGTCCTTGTCATCCATGTAGCCATAATAACTGGCATCAATTTGCTTGTATACTTCGACCTCCTCTTCTTTTCCTTGGGGCTTTATCGAATAACTCTTTGACACTAGGGAGGAAATTTTCAGCCTTGAAGTACTTATAACCAAGTTCCTTGTTGGTAGCACTGTGTACATCAACCTCATTTCCTTCCAAGTACTTCATCTTGGCCCCTCCTTTGACATAATTTGGGTTGCCAAGCTCTATGATCTAAGCTTACCATTTCTAGTTTTCCCTAAACTCTTGTTGATTTTGTTGTTGAGGTCTTGGAGTTGGTGTTCATTGAGTTCTGGGTTTTGAATCCCCATAACCTTTCTTACAATCTCTCAAATTATCTTATGCCTGCATTTGTCTCCGCCTGCGAGATCGCGTCTTTACATCGTACTTCAACAAATAATCTAAGATTATCAATGCATGTTAATATCTTGCTTTGGCAATGAGAATACCACGCTCACATTGTTCGCACACCTAAGTAGGTTCCCAAATTAATTATGCCTTTTTTTTTACATTTCATTTATTTAATTTTTATTTTTGCTTTATAGTACTCACATATAGCTTGCTATCATCTTCAAGTAGACTCTCATTTTCATTATGGCGTGCCTTAAATAGGCTCTAGCATTGCATGTAAAACTTTTTGATAAGTGCAGGTATTGTTTTCTTACTATCTCCAACATACATTGCATTTCAATATTTATATTCATATACTAGCGAATATTGTCTCTCCATGGTATTTAGGCTTGCTGTTATCATTCCATGGCTACATTGAATTATGGAAATGGAACTTTTATGGAAATAATTCTTATGCGTCTAAGAAATTCATGGCACTGAGAAGAATTAGTAGCAATTGAGAATATGCGTAATTCTCGACAAGGAGGTTTAATGGGTAGTCTACACTAGAGCCCAATAATGAAGTGGGATAGCTCTAGTGATTCATTCTCATTTTCTCTTTCCTTCCTCAGCTATGTACTGGTGTTAATTGATTTCTTTCTTCATTGATACCTCACTAGCATCATCAACACTCATCCCCTTTCCTATTCCATGCTAGTGGTTCCTCTTGTAGCATTTGTTGTTGTGCTAGTTTTTCTAGATCCTACTTTGTTGGTATTTCACTAGTCCTCACAACTCATGCACCATAGTTAGACACATTGTGTCATTATTGCCTCATACATTCGTAGGTATTTCAAGAATTCTTCCACCTTTGATGCCCTTTCTTTCTTTGAATGGGCATTGCCACCATTTGTCTTCTATGGTGCTTCAACAGGGTCACTACCACCCTTATTTTCTCCTCTCGCTTTTGTTTGTCTCTTGCCTTTCCTACAAAGTTGGTGTCTCCTTCACTCCTCAAGATAACCCTCTTAAATTATATCGTCTAAAACAATACTCAGATCTATCTGCAAGATCACTCACTTTTAATATGGCATGGCCTAAATAGCCTCCTGCATTGTATCTCGAGCACTTGTGTAAGTGTAGGTATATATCATGTTAACCCATCACCTCTAGTGGCAGATAGAGGATACATGCAGATGCAGAAGTTTAGTTTGCACTTCCCAAGCCCATCATCAGACCTTGGGAAGAGCTTGTCCATAACAAGCACAGAATAGGTCTTGGATATGAGAAGGATGTGTCCTTTTATATTCCAGATTACTCAAAGCCCATCCAGTTTCAGAGTGCTCGATTCCTTCATGACAGTTCACCTCCAGCTGTTCCAGATTTTGCCCCTCTTCCACAACAACAACAACAAATTGTGAAATGCCAACACTGTGACCGAGTTGGTCATCTGAAAGATCACTGTTTTGATCTTTATCCATGTAAGCGCTGTCATAAAACCAGTCATTCTTCAAACAGATGCTTCAGAAACAAACCTTCTACAAGAACAAAGATTCATCTTGGATGGATCACTTCTTGGCAATGGGCATCAACAGCCAAGAAGATATTCCAGTCACATGTGAGAACTTGTTCTAGAGTATTGAACAGTGTTGCAGTTGAGTTTTCCCCATCATCTCACCTTGTATCTGACAGGGGGGAAATGGTGGTCATCTACAAGCTTCAGAGTCACATCAACCGAGCCTAAGCCACAACCTGTCACGCCAGTTTCAGAGTTGTAGTCAGAGACAAAGATGCTCCTGAGCATGCCTTCAGTTGATAATTTGGGACACTTCCTCTAGCATAAGATTTCAGCTTCTTGCCAGTTTTGGAAGAGTTCCAGGAATAAAATTGGGGACACTTTGTCTAGCAGAAGACTTCATCTTCTTGCCAGTTTTGGAAGAGTTTCAGGAATTGCATTAAGCATTCCAGAGTTGGTGGTAATCCTTAAACCATCACAGGTTGAGACCTCCCTTTTCAGGTTGAGATTCTCCCTTTTATGCGGGGTGAGACCTCCCTTTCATGGTTGAAGGTTTCCCTCTTCAAAACATTAGAGGCACTTCCTCTAGCAGAAGACTTGAGCTTCATGCCAGCCTTGGAAAAGTTCCGGGAATTGCACTAAGCATTCCAGTGTTGGTGGTCATCCTTAAACCATCGCCCTTTCTACCAACATTTCAAAGAGCACATTCAGCCTAGTGCTGCCATGCATTTTTGTGCACATTTTGTATTACAGCTCTCTTCTTGGACTCATACATAACCCTTTGGATTAAGGGGGGGGGGGATATTGGACACCTAATCCTCTATGGGTTGGTGTGGAAGCCGAATAGACTAAGGAAGTCCAAGAGACCTTGGGATGTGGAACCCAACAGTCACACAATGCACTATAAATGTATATCATTTGTTAATAATAGAAGTATTGTCCTATTTATCTTTCCTATGTCATTGCTGCCATGTGTGTGTTTAACAGGCCGAAACCCTGAAGAAAACCCGAAACCACAGTGAAAACACTGAAGAAATGAATCAAAGTCAAAGAAAACCCAAACGCACAGGAACCGTTGGATCTTGGAGATCAACGGACGAGGTTGTTTGAAATGAGCGGCCAGGATTAAGTCACATAGCGTAAAGTCAAAGAAATGAACGACGAAGATCAATTTAAGTATTGGCGAATGAGGAAATCGGAGGAGCCGTCACAGCCGTCGATGGTAGAAGATCTGCGGTCATCGGGCGCTAAACAACTCAGGTGTTAGTCAAAGAGAAAGGCGGGTTTATAAGCGAAAATGGTTTATTGGGTTGAGAATAAGTGGTAAGTGGTAATAGGAGGGAGTCACCCGATTCCATTAAGCAACTGACACGTTGCACGTCGGAGGAGAGAGGAAACCGCTTTATCGGGCGGGTAATCCTCGTGCATGAGCTCACCTGATATCGTTGTCGAGCGTTGGATCAAGTGCGGCTTTGATCTACGGCGCAGGATCACCGAGCAGCTTTGTTGGTCGGGTGTAATATCAACCGTCGGATGGGATGGTAAGATCTATGGTGGAGGATTGATCCGATAAAGGTAAACATCGAAAAATGTGCAAAGGCTGTGAAAAGGCGGAAAAGGTAAGTTACGCATGATTATTGTGTATTTCTATTATATAAACATTATAATAGAAATAGCGTGGATATAAGGATTTGATGTGGTTAAATTCTATATAACCAATGATAAAGCGTGTGAAGGTTATATATATGCGGCTAAGGGTTAATGAAGGTTTATAAGGGTTGAATGAGTCCCGATATTAAACTGAATGAAATCATAAGGGTTGTCGTTGCACCATTATAAACTGCCCTATTGTTATATCGCATCCGCCTATGAGAGCTCTCATAGTGCAAGTTATAAAAGGCTGTCACCCCCGAACCACTGATTGCGATATGTATGTGGACCTGCTGCAACATTATAATACGACCTATTGAAATATTGCATCCGTTGAATCGCAATGTTCAAAAGAATTGACACAGCCGGACTGCCGATTGCAATATATATTACGGACCCGAATGCACCATTTAACATGACTAAATGTAATATCTCATTCTCTGTATCGCTAGTCTCTAAGGGATGTCAAACCGCCGATTGCGATTGCGATTGTGACGTGGCATGTGGGACCTCCCTGTTGGTACAGTCTCTCCAACGAAATCCTCCATAAATAATGAAGTCTAATGTATGAATATTATTAAAGGAAAAAGGACCTTTCTAATATTTTTAATAAGCAACATTTATTTGTATTTCGGCCTCTCTTCCTCCTGAACGTGTCCTGTGAGTATTGGAACACTCGAATAGACAGAGGAAGCCATGGATCGGGAAGCCGAAGTGTCAAGTGAGCATAGATGGTCGAGAGAGCGCAAAGAAAGCTAAAGCGACCAAAGGAGGGAAGCCAGAAGGTCGAGCGAGCATTGAGGAAGTCGAAGCTCAAGCGAGTGAAAGGGAAGCCAAAGGTCAGGTGTATTAAGATAAGAAAACAGAGAATTGTCTTTATGCAGGTGTGGTTGGCGAACTGGAAAAAAGGACCAAGCCGTAGGTCCAGCAGGACAGAAAAGGGCTTAAGGTCCAGCAGGACAGGAGGAAGCCAAAGGTCCAGCAGAACAGGAGGAAGCCGACAGATGAGCAACTCTGTTGATCGTGTTACCCTGTGAAAGACTCAGACCTGTGAAGAATTAATCAGTAGCCAACACCAGCATTGAAGCATATGTGAATGTATTTTTGGGAAGTAAGAGATTGCAATAGCAAGAACAGTGTGCAGTAGTCATGCTGGAAGCATTCACCATGACAGTGAGAGTAGAGGCTTGAAACAGAGAGTTGGTTCTTGTGCAGAGCGTAGTGCAGCGAATAGTAGACTCACTAAAGCTGTGTGGAGACATTATTAGAGATCATGATGGCTATTTGATATCATCATGAGATAACTTTTGAAGACTCTGTGTGGACAGTATGAAGAGTTGTAAAGACTTCTTCATGTGAAGACTGGTTGCCATTGATGTTGTAGCATGGAGACTACAGTGAAGCTGTAAACAAACATAATTTAGTAAAGAAGAGTTTTTGGGAGCAGAGAATCACTATAAACATGCCTTGACAAGATTGGGTCGGAGCCTCAGAATTGGAAGGATTGGTGTCCTTGAGGTTGGTGCCTCAGAAATGGAAGGATTGGTGTCCTGGGAGTTGGTGCTCCTAAGTCCAAGGTTGGTGCCTTGACAAAACAGAGTTGGTGCTCTGGAGGTTGGAGCCTCACAAAAGTCCAAGTTGGTGCTTGGCAACAGATTAGAATCATATATATTTGTATCCATTTTATTGCAAAGATTATATTAATAAAAGCATTTATTCTTATTGTTCATCTTGTGTTCTGAATATAAATGTTTTAACTGGTAAAATAACAATTGAAAAAAAATACTGATTCAACCCCCCCTAGTATTTCCAACAGGCCATAGCTAGATAAGCGGAAGCCAGGACAACCAAGTAAATGCACACAGTAAGGTTGGCACCATTGGTTTAATGATGACTACAAAGAAATGTTGGCTCAAGATCAGAAAGGACCACATTTGCACAATGGCTTTAATGGAGTCAATGGTGATTGTTGAAAGCAAGAGACTGAGACAGAGAGGACCATGATTTGTAGAGGGAGCAGTTGGCTCCAAAACAACCATGCCTGAGTTTCCTTGCACACCATGAGGAATTCAATTAAGAGAATGGCTCAGGGACACCATACCATCGAATTTACGGGCTTAGATGACGTGCTACAAATACAACAGGAAGGAGAGACATCCCAGGAGTACGAGCTAACCTCTTTGAGCAATTAATAAACACGAAGAGTCTTTGTGTAGCTTGCAGAATTGATAGAGACTTAATTCTCGACATGGATAATGATTAAGTACCCATCCTAATGTTTAATGCAGTTGCAGTGGCCTTTCACTTTGATAGAAAAAGAACATGAAGGGCCATGAAAAAGTATGCTTTCAAGCATTGTGTTGCAGAGACAATAGGAGGACAACAAAGACAACATCGAAGACTTTGTTTCAGTGAAATAAAACCCAAGATTGCAATTGAGTAACGTGAGGGAAGAAACATTATGGAAAGAGAGTTGTGTGAAAAGCTCTAAGTGTCAGCGTTGCTAAGGAGAAAGGCCAAGTGTGCTCAAGCTGCTAAGAAGAGACTGAGAGTGTGCCTATGCTACTGTGAGAGGCTGAGAGAGCCTATGGAATAGAAGGGGCCGAGAGCTGAGTCTAAGCTACTGCAGAGTGAGCAGAGGACAAATTGTTGCAAAGGCCAAGCATGAGTGTATGCTTTTGAGTGTGAATGAAGGTTGTTGAGTAGAACAGAGGGCCAAAGGTAGAGGAGAACAAAGAGTTGATATCAGGCGGAGTGGCTGCCATGTACAAAGAAAATTAGTTCCTTATTGAGTGTGGGTTGGAGCTTGCATATAGATTTGGTGCTTCCATCTTAGTGGGTGTATGAAGACAACTTGGGGGTTGGTTTCTCCTGAAAGTTGGTGCTTGCATAAATCCAAGGAGCTGCAAGTTGGTGCTTACAATAAATCCATGAAGTTGGTGCTTCTAGTAAGATGATCAGGTGTCTACAAAAGGAGGGAGTTGGTGCTTCCTACTAGTGGGTGCTAGCAAACAATCAAAGGGGAGTTGGTGCTTCCTATGAGTGGTGTCTCACAAACAATTTGATGTAATATAGTAGGAGCTATTATTACATCAAATAACAAACAAGCTTTCGTGGTTTTTCTCCTGGAAGGGTTTTCACGTTAAACCTTTGTGTTCAATGTGTATGTTTCTCATGGTGCTTGTGTTCATGTGATGATTTATGTTGCTGCACATGATATATTGTTGATTGCTCACATGAATGGTTTCCATGTTTGAATGAGAAAATATAAATTGGCATAAAAAGTTAAAGTTAGCCTTAATACTGATTCACCCCCCACCTCTCAGTATTAACATTGTTTCCAACACTTATTGATGTACTCCAGGGAAAATTTTAAGAACCCCCCCTAAATTTACATGTATAATAAATAGGCGAATCTCCATGGTATATAGGAAAAATGGAAGGCGATTTTATCAATAATATGATATGTATATATAATTTTTGGCGAATCTCTCACCAGGCATGGCGAATATTTTACTCAATTATAAAATCTTGTGTTTATTGAATACATAAATGAAATCATTGCATTTCTTTAAAATATCTTTTCAAATCAAAATTACCGAAATCACATATCGATAACCTAGTGGGTGTAGGATAAAATTCACCCATGCCATTCACAGAAAGCATGAGAAAAAACCTAATACTATATATAAAACCAAGAAAAATTCAAATTCATCACTTCTAGGGACCTCGTAACCACCCTGCCAATACACAAGTATGTTCCTGTTTGCAATTAGAAAAATTACCCAAATTACAATCTGTTTACTCCAGCATATGTTGGAAAGTTTATGTTGGAAAGTTATAGAAGGATGACTAGTGCAATCAATCCATTCCTTTTAGCCCTGGATTTGTTTCAATTTAAAACAGAAGTATACAAATATACTTGTCCAATGTCAATGCTTTAACCATTCACATTAAAATGTTTTTACAATATAATTTCCTAAGTCTATTTAATACTTCATTATCATAAAAACCAACCTATATCCATCTTAACTCCACATCTACCACTCTTAGGGGGATGAAATCTATTTATCCCTCTGAGCACTTGGTAGAGCTAGAATTAAGATGGATCTAAGATGATAGAGTTTCCCATTTAAATAGTCTATGCTCACATGAATACCATGGTATTACCATGGGTCAATACCATGGGTTATCATAAACGTGGAGCTTAAAAATTACTATTAATAATTTATAAAAATTAATAAAATTAATAGTTGTTTTTTATTTTATTTTTTTATTTTAACCAAGCTAAAATGTTTAACATACATTAAATTACAACATCCATTTTTACTCTTGATCGGATCAAATATTTTTTCACTCTATGCTAGTTTGCATATCACGATATTTGATACCTCTTGGGGGTTAGTAGATCCAGAGTAAAGATGGATCTATGCTGGTTTAATTCCCCATTTAAATAGGCTACATTCCAGGTGAATACCATGGGTCAATACCATGTGCTATTTTGGTGAATACCATGGGTCAATATCATGTGCCATTTTTATTTTTATTAATACTAATATTAGGGTTAATAATGTTTTTTTGCATGGTATTAATAACAATATAGTCCATGGTATTTGTCCCATAGTATTTTGCCCATAGGTTTCACCTAAATATAACGCATTTTTTGAGTGTTTGTAAATATAAGGTGACTTATGGAGTAAATATAAAAAAATGTTTTATTTGTTTACCATACCTCTCGTTTATTTATATTTTATTAATTTACCATACCTCTTTTACAAATATGGTATTTGGCCCATAGGATTCACTTAAATAAAACCTATTCTTAAAAATGGGCGAATGGATTCACTTAAATAAAACCTATTCTTGAAAATGAGCCAATGGAAGGTTGTAACTCCTAATTTCAAGGACTAAATTTACCTTTTTTACCCTCTCCCTTAAAATAAGGTGGGCTATTTGAGGTGATTTGTAAAAATGTACTATGATACAAAATATTAGCCCACTAAAAATTTAAAACCCCTTAATTTCACCAAAGGGTGAACATTCGCCCCTAAAATTTTCTATGATGTACTCTAACATTCATTATCGAAATAATAATATAACCACAATTATCGTTTTCAAATCTCAACCAAAAATTTAATACTACATAAGGACATAATAGTATGCAACGTGCTATCAATCTTTCTAGTACAAGAGGTTGTTATAAAAAGTTACTGGTTTCCAATGTGTAGATATATTATAATCATGAACTATAGATTCAAATTAGTATCCACATTGAAAAATGATAATTGGTTTCCAATTAGAAAAAACATAGGAGGAAATGTTGTTGACCTTCTAAACTATCTAGGAAAACACCCTAACGCAACATAAAATAAAACCTAATAAGCTGAAGTTACCTCTTGTAATGGGTCTGATCTCTTATTTTCATTTGAATCTCTTCTCTTTTTGTTTTGTTTATTCTGTTTATGCTTTGCCATGAAAAAATAAAAATTGAAAGGACCACCAAGCCCAAATGTTGATAGGATAATAGTTGTTGTTGACGCTGAAAATGGATAATAATTTGCCCTTGAAGTAGTTTCTGCATGAGACAATGACTCAAAAATGTGTAATGATGGCCTTCTAGAAAGTGGAACCATGCCATCGTGGCCATGAAAAAGTTTGAAAGTAGTCTCAAAACTAGTTTTGTCCTCAAATATGGGACCTTGTACTCCTTTCACCTGCACGTGCAATGCCAAATTTTTTACACTTATTGGTTAAGTGCTTTATAATAGAATTATTCACTCTACCATAGTTCCAAGTTCATACAAAACAATGAACTAACAAGTCTACCACTTACAAAGACCTTATGGTGGAAAATTAAGACAACCAAATTATAGCTAGGAATTCAAGAATAAATAGACAAGATGAGGATCAGTTTTAGACCCTTTGGAATCTTCTTGAAAGTCTAAAGGTGACTAGATCCATGCCGCTGAGTAAACAGAGTTGACATGGAATCCACTTGGTACTGTGATGGTCATATCCATAGGTCAACCCATGGAGGTCATAACTCTCCAATCTAAACAATGTTTTTGGTCCATGATAACTGGTTTGAAACTCTCAATGTGTACTACTGTTGGTGCCAATGGCTAGGAAAATGACGATTTTGATCCCAAATATGCATTTTTTGGGCCTCAAATGAATAGTTTTAATTTTGGCCCTACTCTATAAATTTTAGGATCAGTCCAAACCCTCACTTAGAGAGTAATAATTAGGATGTTATATAGTAATCCATTTCAAATCAACAACCCCATACTCAAAATCCATCCCTAGATTGGACCCTAAACTGGGCCGAGTTAAAACAACCCAACAAAAACATGTCACTTATAGGCCTCAAGTACTATACAAAAGAAGAACATGAAAATTCCTTCAAGTTGACTTAGTTTTTGCAAAGTTGTTACAAGGTTTGAGTTGTACTCGTATTATTGACCTCATCATGCATCAAGTAAATTCTAGAAACTATGAGAAAAATAGATCTTAAAGTTCATATTTAACATATTGCTAGCATTCCATTTTTAAACTATCTCACCCATTGATTAACAACTTATACTATTGCAGCCTTTAGTGTTTTGTTTCATCTTTCATCCTTTGTTATTTTAAGCTAGATTGCATAATAAGTGTGTGTCATCCAACTATTCACACCTAGATATTATATCAATTGATAGTGTTATTGTAATTTTGGATTGGAGTTTTAAGGAAAAACTTAAATCCATAAATAAAGAATCCTCTTGAAACATTTTGAATAAAATCTCACTTTTCCTTGTTCAATATCATACCATTTTGGATTCAAGGAATCTGATGCAAGGTGCTTTTATTTTGTTTGACTTCCGATGTATATATTGTTGTAATTGTAGATATAGGTGGATCTCTTGTATCTGTAATGGCTCAATTTATTAGAGAGTCAATGTTTCAAATATTAAACCTAACCTTGGGCTACCTATGATGGTAACGATTTAAGTGAATCACAAAACATGATGGTTCAATGAAATTGACTACAAATCATGCATTTTTTTTAATAATCCTCCATTAATTATTCAATGATTAAAATTGTTAGCATATGTCAGATATCCGACGAAAATCTGACGAAACCAACCACCAAATCCAAAAAACATTCGTCACACCGAACTGGTAACCAATGTTGGATATCCAATGGTTGTCCGATGAAACCAACCGTCGGATCCATAAAACATTTGTCACACTGAAATGCTAGACGTCGTTGGATATCCAATAACTATCCGATGGAACCAACCATGGAATTTTCGACCCATTCAATAACATTAACATCAAAATCCGATGCCTTCCTCGTCGGATATCCGACGGTTAAGTGTCAGAGCATTTTGGTGATCACGTTAGTTATCCAACGCCCTATTCCTGATGGAACGAAGGGTAAGGCATTGAATATCCGACATTCAAGCGTCAGATGATGAAATTTTTGTTCCTATTTTTGGCGTCGGATATTTGATGTTTGTGTTGTCAAATATCCAACAGATATTAAAAAGTAACCTATTCGACACAATGACACTAACAAAAATTATGCCTCTAATGTGTCAAATCACCGATGACCATGAGTTGAATAGATGACAAATATACGTCAGATTTTCGCCCCATTTTTACTAGTGTAATATGACAAGATATCTTTATAAAGAAGAAAGGTACAAATCAGTGGTTTCATCATGGAGTTCATATGTGATATATGAATGCAATGCTCTGAATTATGTTGCAATAAATTTGACTTCGACTCATAGCTCCATGAAATATCACATCTTCACCTCCAAATCTTTTGACAATATAGATTTGGAGTTGGATTGCACACTATTCCACAATCAATATATTTTCATATGAACCTGGGCTATTTCAATTGTATATTGTAGAATAATATCTTTAGTGATGTCCAATCCTTCCTGGCCTATTGTTTTCCTAATTTGTTCAATGTACTGCCTCATTTCCAATATAGCGACATCCTTGCTCCTTGTTTCTCCTAATGCACCCACAGTAGGCAGTCCATGCTTCTATATTAGGGATTCCAAACCAATATGTAATCAACCATAAGCATCCATAGTGTAGGTCTATTTTTCGCAAAGACGGAGGTAATTTTGAATATGAAATTTTAGTTGCACCATATCCATTTCAGAAACAATTATGTCCTTTCTAACCAAATGCTCTGGAATATCTGGATACTTAGCAACCCACTCATGTATTAGATCAACTACCTTGTTTTCCACCTTGAAGTAGTTTCAATATCTCTTGAGCTCTCTTTTGTACTCCAACTTGGGGTGCTACCACCACATGGAGAAGAATAATTTCATTTTATAACTACCTCATAGTATCCTCCATTGGCCCCGGTTCCTTAGATATGGCTGACTGGAATTCCACTATACTGAAACTGCTAGAAGACAACTATTGATTTTCCACAGTGAGTTGATCTACCTGTCGTTTTGTCGCAGCTAACTCTCTCTTCAATCGTGCATTTTCGCTCATAAGATGTTCAAAGTTTTAATGGTTTTTTGATGCAAAATTAACATTGGATGCCATGACTGCTTGAGAGTTCCCCCTAGTGTTAGCAACTATCACTTCCTCAATTGATACCGAGACTAGATGTTCAGGATCGTTAGGGAAATAACTTCGTCTCTCTTCCACGATCCTCTTCTTCAACATATCAAAAGGTGACATTACATATATCAATGAACCGATCCTTTAGTGGAGGTGTGATTCCCATCTCACTGAATGGGAGATGACGACCTGTTAGTGGAGGATTTGATGGAGTGCCTAGTTCATATTCAATAGGATCAATAACATTCTCCTCTTCTAATTCCACCTCCATTTCTTGGGTTAACTACTATTCCTCCAACAATTTTGTAGCTTCTTCCTCCTGTGGCTGCTTTTGTTGTTCTTCTTCTATGCTCCTCTTTTCTTCTTTTGTTGTCCTCATCTCTTCTTTTGCTTCTTGTTGTTGTCTAAGCAAATCATATTGCTACTAGTTTTCCTCTTCTTCCTTTTGTAAGTATTCCTCCTCTTCTTTCCTTCTTACCCCTAATCTTCTCTTCTCCTTTTTTCCTCTACTGTTGTACTTCAACGAAACCCTTTCTCATAGGATCAACTTTAAATTTCATGTTTGTTTACTCCATTGAATCATGCTTCAGTTTCTTTCTAAGTGCTATAGTGACTACTTGAGCAACTGTTGTTTGTTGTGCTTCCTCCACCTATAGTTATGGAATCTATCTAATCTCAGAGGGACCTTCTTCACGTATTGGGTGATCTTTTCTTAATGTGTTGTACCAATTCTTAACCTTTTCATCCTCTGAGATAATCATTGTTACGTATGCCTAGGTGTACCCTATCCTATCACAATGTTTCTTGCACACCTTCCTCGGATTATACATGTGAAAAATTCTAGTTCCAAAATGAAGGCGCTTTAGTTCTTCAATTTATGCATTTGTCGCCTTAAGTCTCTTTAGCTCATATAGTCCAATCCTCTAAGAAAGGTGGGCCAATGAGCCTTTTTCCTCCAGTGAAGTTAATGTAGACAATCCATTATTTAGTTGACAGGCTACTTCTTACAAGACTACATTGTTAGTTACACATCTTGACATGACATGAGGAGCTGTCTGACATTCGAAACATCTTATATATGTACCATCTGATGCAACAAACCAATATGTGATGTCATATAGTACCTCCTTCACTTGATTGTTCATGCAAGGAGGATGAAATTCAAATATCAATAGATAAAGGATGGAAAATACTTTTTTAGCCAATCATATACCACTCAGAAACTAGTCTATAATATAACTCTACAATGTCAATGGACATGTAGCTTCTCTCGTCGGGTCCAATTTCAATTCATGCTAGTGAAGGCATACCTAGTGAAAATCCCATATAGCAGGAAGGCTGACATGTGGAACTTCGGTGCTTGATTTTCCAATAAAGATACCTTGGCCTACTCAACATGACGTTTCAATTTATGAGAAATGATATCTACCCAGGTGAAGATATTAACTCTTGTGACAACCATGTTGACCAGAAAAATCCAATTCTCCTCAAAGGTTTATGCATTCTTCTACCCATACAACCTAAAAATAATAGAAATGAGGTACCGATAGCCCTTTCTTGGCAGGTTCTTGGCATCAGGATTTAATCATGCTCTTTGTGTCAAGACTTTCCCATGTTTTATAGAACTGAGTGTTTGCATACTAATTGGGATTTACCATCTTATAACAAGAGTGCATGTCGTGAGGATGGTAGGTGACAATCTCACTTCCACTTTCACTACGTAGGACCACATTTGTACTATCCATGTGTGATATGATCCATTCAATGGCCTCTACACATCGAATCATTAGGAATTTTCACGCAATCCTGTGTATCCTAGATTGTTTGATATTGATATACACTGCCTTGTCTTCCTGTTTCTCAGGAAATCTTTCTTCCAAGAAAGTATCCTTGATTTCTTCCATGAGTACTTGAATTATTTATCAATGAAGCATTGTGTATCTGAAAGGATAGGCATCGTATGTTTAATAATCTCCATTGCCTCCTCGATACTTTCTTCTGAGGTTTCCTTTGAGACAATTTAATGGGTGGTGGGAGGCATGGTTCCAACAGATAATGAAAGAGTGATATAAAGTGTACTTGTAACACTTGCATGTGGAGATACACTCATGGCAACAAAGAATTAGTTTCAAATAATTTTTTATCTAATGCATATAAGATCATTAAATGATAGTGCTAGAGGGAAAATCAAATCTTGCTAAGAACATAAGCTTATTAAATATACGACAGGGTGTTTGCAAGTCATTGGGAGTGAAAACAACATCAAGGCAAAAGGAGGGTGCATGTCAGAGCAACATGGTCAATTTGGGCTTGCTTGGGGCTTGAGTGTGCCATGCGCTCAAGAGATAGAGAGAGTGGGGCTAAAGGGCACATGGCACATGCTCAAGGAACTAGGAGGGTTCATTGGAGTTTAAGAATGAGTTATGCACTCAAGAGACCAGTGAGAGCACAAGGTGCATGAAAAATGGCCAAAGGGGCAAAGCTTGGTGCTTGTCAGTGCATTGTGCTCTCAAGGGAGCTAGTGAGGGCATAGGGCACATGCTTAGTGATAATGAAGTCATGCTTGTTCCTTTTCACTGTGCCATGTGCTCAAGAGAGGCAAGACTTCTTGTTGGGCGCATTTTTTCAAGGGAAGGAGCTCTTGTTTCTCAGGAGTGCGATTAGGCAAGAGCTTGGCCTCCAAAAGTTCACTTTTGCATGTGATGGCTTGAGACGAAGGGTTATGGAATGCAAAGAGTCACTTGCGATAACAAGTTGACACTTGTAAAATGAAGAATGGATATAAATTCCTCTAAATAAACCGAAACAAAGAGAAATGCTAGCAAGGAAAACAAAAGCGAAAACAAAAATCATAAAATGAATCAAGAAAAGCAATGCAATACTTACTTGTGATTAAGATCGAAGAGGAACTCCTTAATGAAAAGAAGTGTGCTCAGCCCAGAATGAAGAATTAATGTGAGAATTAATGCAATATTAGGTTTTTATAAAGATAATATTCATGTAAAAAAGACTCATGCATTCCTGCCACTTGTTGGTTGATGAGTTAGTTGAGTAGTTTAAGTGAAGTGGCATTAGGGGAATTTTGAGGTCTAAAATGAGCCTCCTAAGGAAATTATAAAATAATAGTGGAAATAATAAAATAAGATTAGATTACATCATCAAATTTTAGAGGGAAAAAAGAAAAAACTATTTTTTCCACTTGTATTTTCAACTTATCTCCCTACAGGTTTACTCAAATTTCAAGGGGCAACACTTGTTCGATGCAGAATTTGATTCCTCATCCAAGGAATACCCATGTTTCATACTTTTGATGGACCCTGCTATACGAAAAATGAGAAATACATGAAAAATGTGATTGCAATCACGTGTTTTCATGTATTTCTCATTTTTCGTATAGCAAGGTCCATTGAAAGTATGAAAAATGTGTACTCCTTGGATGAGGAATTAAATTTTGCATCCAACAAGTACTCCTGCTCGAAATTTGAATAAAACCTTATGGAGATAAGTTGAAAATACGAGTTGAAAAAGTAGTTTATTATTTTATTATTTTTTAATCTTTTTACCTTTTTATTCCAAATATGGTGAATCATCCCCCATGGTTGACATCATCATCTTGAATCCTATTGGTTCTTATAAATTTTATTTTTGTTGTACATTTTTCTTAGGAGGCCCATTTTAGACCTCAAAATTCCCATAATGTGTCCTATTTTCTTGGAGTGCACTCACCATGTAAAAAAGGAAAGCGCATGAATGCAAAGGAAGGAGGGCACAATCCTTGACAAGATGGAGTGCGCTCTATTGGGACCACAAGGGCATAGTCACTGCGCTGAAGGAGTGTGCCCATATAGGGAACAAATATTAACAACAAGGAGAGTGCTCCACTGTTTGGAATAAGTGCGCTCTATTAAGAAACTGAAGTGCACTTTTGCATTGGAGGGGGGGGCACTTTTCCACAACAATGGATTTTGTAACTACTGGGTAAATAAAGTGTGAGTTTCTAAGAGTAAAGGCCATGTTTTTCTTGCTTTTGTGTGTGTGCATGTCTTAGAGAGGAAATCTAGTCGCAAAGTCAAAGAAAGTAAGTGCTTTCTCTACCTCAACAAGATAACTCAAGTGTTTCCAAAGATAGAGTGACTCAGGAGAAGGAACAATAGTTAGGAGTAATACAAGAATGATAGACACTTAGAAAACATGAACACATGACAAGACAACGCAAGAGAAATTGAAACGATAGTTCACATAGGCTCCAAAATTCAATTAGGAAAATATTTTGGATGATCTGAATTGGATCATAAAACACTCTCTAAGTTTTCATAACCCTGTAAAATTCATGCGAAAGTTTCAAGTCTTACAAAGATCGAGCTTATTAGAAATATCCTCTAAACAGTTGGAATTTGTTAGCAGCGCGGAGCAACGAGGACCCTCGGTCAAGCGCGCAGACCATTGGCCCATGGTAACGCGCACTTTCACGAATTGGCAAAACGGGAGGTCTTTTCGAGAAACGGGGGAGGTTTATCATATGCGATTAGCGACAATCGCATATCGCCGGGAAAACCCCTTAAAGATGGAAAAGCCCCGAGCGACCCGGACCCGAAAAGTTATAAAATGTACGGATATCGCGCCGATTTCGTCAGAGGTGGGGTCCCACACAAAAACTGGCAGGATATCGGAAGGGCTCGAGGCAGTAAGCGGTTTCAACCGAGTCCCACTCGATGCCACACAATGGGTGCCACACGTCCGGCAGAAGAGAGAGAAAACCGCTCACATCGGACAGGTAAACGTCATGCTACTTACCCGCCCGATATGGATGGAGACCGTAGGATCTGGAGGCCCCAGATCGACGGCAGAAATGCGATCCGATGGATGACCAGATTCAACGGGGTAAATAGGCCGAGTTGTATAAAGTTTGAAGTCCGGCATGGACGATGAGTTGGCAAAGATTCGTGTTTCGTGGGCAATCTTGGAGCAAACGGAAATAACAACCGTTCAAAAATTTCCAAGAGAACTGACACTCAGTTCGTTACGAAATAGGTGGCCACCTCCCTGTGAGGCGTTACACAGTGATGATGATGCAGAACAAAGGAATTCGAATGGACAGAGGCAGGAAAACCAGAAAGCCGAGAAGCAAAACGAACAGTTAGAAAGCAGATTGGCTTGAAAGCCATGAACTGACAGAGAAAAAGGAAGCAGTGAGAGAAGCGAGTAAGAAAGCTAAGAGCAGAGAACAAAGAGAAGAAGCCAAGCTGACCTGAAGGCAGCATTGAGCTAGACAGAGCCAGAGAGAGTCAGAGAGTCTGTGTACTCCAGAGAAGGCTTGAGAGGTTCAAGCGAACTCCTCTATACAGGCCTGTCATGTATGAGTCTCAGATCGGGCTCATACGATTGTGACCAGTAGAGGTCAAGTTTCAGTAAGGAGAGTCTGTGTACTCCAGAGACTTAGGGGAATCCAAATATAGTCTTGCTAATTATATCTGTTGAGTGAGACTTAGATTGAGCTCACTATTGTAAAAAACTTTGCTTTGAAAACATAATAGAGAGGCCACCACAGCACGCTAGACCAAGAGACGTAGCCCAGGAGTGTTGGGTGAACTCCTTATTAAACTTCTTTTGTTTATATGTTTGCTTGTTATGTTTTCTCTAACTGCTTCAGTGTCTGTGTATTTCACAATCTTATCGATCCGTTGCATAAAGTAACATAGGCACATCCATGCACATGAGTCTGTAATACCTTAATTAATTGTCTTAGATCAATTCTAGATCAAGTGGTATCAGAGCTTTAGGTTACTAAGGTTAGACAATCTTGTGTTGGATTTTGTTGTTGAATGCTAGCTATATCAAAGCTTAAATTAGGAGAAGGAGAGTTGGTTGAAACTAATGCAGAAATTGGACGAGTCTATCCTAAGAGGAAAATTTCAGAAGAAAGTCCCTTGGAATTAGACTCCCAGTTCATGGACAGTTTCTTGACCATGAAAGTCATGGTAGAAGAAGTGTATAGAGAATTTAAGAAAGGTAGGGGTGAAGATTCATCAAACTCCAAACAAGATAAAGGCGTAGAAGAATCTTTCCTCTATGACCACTCTAAAGGCAGAGGGAAAGAAGAAAAACTTCCCACACCTCCTAGTAGCCCTGAAAATAAAAAGAAGACATCTTTGATTAAATTAGATGTTAAATTTGATTTGCCGATATACGATGGAGAGTTGAATGCAGAGAAGCTGGATAATTGGATTAGACATATTGATGTATATTGCAGAGTGTAGAGCATCGACTCAAACAAAAGTAAGATTCAGTTGGCCAGCCTATGCCTTGGAGGCACTGCCTTGGTATGGTGGCAAGGCAGGACACAAGCTGACATGAAGAAGCATGGTAAAATTCTTTCTATCTGGAGTGGATTTGTTTCTACAATTAAAAAGCAATTCTATCCACTAGCCTATACGTAGCAAGCCATGATGAGCTGGCAAACTCTTCGCCAGTTAAAAGGGCACATTGTACAAGGCTACACCCAAGAATTTAGGAAAAGAACTTTGATTCTAGGAATTTATTTAGACTCACCTGGAACTCTGCTGAAGTATATAGGTGGTCTACATAGCTATTTAAAGCAAACCATTCTCATGTTAAATCCCACTATCATAAATGAGGTATCTGTTCAGGCTACACATCTAGAGGCTAGAGGCAAGAATGTGAACCCAGAAGTTGGGGGATCATCAAAACCCACTGCAAGCAAGAATAAGGAAAAGAGAAAATAGAAATGGAAGGATAGGAAGACAAATACTGTACAAAAGACCAAATCTTCATGTGCTCACTGTAAGAAGGATGGGCATGATGATGAACACTGCTGGATTCTGCGTCCGGAGCTGAAACCCAAGAAGTACAATGACAAAAAGAAGAAGACCGTTACAGCTATTCAAAAATATTTGGGGTTAGACTCAGGAGATGAAACAACGATCACAGCCACAAGTATAAAAGGTAAAAATTATGAAGCATCTACTAGTAATTCTGCACAATCTACTGATAATGAAGAAAATGATAGGAAAACCATTTTCTATATAGTTGAGAACAAGTATTAACTTGTTAAAAATGGAATGGAATATATTGTAAGAGCTCATAAACTCAAGTATAATTATACTCTCATAAACTCAGGGCAGATGAAAAGAATTGTAAATTCATGCAAACAATTTTTACTGATGGTTGTAAAGGAAAAGAAAATTGATAAAACCAATGTATTTGAGGGTTGTAATGCTAAACAACAAGCTGATTTAGAAAAAGTTGTTTCAGAATATGATATACTATTTCAAGAACCTAAAGGTCTGCCACCCAAAAAGGAAACAGTACATGATATTAATTTGCAGCAAGATGCTCCATTGCTTAACATCGAAATGTACAGGTTGTCCGCTTTAGAGAATGGAGAAATCAAGAAGTAGGTACAGGAGCTGCTCGAGAAAGGGCTCATAAGACCTAGCACATCGCCATATGGGTCTCCAATCATCTCGGTGAGAAAGAAAGATGGCTCATGGAGAATGTGCATTGATTACCGAGAACTGAATAAGATAACGATCAAAAGTCGTTATCCCCTTCCTCGCATAGATGACCTACTGGATCAGTTGAAAAAAGTTGTTTATTTTTCCAAGTTGGACTTGCATAGTGGTTACCATCAGGTCAGAGTTACAGAGCAAGATGCATGGAAGATTGCTTTCAAAACAAAGCAAGGATTGTATGAGTTCTTGGTTATGCCTTTTGGCTTAACTAATGCTCCTGCTACTTTCATGAGAGTAATGAATGATGTACTCAGACCTTTTATTGATGATTTTGTCATTGTATATTTAGATGACATTCTTATATTTAGTAAAACATGGGAAGAACATTTGAAGCATGTCAAACAGACTCTAGATGTTTTGAAAAAAGAAAATCTCTATGTTAAGCTCTCAAAATGTGAATTTGGCAAAACATCTTTGAATTATTTGGTTCATATTATAGGGGGTGGTGAATTGAAGATAGATCCCTCTAAATTTGCAGTCATTGTAAACTGGCCTAAACTCAAATATGCTACAGAAGTTAGAAGCTTCTTAGGAGCAGCACAGTATTGGAGAAAGTTTATTGCTAACTTTTCCTTGATTACAGCGCCCTTACATGCTTTAACAGGATTGAACAAGGTGTTTCAGTGGGGAGGCAAACAACAAAAAGCCTTCGACACCTTAAAAGAAAAGATTAGTACATCACCAGTACTAGCACTGCCCGATCTTCAAAGACCATTTGAAATTGAAATGGATGCCAGTGACTATGCCATGGGAGCAGTGTTGATGCAGCACGATAAACCCATATGTTATCATTTTGAGACATTTAATTCTGCAGTAGTAAATTATCCCACATATGATAAAGAATTGTATGCATTAGTACAGAGTGTGAAAAAGTGGAAACATTATTTAATGGGCAAAGAGATAGTTATACATACTGATCATCGAACACTTCAATATTTACATTCACAAACTAAGTTGCAGCAATCAAGACACTATAGGTGGATGGGTTTTCTACAACAGTTTCATCTTGTCATCAGATATAAAAAGGGCATACACAATAAAGTTTCAGATATGTTTTCCAGACCAATCATAAGTGCATCTACTATACTTAAGCATAATTCAATATTGCATGAAAGCTACATTGAACAATATGCTCAAGATATAGATTTTAAATATGTATATGCAACTTTAAGTCATGGCAAACAAGTAGGAGAATTGGATTATCATGTTAAGAACCAACTCTTGTATCATTTTGGAAAGTTATTCATTCCACAAACTGAAAGAGTAAAGATAATTCGAGAAGCACACACTTCTCTAATATCAGGTCACTTCGGTGTAAGTAAAACAGTTGCACAACTGTAAAGATTTTGTTATTGGCCAAAAATGAATGAGACGGTTTCTAGATATGTAAGAGGGTGTACCATGTGTATAAAAAGCAAGCCTAGTAATAGAAAACTAAGCTTGTACACTCCACTACCAGTTCTTTCTCATTCTTGGTAAAGTGTTTCCATGGACTTTATTGGGGGGCTACCTAAGTCTAGAAAAGGTCATGACTATTTATATGTTGTTGTGGATAGGTTCAAAAAAATGTGTATTTTAATACCTTGTAACAAACAGATTACAACTGAACAAACTGCAAAGTTGTTCTTTCAGCATGTATGGTTTCATTTTGGATTACCCACTTCCATTGTATCCGATCAAGATACCGATTTGTTGGGAAATTTTGGTTGAGTCTGTGGGAATTGATGGACACCAAACTAAATAAGAGCACAACTATTCATCCGCAAATAGATGGTCAAATAGAAGTGGTCAACAGGACAGTGATCCAGTTGCTCAAAGGCTATTGCAGCAAGCATCCCAAGCTTTCGGATGAACATTTATGTTATGTGCAGCATGCTTACAACCGAGCTAAACATTTTTCTACACAGAGATCTCCTTTTGAGACCTGTTTTGGTTTCACACCAAGGTTTCCCTTGGATTTTGTCTTTGGTAAAGACATAGAAGTTGATGGACATAGTGATGTGGACAAGGCAACCAAGTTCATTGAACAAATCCAAGAGATTCACCAGGCAGTACAGGAACAGCTGGAAAAGAGCCAAGCCAAGTACAAGGCAAGGCATGATAAGCATCGAATTGAGCATAGTTTCCAAGTTGGTGATCAAGTCTGGCTGTATATCAGCAAAGACCGAATGTAGGGTGAAGGTAAGAAGCTAAAGCCAATAAGGTATGGACCTTTCAAGATACTTGAGAAAATTGGTGAGAATGCTTTTTGCCTTGATTTACCAGCTTACATGCACATCTACTCAGTTGTTAATGCAGACAGCGTGAGACTGTTTGAACCTTCATTAATTGAAGATCCCGAAGAGCAAAGTCAATTGCCTTCTATTGATGATCTATTGCCTGAATATCTCAATGAGTTGCAAGAAGATACAGTTCTGGACAGGAAGGTGAGAACTACGCGCAGAGGGGATGTTGAGTACCTTAGGATTGGACTCAAAGGTTCAAAACCAAGCAGTGTGAAATGGATAGAGATTGAGCAAGTGTTGAATCTATACCCTCACTTGATTGATGCTTAAAAAAAACCAACTTTTGGTGGTCCAAAAGATTTTTCAGTGGGAAGGCCATGATCCGAATTTGATCCTAAAACACTCTCTAAGTTTTCATAACTCTGTAAAATTCATGCCAAAGTTTCAAGTCTTACAAAGATCGAGCTTATCACAAATATCCTCTAAACAGTTGCAATTTGTGAGCAGTGCGAAGCAACGAGGAGTCCCATCCAGAAATATTGTCTGAATACCATTGTGAATGGTCTAGAGATATGCTTTGGCTGCAATATAGACACAAGAGACCATAACATGACTTTGGGGCAACAAGTATGTAAGCTTTATGTGACACCAAATACAAAGTGTAAAGGAACTCTCACGAATATAGGGAGAACAAGCCTCTTATTGGGAAGTAATATTACTATCCTAAGAGATACCCACAAGCATAAGTAAAGAAACACTTGCTGGTTAACCTGCAAATTAGTTCACAAGATAAGAAACAATCATGAAAATCATAACAACATCTATTCAACAAGATACATATCTAAAGAAATAAAATAGTTCATTATCTTTAGCATGTTATACCAACATATACCACAAATATAAAAATAATAGTATTACTACATTCACCATACATGCATGAAAGAGCGCTGGCTCGAAGAGCTTCTTATGATTAATGAAAGATTCCAAATACACAATTACATAAATGGAACATTGGCTCCAATAGTGGAACATGAAGCTACAACTTGCTTCTCCAAAGACTGATTTTATCTCCTATGCACCACTAGAGAAGCCAAAGCAAAAAAATTCCCAAGGTCCAAGCCCCTTTCTTGAGTTATGAGGACCTATTTATAACAAATAACAATGACTCTTGAGTTTCTTCATGACTCTTTCAATTATATGACCTATGGGCTTCCATGTAACCCATCACATTTTACATATGACTCTTAACATTTTTCTCTTCACATTCCACTTGTGCCACTTAGAGTCTTTTGAATTGGATTCATTATTTACAAAAGACAAAATACATATAAGGCGATGGGTACTTCAGACAAAACTCTAATATGACAAGATATCTTTATAAAGAAGAAAGGGACAAATCAATGGCTTCATCATGGATTTCATCTACGATATATGAATGTGATGATTTTACTTCTACTACGATAACTTTGACTCAGACCAATAGCTCTACGACATATTGCATCTTCACCTCCAAAGCTTATGACAATATAGATTTGGAGCTAGATTGCACACTATTCCATATCCAAGAAGTTTAACATGAACCTTGGTCAGTATGATTGCATACTGTAGAATAATATCTCTTGTGATGTCCAATCCTTCCCGAGCTACTATTTTCTTGATTTGTTTAATGTACTGCCTCATTTCCCGCATAATGACATCCTTGCTCCTTGTTTCTCCTAATGCACCCACAGTAGGCAACCCATGCTTCTGTACCAAGGATTCCAAACTACTATGTAATCGACCATAGGTAGCCATAGTGTTGGTCGATTATTCATAGAGACAAAGGTAATTCTTAATAGGAAGTTTTAGTTTTACCCTATCCATTTCGGTAGCAATTCTATCTTTTCTAAACAACCGCTCTGGAATATCTAGATACTTAGCAACCCACTCCTATATTAGATCAACTTCCCTATTTTCCACCTTAAGGAGTTTCAATATCTCTTGAGCTTTATTTTGTACTCCAACTAGGGGTGCTACCATCTCATGCAGAAGAATCATTTCATTGTATAAATGCCTCATAATATCCTCCTTTGGCCCCACTTCCTCAGATATGGCTATTTGGAATTCCACTGTATTGAAACTGCTAGAAGACAACTGTTGATTTTCTGCAGTGAGTTGATCTCCCTATCGCTTTGTCGTAACTAAATCTCTTCAACCGTGCATTTTTTCTCATACGATGTTCAAAGTTGTCATGTGTTGCTGATGCAAAAGTGACATTAGCTACATGAATGCTCGAGAGTTCCTCCTGGTGTTGGCAACTATCAACTTCTCAGCGGATACAAAGACTGGATGTTCAAGATTGTTAAGGAAATACCTTCGTCTCTCTCGCACGATCCTCTTCTTCAACTAATCAAAGGTGACATTACATACATCTATGACTCGATCCTCTAGTGGAGGTGTGATTCCCATCTCTCTGAATGGGAGATGACAACCTATTAGCGAAGGATTCGATGGAGTGCATGATTAATCTTCAATAGGCTCTATAGCATTCTCCTCTTCTAATTCCGCCTCCATTTCCTTGGTCAATTGCTTTTCCTCCAACAATTGTGTAGCTTCTTCCTATTGTAACTGATTTTATTGTTCTTTTGCTATGCTCCTCTTTTCTTCTTCTACTCTCCTCATCTCTTCTTTTGCTTCTTCTTGTTGTCTAAGCAAATCATCTTGTTGCTCATTTTTCTCTTCTTCCCTTTGTAAGTATTCCTCCTTTTCTTTGCTTCTTGCCCCTAATCTTATTTTTCCCTCTTCTCTTTATTTCCTTTGCTGCTCTGCTTCAATGACACCCTTTCTCATAGGGTCAACTTTAAATTTCATGTTGGTTTATGCCACTAGATCATGCTTCAGTTTCTTTCTAGGTGTTGTAGTGACTACTTGAGCAACTATTATTTGTTGTGCTTCCTGCATCTGTACTTATGGAATCTGTCTAATCTTGGAGGGACCTGCTTCACGTACTAGGCGATCTTTTCTTAATGTGTTGTACCAATTCTTAACCTTTTCATCCTCTGATATAATCATTGGTACATATGCCCAGGTGTACCCTATCCTATCACAATGTTGCCTACACACCTTCCTAGGATCATACATGTGAAAAATTTTGGTTCCAAAATGAAGGCGCTTAAGTTATTCAATTTTTGCATTCACTGCCTTAAGGATCTTTAGCTCATACAATCCAATCCGCAAAGGCAAGGTGGGTCAGGAAGCCTTTTTCCTCCTATGAAGTTGTACAAACAGTCTATTATTTAGCTGATAGGATACTTACTGCAAGATTACATTTTTAGTTACATATCTTGGCATGACATGAGGAGTTTTATGACATCCGAAACATCTTATATATGTACCATCTAATGCAGTAAACCAGTCTGTGATGTCATGTAGTGCCTTGGCAAGGAGGTTCAACTTCAAATATCAACTAATAAAGGACAACAAAGAAATGTTCTGCTAGCTGATCATACACCCCTCGAAAACTGGTCTCTAATAGAACTCTATAATGCCAATAGAAAAGTAGCTTCTCTCATGGGGTCCAGTTCCAATCCATCCCAGTGAAAGAATATCTAGCACAAATCCCATCTACTAGGAAGGCTAACATGTAGAACTTTAGGGCTTTCTTTCATAATAAAGTTGATTTGGCGTGCTCAACATGGCATTTTAATTCATGAGAAAGGATATCATCCTAGTTGAAGATCTTTCTTCTTGTGACAACCATGTTGAGTAGAAAATTCCAATTCTCCTCAAAGATTTATGCATTCTTTCGCACATACAAACTACACATCATAGCAATGAGGTACCGATAGACCTTTCTTAAGATTCTTGTCGGATATATTGCACATGGTCTGTCATGGAATTTGGCAGGTTCTTTGCACCAGGACATAATGATGCTCTTTGTGTTAAGACTTGCCCATGTAGTATAGAATTGAGTGTTTGCATATTGATTTAGATTTACCATATTTTAGTAAGAGTGCATGTCATGAGGATGGTAAGTGGTGATCTCACTTCCACTTTCACCGCGTAGGACTAAATTTGTATTATCCATGTGTAATATGATCCATTCAATGACCTCTACACATGGCATGACTGGGAATCTACATGCAAACTTGAGTATCCTGCACTGTTTGATATTGACATATGTTGCGTTGTCTTCAGTTTTTCAAGAAATGTTTCTTCCAAGAAAGTATCCTTGATTTGTTTCCATGAGTCCTTGAATAATTTATCAATGAAGAATTGTGTATCTGAAAGGATAGGCATTGTAGGTTTAATAATCTCCATTGCCTCCTCGGTACTTGCTTCTAAGGTTTCCTTGGAGACAGGTGGATGGGTGGTGGGAGGCATGGTTCCAACATATGATGAAAGAGTGACATAACTTGTACCTGGAACACCTGCATGTGGAGATACACTCAAGGCGACCGAGAATTAGTTCCAAATAATTTCCTATCTAATGCATGCAAGATCATTAAATGACAGTGCCGAAGGGAAAATAAAGTCTAGCTAAGAACATAAGCTTATCAAATATGCAACATGGTGTTCACAAGTCATTGGGAGTGAAAATTTCATCAAGGAAAAAGGAGGGCACATGTCGGAGCAACAATGGTAAATTTAGGCCTGCTTGGGGCTTGTGAGTGTGCCATGCACTCAAGAGAGAGAGAGAGGGGGGTGCTAAAGGACGCAGGGTGCATGCTCAAAGCATTGGGAGGGCTCGCTAGAGCTTAAGAATGCGTTATGCGCTTAGGAGACCAGTGATGGCGCAAGGCACATGAATAGTGGCCAAAGGGGCAAAGCTGAGTGCTTGCCAGTGTGTTGTGCACTCAAAGGAGCTAGGGAGAGCACATTGTGCATGCTCAGTGATAATGAAGCCAGACTTGTTCCTTGTCATTGCACCATGCGCTCAAGAGAGGAAATACTTGTTGGGAGAATTTTTTCAAGGGAAGGAACTCTTGCTTCTCGGGAGTGCACCTAGGCGAGAGCTTGGCCTCCGGTAGTGTGATTTTGCATGTGATGGCTTGAAATAGACTAAGTAAAGGCCAACTACACAATGGAATTGGAACAAAATTGAGGGGAAGGATATACAAGTACTTATCCAGGAGATGAAGGGTTATGTAATGCAAAGAGTCACTTGTGACAACAAGTTGACACTGGTAATATGAAGAATGGATATAAACACCACTAAAGAAACTAAAGCAGAGATAAATGCTAGCAAGGAAAACAAAAGCAACAACAAAAATCATGAAAGCAATCAAGAAAATTGACATGCAAGACTTACTTGTGATCAAGATCGAAGAGGATATCCTTGATGAAAAGAAGTGCACTCAGCCTAAAATGGGTTGTTTATAAAGAAAATCTTCATGCAAAACAGAGTCATGCATGCCTGCCACTTGTCAATTAATGAGTTAGTTGAGTAGTTGAAATGAAGTGGTCTCCTATTTTATAGGAGTGCACTCACCATGTAAACAAGGAAAGTGCATGCATGCAAAGGAAGGAGAGCGCAGTCCTTTACATGATGGAGTGCGCTCTACTGGGACCATAAGGGTGCAATCATTGAGCTGAAGGAGTGCACCCAACTGGGGCACAATTGTTGAAAACGAGTGTGCTCTACTTGAAGACTTGGAGTGTGCTCCACTATTTGAAGGAAGTGCACTCCCTTAAGAGTCAGAAGTGTGCTTTTGCATTGGGGGGGTGGGGGGCACAGTTTTCGACAACAATGGCTTTTGTTATTGCTGAGTAAAGAAAGTGCACTTTTATAAGAGTAAAGGCCATGCTTTTCTTGCTTTTGTGTGTGTGCATGTCTTAGAGAGGAAAACTAGTCACTAAGTCGAAGAAAGCTAGTGCTTTCTACCTTAACAAGGTAACTCTAAGTGTTTCCAAAGATAGAGTGACGAAACTTAGTAAACCTTGACTCAGGAGAAGGAACGATACTTAAGCGTAATACAAGGATGATAGACACTTAGAAAACATGAACACATGACAAGACGATGCAAGAGAAATTGAAATGATAGTTCACATAGGCTCCAAAATTTAATTAGATAAACAATTTGGAGGGTTGTTGTCACAACGACAACACTCCCATAACAACATCAACATGATATGGCCATCATAGCGGTTAATTGTTTATTACTGTATGAAACAATTGCGCTCATGACTAAATTTGGAACAACTTTGAGCTACAGGGGCATCTGCTGGGAAGAGTCCTTCACATTCATTGTCTTCTGAGGAGAGAGGAACAACACCATGCAAGAAGGTACTGATTGTAGGAGCTGCATCCAAAATTAATAGATTGACCACTCACTTTGTAGAGTTGGAGGTTTTGAGTCCGCTCCATGTCCCATCACAAAGGAGCCAAGCGAAACCTGTCTTACAATGGTGGTGGGAAGGAGAATAAAAGAGAAAACAATAAACCTAGATGTCATCGCGCCTTGAAGTGTGATTGTTTGATGAAGATAAAAGAACTATAAATTATATTCAAAAGTGATTACCATAGTTCAAAAATAGTCCTTGTATCCATTGCACTCTATTTTTTCAACAAAAGGAGGAGATCATCTTCAAGAATAAGGATAATATTAAAAACAATATTACTTCCAAATTTAAGGATAAGTTGTGGCACAATTAGGAGTTAGAGGGGAAAATAAGTTAAGGTATTATAAGGAGGTGATTAACCCCAATCTTGAAAAACACAATTATCTTTCTTGCTTGACCAGTGCTAAGAAGAAAATGAACATTTTCAAGGCAAGAACTAATTCTCACGAGCTCCAAAGTGAAACCGGGCGTAAGTCTATTCCCAAAACACCTCAGGACAAAAGAGTTTGTCACCTTTGCGATACTGAGAGGGTTGAAGATGAAAACACTTTCTTTTGGAACTCTTATTCACATACGTTCTAATTTTCATAATCTCTGCCATACTACCAATCTTCTTGACTTGTGAAGTCAACAAAACTATGGGGATCTAAGAACGCTTGCCTCCCTTCTTTTCGATCATAAAAATAAAATGTTAAAAAATCTCAATTAATCTCTTATTTTCTTAAGACCCAATAAACTATATTAATATTAATAAATATTAATAAATATATATATATATATATATATATATATAATTTATATATAATATTACATTATTATTATATAATTCAATTAATATAATTTAGTAATAAATATTTTCTATTTTTTTATTATATAATTCAATTAATATATTTTAATAATAAATATATTTTATATTATATTTAAATTTAATAGACCGCATACAAACACGTGCTAAGTAAAAAATCATACAACATTCCTGCCATCACACTTACAATTATGTGAATCCTCTTCATGGTATCAGAGCCTGGACCCAAGTTTGATTCCCCTTAGTTGCGTTTGACGGGGGTGTTGGAAGAATCATCGCACCTCTATAGAATCCGTAATTTCCACCCTAGGGATCCTAGTTACTGGTTTGGAATGTTTACCAACACCTACGGGTTTTGGTGTAACGACAAACCTCCACATGGTATCAGAGCTTGGACCCAGGTTCGATTCCTCCGAGTTGCGTTTAAGGGGGGGTGTTGGAAGAATCGCCGCACCTCTATGGAATCCGTAATTTCCACCCTAGGGATCCTAGTTACTGGTTGGAATCCGTAATTTCCACCCTGGGGATCTTGGTTTTGGTGTAACGACAAACCTCCACAATCACTAATCCCAAAATTTCCATATAATTCTAATAAATTATAATTCTCCTATTTGTACAATGAGGGTTTTAGGCACATTTTGTATACCTACAAATTTCCATAACTATAATAAATTCTCAAAAAGGTTGTAGGTGTAAATATTTGTATAAAGAGAGTCTTATGTCATTGACATTATCCGGTTATCAAAATTAAAATATTATATTATTGATGTATAGGAGTATGTTGATAGAAAATTAAATTATCAAAATTATTTAATTGTGTTGAAATGCACTTTATAACTTAATATAGGAGATATAATATATTATATTAAAATAAATAAAATAATAATACATTAAAAAAATTAATAACTAAAAAATATTTCAATATTGAATATAAATATCAATTTAAAAAATTGAAGTAAATTATAAATAAAACACAATAATTTCTATTGTAAATAATATAATTAATTACATCAGTTTTATATGTAGAGAGAATATCTAATAGTATGGTCTCTATAAGTATTTTGAACTTTTTAATTAGGGACATCAATAATTCCTTTACTATTTCACATGGAGATTATACCACATATTTATGTTAGAATTCACTTTAAGGAGATGTGGAATTCATTCCAGGCTAGATATAGAGTTAACATTAGTATTAAAAAAAAAATTAAACAAAATAATAAAATCAGTGCTAATTTTGTATATAGAGATAAAGAAATTGAATGTAAAAAACTTCTCATATGTTACTTTTGCAATAATATTTCAATTTTCATATTAATTTACATAAATTTTATATCAACTTTAGAGAGAGAAATAAATTGAATATAAATAAATTCTTATATTTTTACTTTTGCAGTATGAGTATTTCTCCATTATTGAATGCATAATTTGAATAAAATATTTGAACATCCCTATTAACTAAGATTTTAGTATCAATTTCATACATACATAAAATAAAAAAGGAAAAATAATATTTTAATTCCAATGTCCACCTTCCATGCTTAATATGGAGTTGACATGTAGTATTTTATAATAATGTTAGTGACAAAAAAATAAAATTGACACAAAGAGAAAGAATGAATCCTTTACATGCTTTGTAATTTTGAACATAAGGAAGATTATATTTACACATATTTCAATATGAGCAATGTATAAGCAATTAAAAATACAAAATTTCTTATGCTTAAAACATTTTATAAATGCTTTGTTCAAAAATGAAAGTGATCTAGAATATTTTTTTTATGTTCAGTTAAGAGTTGGCTCCTCGTAGATAGATATATATATATATATATATATATATCTATATATATATATATATATATATCTATATATATATATATATATATATATATATATATATATATATATATATATATATATATATATATATAACCAACATAAATTCATATATCAAGGGCACAAGATAGCAGGGAAGGCGAGGGGGAAACGTGAGAGATCATAGCAATGGCCCGAACAAAGCAGATTGCTCGCAAATCAACCAGGGGGAAGACGCCTCGCAAGCAGTTGGCAATGAAGGCAGATCATAAGTCTGCACTGGCAATGGAAGGAGCGGAAAAGCCACATAGGTTCAAGCCTGACACTACTGCTCTCTGGGAGATCTGAAAGTATGAGAAAAGCACTGATCTGCTTATAGGGAAGCTCCCTTTCCAGCGTCTCATAAGGGAGATTGCCCAGGACTACAACACTGATCTAAGATTCCAGTCTTCTGCAGGGGTGGCGTTGCAAGAGGGGAATCTGGACACTTATAGGGCTGGATCTGGCAGCCTATACGACATAGACTCTGAGGTAAGGGACAACTTGCATTTCGTATACCTTTTCCATAATCCCGATTTTGTCAACACTGCATTTGTATGGCCATTGAATGGATCTGGGTCGATCATTCCCGCCACGGAAGGCAGTAATATGCTCAGATCTGCTAATGAGCCAATAGATCAGGCACTTAGAAGAATGAGCAGCCCACACAAAATCCAGATCTGGGGGCATGCAACCGTCAAGACACCTCTCTGCCCTGAATCACAGGCCATAAATGCAGAAGAATGCCTGATAGGCAAACAGAACGATGGTGATCTAGGGTTTTGGAGCAGGACGACCCGGGTAACAGATTGAGGTCATTCTCAAATAGATTCATACCCTACAGAGGCGGATCTCACACAGTTCTTCATCAAAACACCGGAAGGCAGGCATTATTGCTTGAGGTTTTGGAAGGGCAGCAGGATCCAGGATCTAAGATATAAAATACAGAACCTCCTTGGTATACCAGAACATGGGAAAAATCTGATCTACATGGGACGTAGCTTACAGGATAACTACACCCTTCAGGATTACAACATAACCACAGACTCGACCATCATCATCAATCTCCGTCTGCGGGGTGGATGTTCTGGAACCAGCTCAAAGAACATAGGCTCTTTCAAGGATGCAGTCAAAGGTAAAGGGAAAGTGCAGACCAAACCAGTAACAACGCCTGAGCTTCCCGGGCCCTACATTGTAGAACAAAAAACTAAGAATCCTGCTCTCACCATTGCAATGCCTGAGGTAAATGCTTTGTATACAGATCTTTACTCCCATTCAATTATCTATAGATTTAATGGATTTTGGCCCAAATCTGATGTTCTGCACCACTGGATACATACTACATGGACACCAAACTGTGAAATATACTTATGCCCCAAGGGGTTTTTTATAGTAAGATTCAATACAGAACAGGAAAAGGAATACATCCTCAACAAGGGACCATGGTTCTGGGGCAACGCAGGGCTCTTCATGACCCCTTGGTTTCCAGACTTTGATGCCAACACAATGGTGGTATCAAAGATGCCAGTTTGGGTCAGGTTGCACAACCTTCCATTACACTTCTGGCACCACAAGGTTTTAATTACCATAGGGAACACTTTGGGAAAATTTCTAAAGATTGATGAAGACAGACTCACAAGGGGAATATTTACATTTGCCAGAATTTGTGTTGAAGTAGATCTCAGTCAGGGACTACCAAAGAGTATAACATTGAACTTCAATAATACACAGTGGATACAATCCTTGGATTATGAAAATACAGCGTTCCGATGTCGCGAATGTCTACAAACAGGCCACCTCCTTAGTGCTTGTCCACAGGCAAGCCACATCCCCAAATGGAACAAGAAGCAACAGAGGAAGCCTAAAGGATGGCAACATACAGATCCATTGGATGAAGAAGAAGACACAACAGAGACTGCAGAATTCAAAGCAGAAATGGATGAACAAAAAGTCTAGAACAACACACTAATGAAAGAGGAAGCCCCCAGTAACCCTTTGCAGCAACAAGCTTCCCAGCCAACAAGAAAGGAAATATCTGGCAACAAGAGAACTCATGGATCAGAAGGATCTGAGTCGGACAAGGACTCTCCCATAACTATAACCGAAAATCAGCTATCCATTGTAACTGCTACCCCCAACACTGGAGGATGGCGAAAGGTGGAGAAAAAGAAAGGGAGAAAAGAATAGCATTTTTTACTTCTTATTTTTTGGTTTCTGTGAAAATAGGAACGGACCATTTGCATATGCTCTTTAGCATCTACAAAATGTAATTTTGTCTTATGAATAAAATTACGACTTTTTCCACGGGAAAAAAAATATAACCAACATAAATCCATTTTAGCTCTCTATCAAGTGTTAAATGGATGAAATTTCTCGAAGTGCAACCTTTTTCTCAAATTTTGTACTTTAAAATTGGTTTGCACGAGATTTGATCATATCTACTATTAATAGATCTGAACTAAGTGTTAAAATATATTAAATTTCTCGAAATATAAACTTTTTCTCAAATTTTACACTCTAAAAATAGTTTGCAAGAAATTTAATCCTATCTACCATTAGTAAATCCCAACTAAAATAACTCTATACTAATAATAGTAGAATTTCAGTATTCAATTTATATCTTATAATAATACTTAAAAACTTTTATAAAAATAAATCACATTATTTTTATTATTTAATACAAATTTATTATTATATACCATTTTAAATATATGGTAAATTTTTAAAAATTAAATACCATTATAATTTTATTATAATAACAATTTAATTTTAAAATCAGATTAAGTTACATATCAAATTAAATTAGCGCATAAGATGCACATAATGGAATAAGAATCCACTTTTATCCAGAAATCTAACTATAATAAAATATATATACATGTACAAAGTTCAAACCCTATTCAGCTCTAAATTTTGAAAACTATGGATCTTCAACTAATCTTCTATTTGCTTATTATTATTTATTTCTTCAAATTTTCTTTTTACTGCCTGAGACGGATCAGGAACGGGATACACAGAAATAGGAATATCTATGATGGTATTTGCTTTTGCACCACTGTTTTGTTTAATGACTGCCACTCCTGTCCTCTACGTGATAAGATAATGTCTTTTCTTCGGGCATTGCATCAATATATACTTTACTGGTCTCATCAATCTCCTCTCTCAGAAGCCTTTAGAACAATGAACATAAGCATTTGTAGATGGAGGACAATGAATACAAGCATTCGTAGATGGGCCTTGATTCATAGGGAGCAATGGCCTTTATCTAGGATTTTTAAGGTTGTCAACATTGAAGTGCTAGTACAAGAGATAGAACATTGAGTTCTAACACATGCTCTTAGAAATTTAGTCTGGGTTAGATAGTTTGACAAACAACTCGAATTCGTCCCCCGTGAACTCATCTAGTCTCTAATTGAATGACCTAGAGTAACCTGCCATTCTCGGCTAGAGATCTGAATCAATAAGAGGATATACAACAAATTACACTAAGGTTTAAAACCTGTTTGTGACACGAAGTTTTGTGGTGGTGATGACTCATTGATTATTTAAGGACCCAATAATAGTGGCCCAAATCTTTCCTAATGGACCGATCTATCTAGTGAGGCAATTGATATCCTCTATTCCATAATCACAGTCCAAATTGAATGGTAAGGAATGATCAATGAAATGGCCTCAATAATGGTGGCTCACATCAATGTTCTAGTCATGATAAGTTTTTTTTTTTTTTTAATACAATTGAGAGTTAATTCTCAAATGCACATCTAGAAATAAGGGAAGGGAAAAATCCCTTGGTTAGGTCAATGATCTTTTTTATGAAGCTTGTTGGGGTTGCAAGATGTGTTTAAGAAACATGCATGCACATGAATAAAAATGAAGTTTGGTGTGGAGGGCATCGAAAAATTGAGTGCAAAAACCACAAAGGGGTCATTGACACTAAATTGGTTGCTATGCATCGACTATTGCCCACATTTTCATATATTAGCCTAATGATGGATGATCTTTGTTCTTTGATCTTAAATGCATATGGAGAAGCTACTAATGCAAAACTAAATATAGGAAAACTCTTCTAATCCTTTACAAATGGACTCTCGTCTATAATATGAAGTTAGAGAAATATTATCTCATGTCAGATTAGGTTAAGTTGCTAGGTCATTATTGTGGTCACCAAACATACTTCAAGAAATTCATAATTCCATTGGCTCCTTTATGGAAGCGAATATGAGCTATGAGGAGAAGGGGTTTGTGAAATGTAGTAGAACAGTTGTAGGGTTGGACCTTCATGAGGGACTAGCAAAGGAGATCTAATGCATTTAGGCCCTATCACCCACATGCAAATGTTGGATAATGAGTATCCCATTCAAATTCAAAAAATGCCACATATATGAGCATTTGGTGGCAGTGAGTACCCTAAATCTTAATAAGGATCGTGTGGGTAAAGAATTTTATGCATACAATATTTAGTGAGGCTATAGATAACAGTGCTATTAATTCATCGAAGGTTTTGAAAATGGAAATTATGCATCATACCAAAATAGAGGAAGATACACAAAATTTGGCCTCCATGATGAAAGATGGAATTGTCATTAAGCTTGGTCTACATGGTGATCGTGGGAAGGACAAGGATGCACCTTCACAATCCGAAGGAAAAGTGTAAATGCAAATGTATAGCTGCAATTCCCCTTTGTTTTCCTGTGAAAAATTGGACAAAGTAAGGCTTCCTTTCTCCTATTGTGTCACCTTTATAAATCCTTAAAACACAAAATCAAAATTTTTAATTCAAAATCATTTATTTTATTTAATACATATTTTTAAAATTATTTTAATGTCAAATGTGTATAATAATGACATAGTAGTTGTATAGTTTCAAGGAACATGGTTTCATGTGGTACGAAAAGTGTTTTAAAAATATTTCTTATAGATTGGTGACTTACTCAACACCTAGAAGTGCTAGGCTTTTATTGAACTTTATAGATTTATAAAATGTATATGGATCGTATCCTCGATCCCTTTTAAGTGACAATATAACTCCTACTTGTTGAAGTAGTTCCATAAACATGAGGGAAGGAATAAACCATTGATGATTTGTCCTTATGTTTTTAAAAATAGAGTTGTGTTTGTAAATTAATATAAGAAACTAGATTAATTTAACAATAGCATACATTAACATTTACACTTCCAATTTCCCATCATTCAAATATCTAATTTTTTCGCTTCATTTAAATGAAATATATAAATCCCAATTATAAAAGGTTAGTGGAAACAACATTAAGATTTCTCTTTTATTCAAATTGGACTACATTGAGATCGCATAACATATCACATAATTGTTCATCTATGCTCTTTTTTCATATGCTATCGACTTACAGCGTTTCCTTTGCAACATTTGATGCAATTACTAGTTTAATTAAATTACACATCAAATTAGTGCATAAAATACACATAATGGAACAAGAAATCCACTTTGATCCAAAAATCTAACTATATTAAAATATATATACCTCTACCAACCCTATTCACCTCTAAATTTTGAAAACTATGGATCTTCAACTAATCTTCTATTTGCTTATTATTATTTATTCCTTCAATTTTTCTTCTTTACTGCCTGAGACGGATCAGGAACAGGATACACAGAAATAGGAATATCTATGAGGGTATTTGCTTTTGCACCAATGTTTTGTTTAATGACTGCCACTCCTGTCCTCTACGTGATAAGATAATGTCTCTTCTTCAGGCATTGCATCAATATATACTTTACTGGTCTCATCAATCTCCTCTCTCAGGAGCATCAAAGACAGCTGAGAGACAACATTTCCTTCTATCCATCGCCGTAAGGGACGAGCACCATAGACCTGCGAGTACAACATTATCCATTTTAAGGTTATACACAGAATCCCTGACTTTAGCTCTTTCATTATACTTACTAATTTTGATCTGAATTGCACACGAAAGAGGAAGAAGCGTATCCAGGACAAAGAGAGATGCAGGGACATGATTACTGGGGTTGGGAACACATCCCCTAGCAAGACAGACTCTGAATAAGAAAGAAAAAAAACAAAGTGATTGTTTTACTTACAGGATCATAGCCTTTCCGAAGAATAAAATCCAAAGCTACATCTGTTACTTCTAATGCGATACCTCTCTCAGCAAGACGAATCTCTACATCTTTCAACTGTAGTCTAACAACTTTTTTGAGCTGATCGTGAAGGAGAGTATTAAATACAACTATCTCATCGAATCTGTTAAACAGCTCAGGTCTGAAATGTGTTCTAACCTGCCACAAAATTCATAGAAAGGTGTGTCACAGCACCGCAGCCACCTTCATGATAATCATATGAAAAAGATGCAGAAACGTAGTCCAGACAATGCACATACTTCTTGCATAGCGTTCTCTCTTGCTGTTTCTATTGTTGTGTGGCCAGACAATGCAGCAAGTAAGGGTTCTGTTCCGAGATTGGATGTCATGATAATGATTGTGTTTGAGAAGCTAACTGTGAGACCTTGTCCATCTGTGAGTCTACCATCATCAAGCACTTGAAGCAAAATGTTGAGGACTGATTTGTGTGCCTTTTCAACTTCATCAAAAAGGACAACACTATAGGGCCGTATCCTTACTGCTTCTGTTAGTTGCCCCCCTTCTTCATAACCAATATAACTGCCATTTCAAAATCAGACACATCTAACCATTTTAGGTCTGTGCAACAGCAAATTTATTAAGAAAAAAATTAAATAGTTTCATTGTGTCAAACAATTTCCATTGACAACATTTAACTTTTTCACATACCCAGGGGGAGAACCTATAAGCCTTGAAACTGAATGTTTCTCCATATATTCAGACATATCAATCCGGATCAGCTGTTTTTCGTTATCAAACAATTCAGCTGCAAGAGCCTTTGCAAGTTCCGTTTTCCCAACTCCAGTGGGCCCCAAGAAAAGGAAAGATCCAATCGGTTGTTGAGGTCTTCCAAATCCTACCCGTGATCTTAACACAGCTTTGGCAACTGCCTGAACTGCCTCATCTTGGCCAACAACTCTTTTCTGCAACCTGCCCGCCAGACCTATCAGTCGCTCCTTCTCATTCTGACCGAATCTTGTAGCAGGAATACCAGTGCAGCGACTCACAACCTGCAGGCAGCACATAGTTATATATCCAAAAAATCACCGACTATAGCTATCATTAATGGTTAAAATTTATTAGGTCAATCATATGCAATGGAAGGCATGTTTAGATACTTAAAATTCAGACGTTTAATGTACCTCTGCAATCTGCTCAGGTCCCACAGATTTTGTTAACATGAAATTTTCTCCCATCGCAGCTTCACGTTCAGCAATTGCATCGTTTATTTGTTTCAGGTCCCCTTCTCGAATATCAGCAACTCGTACTAAATCCATCCTACGTTCTAGTTCTTGCAGAGATAACAACAATTCCCTACGCTTCTGCTTCAGTGGCAGGATTTCATCCACTTTCTCTTTTTCTTTCTGGTATTTCATCTTCAACGGTTGCAAAGTACCTCTCACGTCATCAAGCTCCTTGTGAATCTGTCACAATCAAAAGAAAAAGAGTATGAGATTAGGGGTTCTCACCGACCAACAATTTTCACTCTATCAAACAACACTGAACACCCCTACATACCCAGAAGTTTCAATACATATCTTTACATCAGAGCATCGCCATCCTAATAAAAAAGCCTATAGACTGATAAACAAGACAGCCAACTTGCCAAGAAAGTTGCAAAGTTATCTCCGACAACTGACCTCAACCAAACGAGCTTTACTTGCTTTATCTTTTTCTTTTTCGAGGGCATGCAGCTCAACTTCTAGTTGAATCGTTTTCCTTTCAAGGGTGTCGATTTCTTCAGGTAGACTGTTTAGTTGCACAGTTACATTTGCACATGCTTTGTCTACCAGATCAAATGCTTTGTCCGGAAGACACCACCCTGTTCAGACAAACAGATTGCAAATCATTTTCATAAAGCCCAAAGGAGTTCTTGATCCCTCAAGAATTAACTGAATATGTCAAAACTTTTTCACAAGTTAAATACTGAGTTATACACATATCACGTATTGTAACACTCCAGTTTTTAGTTCCAGATGGGCAATGTATATGTGTATATGATAAAAAGGCAAGAGCTCAACGATGTAATATTTAAATATTGTACACCGAATATTAATATTAAAAAATTACATCATTACATAAGGAGAAGGACAAACAAAAAAACATGGGAGGTTATGATTTCATAATAGAAGGATGTAATATTTAAATATTGTACACTGAATATTGATATTAAAAAATTACATTATTATATAAGGAGAAGGACAAAAACATAAGAGGCTATAATTTGACAAGAGAAGAAAGAAAAAGGGTATAGGAAGCTCAAAAGGGGTGAAAGGGAAATAATATTATTTTATCATAACTCTAAGCCATTTATCTCATATTATCCTAAGTCATATTAACTTAACTTTGAAGTTAGTGGAGGAAGTGAAATATGTGGGCTTATTAAAATTCCTAATATTGTGGACATGCAAGAGAGGTTTTTCAGTCATTATTCCCTGAAGAATGTTTGAAAGGCTACGCCACCTTAGTATGAGCTCCCTTTAGAGAAATTTATTGGCCAGTCTATGTTGAGGCCTAGAGGGAAAGTGGAATAGCCCAATGAGTTGCATGACGGAGAAGAGGATCTTATTTCTTGGGTTGTGGGGATTGAAGGAGAAATAATGTTGGTGGATTGAGATTGCAATGAGACTTTTTATATTGTGGATTGTTGAGAAATTGGGCTATGTGAAACGACTAGAACCATCCATAGGTGACTTCATCCTTGTAGATTCATATCCTCTATAGGGCTGCTTGTTGCATACAGTTGAAGTGCAACAAAGCCTAAGGTTGGATAGAATGTCCTTTGTTTGCTGCCAATTAGTGTTTAAATAAAAAAAGGTAAGTGTTTGAATTATTTATAGTTATGTTGAGTTTAATGATGTTTATGTTATTCATTGGTTGTTTTGTTTACATAAATAAGTTTACCTCTGTAACATTGAACGATTAATTATATTTGGATAAACTTACTTGTCATGTGCATGCATTCATAATTAATAATGAGACAATGGGGAGACTAGCATCAGAGCAAGAAATGGATGGATATTTGAGGCTCAGAGAAGTATCCCTTATCCTCAGTAGTTACAAAGGGTATTGAGTATATTACAAATTGGTATTAGAGCTATAATAATGATGGATTCAAGCCAATCACATGGTTAGGCATGTGAGAAAAGTGATATTCAAACTTAATTATAAAATTTAATGGGTGGAATATTGAATACCCCACTACCCCAATAGTGTATAGGGGTGGTTGGGTACATTACAATGTGATATCAAAGCTACTAGTTGCATTGATTGGATTATATAGGCTAGAAACTAGAGCTATTGGTTGCAACACTGGCACTATATGGATAGAAATCAATTTGGACCAAAAGAAATTGTAGTCTGGATATTATATGTTTGCTAAAATGTTTATGTGAAAAAGTGATGTGAAGGTGCAATTGAGAAAGTCATGGGTTTGAAATTTCTCAGACAATGTGAAGCAAATCTCATATGCCAATATGAAAGTGTTAATGAGGAAGATTGATAAACAACTTGTCGGAAATAATGATGGGGGGGTGAATTAGTATTTCATTGCTCTTTTTACTTAGTTAGTATTGTAACAAAATTCACATCACACAATCAATAATCCACAATGTGTGACCAAAAGTCAAAGTGCAAGTCAAGACTTGAAGAAGAAACACTTGAAAATAATCTTCAATTTATTACAATGATTTGTGAAGACACCAATCCTCTGTAAGCACCAACTTACATAAATTGCAGTCTCCAACCTGTTAAGAAGATGGGAAAACAAATCCCCGGTAAGCTCCAACTTATAGTTGTTTTACTATTCAAGAAACAACATTTAGGCTTAGAAATTGATCAAAGAAAAGGTGTGCCCCCTGGCAGCGTGTACCCAACTCAAACTACAACTCTACCTCCATAATGACTGCAACTTGGACTCAACAAGAGCTATAGTTTAGCCTTTGCAATTCAACCTCCAATCGAACTTAAACAATGCACCATAAATTCAACCCTCAAGATAGCCCTGAACTTGTCCTATAAGAATATCAGGTCTCAACCCTCAAGACAATCTTGAAACTCGGCCTTCCACACCAATATTCGACCCTCTAACTAGACCAAAAACTTAGAGAAAACTCGACCTTTTTTCTCGCTAGAACTCAGCCTACCGGGCCTCTTTAATTCGATCTCCAATAGGGGCTACACTTGGCCTCAACAAAAGAACAAACCCTTCCCCAAACGATTATGCCAAAGACCCTTTTACATCCTAGGTACAATAAATATATCTCACACAAATTCCTTCAACTTGGCTAGATTTCCAAATCGACTTGGTTCATGAGGTGTAAACATCAAAACTACTCATTCGCTATGCAAGAACAAGACCAAAATTGCACTTGAGTGATGGCCTAATTGTCTCCTCCTCAACACCTATATATAATGTGTTCGACTCCTAAAAGTAGGGCCAACTTGCCCACTAACTAGGCCAACTGGTGTAACTAGCAGAATGTATAATAATATTCAAAAATTTATTTCTCCTCAACTGTGTGGAGTTAGAAGACAATCCATATATCATTAGAAATATCTCAGAATAAGCTTTCCAACCATATATCCTATGATCCCATTTGAGCTAGGTAATTGAAGTAAAAATTCCTTCAAAGATAGGGTATCCAAATGGTAATTTACTCTTTCATTTGGATAGCCTTTGACATCAATAACAACCATTTTCAAAAGCTCCCCCTTTGTTATTGATGGAAATAATTTGATATCTACTTCTTTTGATTATTCGACCCCCTCCCCCCCCCCCTTATCTGCATTATCTTCATACTTCTTGTCAGATGTCCCCCATGTCTGCGTTCTCTCCCCCATTGACATCAACAACAAAGGGTTCTCCCCTTGAGTTTGTGTTTCCTTTATTGAGATAAAGGAGATATCACTTCGAAATTATCCCTGAGATATTCAAAGGTTTCTCTAGGCATAGGTTTGGTGAAGATGTCAATAATATGTTCTTTGGTGCCAATATATTCCATCTTGAAATTTCGCTCAATGACTTGTTTTCTAAGGAAATGCTACTAGATAGGAATATGTTTTTTTAAGTGCATGATAGGATTTTTTTACATATTGACTACACTAGCATTGTCGCATAAAATGACAATTACCTGACCATATTCCACTTTGATGTCCTGGAAGGTTTGTTTCACCAAGAGAACTTGGTTATATTTATTGTTTTTATGTATTCGACTTCAGTTGGAAAAACTGATGATTACTTTTTGCTTGACCAAGATGTCGGGCCTCTAAATTATCCTGATCTTACTATTTTTAATGAATTAAGAAGAATTATGTTACCATTTTAACCATTTTCCTCCATAAACATACCGAAACTCCCTCATACATGTTTACATAGTTTATTATTATTATTTACTTTATTTTTAATGAATTAAGAAGAATTATGCTTGATTTTACTAATAACAGTTTACCAGTTCAGTTTTCGTAGCTCAGTGTAAGTTACAGTGGCCATCTCTATGATCAAGCTATTAGCACCATTCTAGAAGGAAATTGGGTATGTCAATTTTGTTTCTAAAACCCCCAATATGTTGAATTTTTCCACAAAACTTGAGAATCAGGTTTATTTCTAAGATTATGATCACAAACACACTCAAATGCCACAACACAAGCACTTTGCACAATGGAAAACATATAACAGTGAATCAATCTTGTGCACAAGACAAATTTTAACCCACAACTTGTTATATTACAAACTTTAATACAAGAAACTTAGGGCTTCTGTACCATGGACCATGGCCCTTACATACAACCATGATACAATAAACAACTAGGGCTTGGTGTCAACAACTATGAAAACCAATATTTCCATGAACAAAGTACACCTGACCTACTTATTAAAGGCGCACAGTACTTAGCCCTTTCAGTGCACATACCTTGAACACATTTGGAAGGTCCTTTGTCATCTCTTTTGTTGATCAATACAACTTCTGAAACTTCAGAAAGCTTGCATCTCCATCCATCCAATCTGCCACCATCAACCCTCCTGCTGCTCCAAAATTGACTAAACATAGACTCATCAAACATCCCACTAGTTGCTCTCCCGCTCCTCCAAGATTTTCAACTCTTAGGATCTTCACCAAAGCTGCCTTCTAGCACTCATATGGCTCCTCCAACATCCATAAAGAGTAGAAGGTTTTAGCTATGGTGACAGTGGACCATCACCCCATTGTTGTCTCTTGGTCTAATACCAACCTTGTAGGGTACCCCTCTCCAAGGTCTACTAGATTTTGTGGCAACAGAGTCCACAAAGAGATATTTATAGAGATCTAAGGCCTAACCCCTAGAGGATGAATTTTATATGCTTCTACCTCAAGTTTGGCGCCCAAAGGCACCAACGAATGCCCTAGATGGCATAATGCATGGATGATGTCATCTTTTCTTACCCTATGCCTCACATATGTGGGAAATATTTTATATTGTAGTTCTTGGTTAGTGGGTTGGCTTGTAACCCACCTCATCATTGTGATTTTACTTGTTGAATAGGGGATTTTAGGCTTAATTGTATCTATTCCTCCTCATATAAATATAGGAGAGGACACTTGTATTGTCATTTTCACTTGGACTAGGATTATTTTGGCCTATTGAGAACTTTGGCTTCTTTATGTTCTAGAGGAAATTGGATCTATGAATGAATTTTGAAATTTGGAGCTACTCACATGTCTTTGGAGCTGTTGTCTTGGATCAATGGATGGAATTTCATGCATGTTATCTTGTAAGTGATCATTTTGTTGAATAAACAATTGTTTTATGTCTAATGTATGGAATATCTTGAATCCGGGTTTTTCTATTGTGCCCTAATTTATTGAAAAATTATTTGATAGAATCTAGATATCATTGTTGCATACATTAATTATGAATAAAATGTGAATGATAATCCTAGTGGAAAACTTTGATTAAGTCTCCCATAAAAATCTTTGAACCATTACATAGGTATCAGTAGCATTTTTTATGTTATGGCATCATTTATCCTTCCTCTTTAGCAACTTTTAGCTATCCAATCAACTCATAGACTTCATCATCCCAAGGAGTAAGGCACTGACCTACCTTGTTGGTGATCAAATTCATTTTTCCTCCATAAAATTTATCTCTCTCTCTTGACCTAATTTGACCCCTTTAAGTCCAAGCATCCAAGTTAGGGCTTGGTGAGAATTTCAAGGCAAGGAATATTTTTGAGATTGAAGGGTCTAATGCTAAGGGTATAGTTGGTTGCCTCAAAATCAACCTTGTTGGTAGGCATTCGCTGCAATTTTATTCATAAAATTTCTTCCTCTAGTTGTTTGCCCTAGGTAAACCCTATTTTGGTGTTGCTTCAACTTAGGGGCTTACTTGAGGGTTTCATGCGCCTTTTTCCTTTTGAAAATAATTGTTGGAAACCCTTTCTCTTTGCCTTGACCTTTAATTATCCCAACACTCAACCCACTAAACAAGCCCTATGTCCTCTGCCTCATAAATTCAACCTCTCTTGGAAAAGCAATTTTCCTCCATTTGGTGATTGGAACCTTGTACTCAAGTTGATCTTTTTCCTTAGAAGCCTATTGGTCATCATATACCTTTGTACTTAGAATATCCATCATAGGTGACGTCATATCGGGACTCCTCCCATTGGTGAAATTCCATAAAGAACCGGGGGTTTTGGTTGTGGTGACAGTGGGCTACTACCCCATTGTTGTCTCTTGGTTTAGCAATAGCCTTGTAAGGTACCCCTTTGTAAGGCCTACTAGTTTTTGCAACAACATTTATAGCATTGTTCCCAGGGAGGAAGCAAGTTTGTCCTCCGTTAGTTTGAAGCCTTATATTTACTCTTTGAAGTGGGATAATCTCTAATGACAAGATAGATCCCCTTTTGGCAACTCTTAAATCAATTCATTCTACATCACCTAGTATCTCTTCTGAGGATAATCCTATAACCATAGCTCCATGAACAAGAGGCACTAGTAGGAGGGTTGTGGAGGTAGGTGCTTCTCCTATTAAAACAAACACACCTTTGGTAAGGCAACTTTCCCCCGATCCTCCCCCCACTACAAACATGAATAGACCTTAGAACTTTTCTTCCTTTAGACCATTAGACTTTAGTAGGAACCTTGATGATACTCATCCCTTTCCTGATAGATATCATGAGTGATTACCTAGATTTAATTGTAATGACACAACTACTACTAAAAGCCATGTTCACAACTTTTAGTAGGCAATTGGTCCTATGTACGCAGATCATGAAGATGAGGCTATGATGTTGTTTTCCCTTTATCTTGATGGAGATGCTAGAGATTGGTAATCTATCATGCGTCAAGGACGTGTCACTGATTGGGACCCTTTTCATGATGCTTTCAAGAAACCATGGGCAACATAGCAAGATGGAGGTATGCTGCTTGACAAATTTATAGCTGCAGTGAAAATTGATAAGGAAACCAGTACAGATTTTGTTCAAAGATTCATTCTTGGTATCCTTAGTAATTAATAATCTTATATTGCATGATTGCATGCTTGATTTAAGGGCATTAGCAAATGTTATGCCTCTGAAAGTGGTGCATCAATTGGAAATGGAAATTACTAGGCCATATAAGAATGCATGTGGACTTGATTCTAATTCTATTAATGTTTATGGCCTTATCAAAGATGTAAAGGTATCTTGGAAGCTACCAAGAATATTTCTATATTAATGGATATTGTTGTCATTGATGTGCCTGATGATTGGGGGATGCTTTTGTCAAGGAATTGGTTTGCTTCAATTGGTGGACAATTACAAATGGATTTATCATATGCCACCACTAATGGAACCCCTTTGATCCTCTATAGGGAACCTTTGTTGCCCGAGCATGTTAAAGATATTGAACCATTCCCTTTCTCATCCCACAACACCAATAAGACCACTTCTAAGTTACAAATCACAATCCTCATCATGAGACTTGAAAGCCTGCAAAGCCTCCCACTTCTCAAGAGGTCTTTCAAACTAAAAGATTAAACACAAGACTGAGTGTCCCTAAAAATCAATGGGTCCAAAAACCAAAGAGGGACTACCAAGTGGGTGATCTTATTTTGGTTGATAAGGACCTTATCCCCGTCAAGATCCATGGGAAAGTGGGTGTAGGTGAGTTTTACATTTCTAAACTAGATCATGAATTTTTGCCTTCTGTGTGAAATGGAGCCACCTCACCTTCTTTAATTGGAATCAACATTCACTTATCATGCATAGTAGTTTAGGTGCATTGCATATTGTATGAGCATGCTAATAACATTCATGTCATGTTTCATGTAGATTAAATTGCATTTAGAGTAGATTTTATTATATGTATGGATTTATATTCTCGTATAAAACATGGGCAATACCCTACACCCAATGCACATGCTCCCAAATAGGTTGATTGCAATGTGCATGTTACAAGTCTATGGACCCAGGGATTGTTGGATTTCTCATGAAATCCCTATGTAAGTATATGGATTATACACTCTACAATGAGCTCATGTCCCAGTTGGATCCAAATGTTACCCACCAAAAGTGGGTGATCCAATAGGAGATTTTTTTTTCTCTAGCACTTTGCATCCAGTCAGTCAGCCAACAACCCCATACAACCACCACCAGTTGATGGCATGCCATTATTCATCACTGCCATCTACATCATTTATATGCTTCTCACCCATCTCGCAAGAGAACATGAACGAAGGTGGGCTTCGATTAAAAGGTAATTTATTCATTTTGCAATCAAGCACTTATGCGTGTTTATACTTTGAGCTTTCGGCATAGATTATGAGTTGTCCTGGAAGAAGTAGGGGTTTTGACTGTGATCTTGTTTAGTTACCTTAAATGGGGGGTTAATCTTTGATCCTAGTCTAGTGGGACCTCCCCTAATGCCCCAATGCTTATAGGAGGGGCACTACTTGGGAAGCTCTAATTGAGATAATGTTCCATCTATCTCGACACTATGCTTACCACCTTTCTATCTTACATTACAAGCCCTATATTCCATCTCAATTCTTCAAGTTCGAACGACCATTGATTCTTTGGGATTTGGTGCCCATATATCCTCATACCTAGGTAGGGCTCAAAACTTGGCCCTAGGAGGTTGTTGCAGCGCAAAGAAAAGGAAAAAACATATATTTTCCACAAGAAAACTAAAATAAAGAATATTAAAATGCAAAAGAGGGTATGTACATACACATTATCTTGTGAGAAAAATCCTAGCATGAGCTCTACCTCTCCCCTTATGGCCATCACCCAGTTCGTTAGCACAATATTGCTCCTATACATCATAAAAGGAACCCTTGCATGTCCCAACCCCAATCGACAATGAGTTGCCTCACCAGTGAGGGGTAATACAACTATTATACATCATACAAAATAAGCGCTAACCCTCTGAGATACGAGAAGTAATATAGATAAAAATCAAGAAAAGGTATAAGGTGCACAAGAGAGGTGGAAAAACAAAGGCCAGGTTGGTAACTCATGCATCCACGATTTCTCCGTCCTCACATATATACACTCGGGATGCGAATCCCACCATGTTGGTCCCTTTGACCATGACACTTGGCCATTAAGTCTTATCTCCTCTGCTACCATCATTATTCACATAACACCTATTGATTGAAGGGTGGACTAAGGAAATGTCACTTCCCTTTAGGGGATGGAAACACCTGATAGGGTTGTCCTATAGCCACTCCTACCTAGGGAGGCAACACCATTACAAGTTCAAAGCCAAAAATTTGGAAGGGGATCCTTGTTTGAAGTGTCAAATAGCCCTTTACATTCAAGCTTGGTCCACTTAGATGCAAAAATGATTATTGTACCTGATGATTTGTTGCTTGCGAGACTTTCTGATATGGTTGTTAAATGGTTCCACAACCATGACTTGTGCAACCTAACTGGGGCCTAGGCCTGAAAAGAATCATATTGACACTCGCAAGTGAAGCATTGAGAGCCGTGGGACTCCAAGCAACAATAGAGCATCATACACACCCTTGGGAACCTCCAACACCACACAATGTTTTGCCACTTTTCCCTGCATTTGATGACTTTTTGGGATGATGCGCCTGGACCCGATAGGTCCCCAGTTGACTTAGCACTTCATGAGAGATGATAGCTAATACGAGGTCGAGATGAGAATGGTCTCACCCCTTGAGACATGGGAGGGCTAGCACCACCTTCGAAGCCCTCAACATTGGAGCAAAGATTGACATTATGACCACTTGGAGACCCATGAGACCACACTTGTGCCCCAAGATGAAATTTGGGGTTCGAGAGGGATATTGACATATATCTAAGGGCTAACCCTTAAAGGGTGAATTTTAGGTGCTTCTACACCAATTTTGTTACCCAAAAGCACTAATGAATGCCCTAGATGGCCTAGCACATGGATGATGTCATCTTTTCTTGCCCTGCGGCTCACACGTGTGGGATTTTTTTTATGTTTTAGGTCTTGGATAGTGGGTTGGCTTGTAACACACCTCATCATTGTGATTTTACTTGTTGATTAGGGGTTTTTAGGTTTAATTATCTCTATTCATCCTCATATATATAAGGAGAGGACACTTGTATTCTCATCATCACTTGGACTTGAATTATTTCAACCTCTTTTCTTTGTGGAGGAAATTGGATCTATGAATCTAGATATCATTGTTGCGTACATTAGTCATGAATAACATGTGATAGATAGTCCGAGTGGTGAACTTTTATTGGCTCTTCCATAAAACTCCTTGATCCATTACATAGGTAATCATTAGGGTATTTGATGCTAGAGCATCAATTATTCTTCCTGCTTAGAAACCTTTAGCTATCAAGTTAATTCACAGACACCATCCTTCCAAGAAGTAAGGCACTCACCTATCTCATTGGTGATCAAATTCAATTTTTATCCATAAAATCTATCTCTTTCTCTATTGACCTAATTTGGCTCCTTTAAGGCCAATCATCCAAACTAGGACTTGGTGTGACTTTCTAGGCAAGGAATTTTTTTGGATTGAAGAGTCTAAATGAAAAGGATATAGTTTGTTGCCTCAAAATCAACCATATTGGTAGGAACTCACTTCAAGTTTGTCCATAAAATTTCTTGCCCTAGTCATTTGCCCTACGTAAACCCTAGTTTGGTGTTGCTTCAACTTAAGGGCTTACTTGAGGGTCTCACATGCCTCTGTCTTGTTGAAAATCATCATTGGAAATTGTTTCTCCTTGACTTGACCTTTGGCCATCCAAACACTCAACCCATTAAACAAGCCCTAATTATTGTGCCTCATAAATTCAACCTCTCTTTGAAAAGTGGTTTGCCTCCATTGGGTAATTGGAACCTTGTACTCAAGTTGTGCTTTTTCCTTATAAGCCTATTGGTCATCATATACCTTTGTAATTAGAATATCCATCATAGGTGACCTCATATTGGGACTCCTCCCATTAGTGAAAGTCCATAAATAATAGGGGATTTTGGCTATGGTGATAGTGGGCCACTACCCAATTGTTGTCACTTGGTCTAGTAATAGCTTTCTAGGGTACCCCTTTACAAGGCCTGCTAGATTTTGCAGCAACAAATCCTGCCAAACAACTATGCCTTGACTTGTCCTACTAACAAGTCATACACTCCATCTCATCATCTGACATAACACCCTCAAGGCCCTCCCCATAGAATCTCTTTCCGACCTAATTGTAAATGTGGCAATCCTTAGGATGCACTGCAAATAGTGAAGCATGGACCATTCTCACAAAACGTCTTGTCCTTGAGAGTGGACTCAGGGATTAAGTAGATGATGTCATCCTCTACTGTGTATCTATAATCCTATAGGTTTCCAACCCTCAACATAGAGGAAAACTTGTTCTCTCTATGCTCCATCCCCAAGTGGGATACCCAATCTCTAAATGTTGTTGGTCTCCTAGATAAAATACATGTAAAAATGCCTCCGCACTCTCCATAAACCTGATAGTGTGCCCCACTTCTCTATCAAAAGATCTATCTAATCTTGCTTCCCATGATATCTCACCCTGACTGAATATGAGAAATTGTTGTTGCATTAAATGAATCTTAAACACTCCATCGAGCTCTGCCACATGATGACATCCTCCACCTAGACCCTATTACCCATTTTGGATTCCATCATCCCAAATATTTGAGGGCTCCTGTTGCATTATACCTCTAGATATAAGTATCTTTCCAAGCATCACTAACTCAATGGGGTACCAACTCATAATCTCTCTCCATTCCAACTAAAATGGAATTCCAAAATAGGAAGTATCAACAAGAATTATATTATTTTTAGATTCCATCACCTCCCACATAATGTGTCTTCCATCATCTTTAGTTATCAACAACCCCTTAAAAAGACCTCATGTATATGAACACAAGTAATATTCCCACCATGTTGATGTTGTGCCACTCTTATTTGAATTGGAACATATATTATAGCTCTATCTCATGACCTTACTCAACTTGTAAAAGCAATAAAAGAGAATTAGCTCCTTCTTCCTCATGTCAACTCACCTCCCCACTGTGCAAATGTGGATTCATGGTACTACAAGACTTGTTTATGTACTCTTGAAGAGGGTTACTTTGCAACTCCAAAGTAGGCTTCTTTTGTTTCCTCATTAGAAACTCTAAATGTTTCCCAACATGGGTTAGATTGGTAGTTTTCCTAGCACACCTAACTCCAAGGAACTCAAGCTCATTGTACTATTGTAATATGGTGTTTAGAGCATCTTATTTCTCTCCTTTATTTCTAGAAGGCCTTTTTAAAGATGTTTAATCTCTTCTTTAGTATGTTCCTAGTGGTTGTCATTGAAAAGTCCTGTAGAAGAGATCGGTGAAGTGAAACTACTGTCCTCCTCATGGGTTGTGGCTACCATATAAGATTGAATCTACACTTTAGGCTCATACATCTCTTGTAGTTTGAACCCTATCAACTCCACATTAAGCAACAATTTAGCTTCCCTTCATGTTGTTTGAAAACATCCTATACCAAGTTATAAGCAGTTGTAGAAGTGACCTACTTTTGATTCTAGACAACCAATAATAAGATATGATGGGCTACAAAATAACATCACTTTCATCACAGTCATCAATAATTGTACCCATGATGATTCTCATGTGCTCATGAATGGATTTTCCATGGTATTTTTTGATAGCATCAAGGAAATAATGAAACTATTGTAAAACAAGATCATGATAACGATAGTCAAGCATAATAACACATGACCTTACGTCTGCCATTAATTTTAGAATTTTGGCCCTCTTGCAAAAAGATGGATTGTCCATTTGATCTATCCCCTAGAAGCTTCCCATAACCAGCTGAAATATTTTATGCATTATATCCCCCTTATAAGGGTTTTTAAGAGCTGCAACCCTTAAAAATTCACTCATACAATAATGAAAAACAATCCTTAACTCTATTCTTATACCACAATACCCTGTACTCACCCAAGTAAGTTACTGCTAGAACCAAAACTGCTAGAGTCAACTAAGAAGGTGGTTTTCCCACCATTTGTAATTTCCTTGTAACCTCCTCCAACAAGCTAAGAAGGACATCTTTGGATGGAGACAACTGTCCAAGTTGATCTCCTACTATAAAAATCTCTTCTTCGATCATTCTTCTTGTAGGAAACATTTGAGCACTATTGGGGGGGGGGGGGTGAATCAATAGTGTGTCTTATTAACAATTTACACCATTTAAACTTCTTTACTGAATCACATATATTAACCAACAACACATTATATCATCACATGAATAAAATAATGAATATAAACAATGTAAGCACCTGAATCAAACAACCATGAGAGAAACAATATACAATAAAACCATAAAACACAACCAAAAAAACCATCACACAAGAGGCACAAGATATCTGGTGGAAAACCCTCCACCAGGCAAAAAATCACCCTTGCTGCTACTGCACTGCTCTAAATCTTATATTAAGCAAATGATGTCTTTGACATAGATTTGATGACTCCCATCATATAGGAGACTCGACCTCATATACAATCAACTAACTCCCATAGGCCAGGAGACTCGATTCTACTGATCATCTCAGAAGACTATTTTCTCACACGGATCTAGAGACTACTATCTGTTGAAAGCCACCACGATCAACGATCCTAATCCAAGTCTAATTGGAATATCCAACTCCAATTGGATGGAGAAACTGTTCCTTTCACTGAAACTTCACAATCACTGGTCCACACCTATGAAGCCACTACTCCTTTACTCTATGTAGACCTCATTTCATATATTTTCACATTAGATTGCAAGACTTCTCTGCTCAACTTGATTCAGCTCTGAAATACAATCTCCAATAGCAAGACACCATCAATAAATATAAAACACCACAATCATATGCTCTCCACTCAAGAAAATAGTGGCCACAATCCATCTAACAAAAACTAAATAATATCACGAACAACTAAAACACAACTCATACTCAAACAAAACATCAAACCCTCACTCCAAAATATGAATTTTGCATGATACAATCAGCAACATAAAACCCAATGGCTATGTGCCAAATGCACTAGCAACACCTGCAAAACAAATGTGAGAGTCATAAACTTGGAGCTATACCAAGGTCTCCATCTCTTCCAAAAAAAAAAATCTCCATATAAAATATCTACGACAACAACCTCAATTCTGATTTGGACACTGATATCTTTGCTTCAACAATCTACTCCACTCACTGCCATTTACACTCATGCAAAATCTATCTCTACCTTCAACTAGGTCTGAAGTATTCCTCTACTTCTCTGCATCCTTCCCACTCACATACTATCTTCATCAACCTCACCCAACTACAAAAATGAAGTATATAAAACATGTTGGGCGAAATTCACCTTTGGCCTATGATCAAGAGTGCACAAATTTGACGAAATCAATCCTCAACTATCACTACTTGTGCACTAAATGCATTCACACCCACTGGAAGAATTTTCAAAACAATTTCAACCTTTTTCAATTAATCTAGAAGCCTTCTGATATTTCCAAATCGAATTACATCCAATGTGCATGAGGAATCTGTAGAATTTTTCGCGAGGAAGCTCAACCACACACACAAGCTTGCATGGGTGCGGTTGGGGCAAAGGATGGTCAGAACCCAAAAAATCCATCTCAGAACTGCCTCCAACTTCTTGCTTACCTTCCCCAACTCTTGTACATGCCTCCAAATCTCTGTCACAACCTTTGACACCTCTGCAAATGGATCAAACATGTCTCCCAAGTGTCACTGCCAAGTTGACCTAAAAGTTCAACAAACAAAGGACGACTTGTCTGCCAATAAGTCCTTTGCTTTCCTTTGACACCTACACAAGTTGCAACCCATCTGAACACACTTTGTAGCATCTCTACAACAACATTTTCAGACCAACATACAACTACAATAAGTCATCTCCATCAGCATGAATGAAGACCCAACTAGTGTGCCATATAAACAACATGAATGACAGTTGAGCCATCATCTCCATCACATGTAGGTCTGCATCATCCATCAGTAGCAACATCAACAAATCATCATAACATGAACATAAACACCATTAACCACACCAATGCCACCATTTGACCATCAAGATTGACATCATAAGGTTGACATCAATGCCAACACAACCAACTCAATGCCAAGTTAACCAGTTGTAACCATACTACAAGGATGAAATCAATGCATCAACTAGACTACATAGCGTTGACATCAATGCTAACTTGAACTAGTTACCATCTATGAAATTGGATTCTTCCCCCAGGCCCTACGTGTCTTGAATCCAGAATGTGTCCCAATCGGGACACGACGTGTCCCGATTTTCGGACACGAATCTAGATATCAGGAACCCGCACGATGTTATAAAGATGTATTTCCCCATTCTATTTTCACATTCAATTGTTTAGTTTGCTATGGGTGTTTGGGAGCAAGGAGAAAATGGTGTGGGAGTATTTTCAAGGAGATTTAAGGATGACGACTATGAGGATTGATGACTCATGAGTCATGAGCTATCCACTGCCTTGAGGCTTGTATACTTGTAGTTGTTTTGTATTTGCTATTTCTATTTGCCATTAGCATTGCACTACCTATGTAACACATTTTGATTTTGATGACTTAATGAGAAAACTATAGTATCTTTATCTTACTGTCTTGTCTTTCTCCTCTTGGATCATTGATGAATTGAATATGTATTATGATTTATCATTTATGTCACAATTGTATTTGTATGCATAATGTTACTTTGTAAAACTTACATATAGATGAAGATCTATGTTTGATATATATATAACGTATCCGAACGTGTCCTGTTTCAGGAGGTCAACATGTCTTTATCCGACACTCAAATCCCGAATCCTCGTGTCAGGTGACTTAGGTTACCATCATGAACCAATGCTAACATCAGCCAGCTGGAACCATGCACACAATAATGCCAACACTTCCCACCATCATACTACTACTTTGATTTGAAAGGGTACTAGTCACTCCCCTAAACAATCTGGATTTCATTGTTAACCACCCCTTAGGATGGTAGGATGCACATCTCTAATACTGCTATAATGTCCCTTTCTTGGGTTTCCCAATCAACCGATAGAATAATTCCTAAATGTGTCAAATTAAATTTGTGCAATAATCTAAGTGTTCATTGAAGCCTTCCGTCAAACAGTTAACATACATTGAACCACTACACTATCCATTAACCCATTGAAACATTTCGTCAAACAATTTATGAATAACCATTTTGATAAACAAATTATTCAAACAACTTGCCTCTAGATAAAAGGGCAATGTTTTTCTGACAAATATTTTGCATGACAATTAAATAGAAACCCTCAACATCATTTGCACAGTAAATAAAGTAATTGCAACCAACACTTATTTTATTAAAATTGAAGGAAAGAATCTCATGTCAAATCTGGTTGCGAAATATCATGGAAACCTAAGAATGTGTGTATAAAATAGGGATTTTTGGGTTTGTTTGTTGTCTCTGCACAAGAATATTTGGCCCTCGGCATTGAGGTAATTTTGCCTCCAATTCCCTAAAGTTTCTTTATCATCCCGCTACTAAAAAATTAATAGGCTTGGCCTTCCTCGCGCTAATGATGTTGTACTCACAATTTATAAAGCCCTCATTATTATAATTGATATCTAAGATAAAACCATTTGGTCTGACAAACTTAGCTTTTGGATCAATGAAAGACCCTCAATCTAATATTCTTTATTTCAAATCAACATGACCCTTCACTTGGAAAGGGACATGACACAAAACTAGGTAGTGTTTACTAATGTCTTTAGATAATTGACGAAGAGGCAAAGGATGTAGCATGTTTTTTTGTTAATTGTGGTTCACGATCACTGAGTGGCTGCTACATCTGCGGGTAATAATCCGAGCAGATCCACTCGAAGGGATCTACTCACTAGCTTATCTGGTCGGGCCTAACCCCAAGGTTGTTGAGGAGATTTGACCTCGTGACCTCCCAATTGGCAAGGTACTTAGCAATAGGAACTCGACCAATTGAACTATCCCTTAGGGCTTAAAGGATATAGCATGATACTAATGATGAGGATACCAATATAAGTGATGGTGGAACCATGCTTGTTGTTTAGGTTGTCATTTGAATATTCTTGCTTGTTTATTTATAAGCAATTCCCTTCAAGTTCTAATATAATCACTAACGTATTTTGGATGGAATTTCTAACTTCATAATAATATTGTTTATTGTTTATGAGTAGCACAAATTTACTCTTAAACATTTTTGGAAAATGATTCTCCCAACATTCCTACTCCCATTTTTACTCCCATTTTTTCTCTATTTTGCTTAGAACTTTGGTAATGATAGTCAACAGTGTTGAGGATGCGATTTGATGGGAATTTCTGATCATTCCAAACAAAATATTGAACAGAGCAGAACAATGCTCTGATACCATGATGGAAATTTCTGTTGATTTCAAACTCAAAAGAAATTTGCACAGAGAACAACGCTCTGGTTTTATATAGGATCTTAATCATATAAAATAATAATAAAAATTGTTACAGAATTGTCTTCCTCGACTCAGAGGGATTTACAACAGGAACTTCAGTTCCAGAATCTGATTCCACTATCTCAGAAAATTATATCTTCAGCACTGCTGTGCGTTTCAAGAAAAAGAACTCTTCTTGGCTAATACTCTACACTCGTCACTGCTCTTGCATTTTTTTTATATAATGAACAACACAAAATATCTTTTCAATACGTGTTGCTTTTCCCCATACTTCCGTGAAATAAAAAATAATAAAATTTAAAATTTCACCTACATTTACCAACCCTAGTAAATATCATTAATTACACGGCTGAAAATATCCTACTGGAATTTAATGCATGGCTTATCACAATATCACACCATCGCATCGCAAGAAGAGAAAGGATGTGCCACCGCTTCTATAACCTTTAAATCATGCGATTTGCGATATGCGATCAGATTGCATCGCGAAATCGCAATCGCATACAATCTAAAGGACACGGTGAAGGTTGACAAGAAAGGAAGTGCGATATGCGATCTGCGATCGCATCGCAGAGAAAAAATCTGCAGTTTGAAATTATCATTCCAACACTCCCCTTTAATTTTAACTGCTGGGTTTTTTCTGCATACCCAGGCATTTCCTGAAATGATCAAAGCTTTTCTTTGCCAATGGTTTTGTCAAGATGTCAGCTAACTGTTCCTCTGTTCTGCAGTGCTGCAAAACAATCTCACCATTGTTAACCAATTCACGTATGAAGTGAAATTTGGTGTCTATGTGCTTTGTCCTTTTATGAAAAATAGAATTTTTAGACAATGCTATTGCTGAGCTATTGTCACAGTAAATGGCTGTGCCCTTTTCTTGTTCATGACACAAATCTCTGAGAACTCTTCTCAGCCACACTGCTTGGCATGCTGCTACTGTTGTTGCCACGTACTCTGCCTCTGCTGTTGACAAAGACACAACTGGTTGCTTCTTGGAAGCCCATGAGATGGCTCCTAATCCCATATGAAACACATATCCTGATGTGCTTTTCCTATCATCAACACTTCCAGCCCAATCACTGTCAGTGTATCCTATCAACATGAAACTTTCAGAAGAGGAGTATAAAATACCAAACCCCTTCGTTCCATTCACATACCTTAGAATCCTCTTGGCTGCCTGCCAATGAGTCTCTTTCAGTCTTTCCATAAATATGGAGATTAAACTCACAGCGTGCATAATGTCCGGCCTGGTTGCAGTTAAGTACATAAGGCTGCCAACTATGCTCTTGTACAATTTTTGATCAAAATCCTTGCTGTTGTCTTCTTTGGTCAATTTCAACCCCACTATAGTTGGAGTCACAACTGCTTTGTTGTTCTGCATGTTAAATCTCTTTAACACTGCTTCTACATATTTAGCTTGAGAAATGAAAACGCCATTTTCACTTTGGTCTACTTCAATTCCAAGAAAATATCTTAAGAAGCCCAAGTCAGTCATTTCAAATTCACTTTTCATGACTGCTTTAAAATCAACAATGAGAGAAGCATCATTGCTAGTAAAAATCAGATCATCTACATATAAGACAACAATAATAATCTTACCGTCATTCTCCCTTATGTAGAGTGTGGGTTCACCATCACATTTATCAAACCCATTCTCAATCAGATAAGCATTTATTCTGTTGTACCATGCTCTTGGAGCTTGCTTCAGCCCATAAAGAGCCTTCTTCAGTTTACAAACTTTATGCTCTTGGCCTTCAACTTCATAGCCCGAAGGTTGATCAACATAAACCTCTTCTTTTAACACTCCATTCAGGAATGTAGATTTAACATCCATCTGATAAATCTTCCATTTGTGTTGTGCTGCAATAGACAACACTGTTCTGACTGTTTCCATCCTTGCTACTGGTGCAAAGGTTTCATCATAGTCCTTGCCTTGTTGCTACTTGTAGCCTTTCACAACAAGTCTTGCTTTGTGCCTGTCAATCTTACCTTCAGCATTGCTTTTGGTCTTGTAGACCCACTTAACTCCAATGGCATCTTTGCCTTTAGGGAGGTCCACTAACTCCCATGTTTTACTCTTCTCAATTGCACCAATTTCTTCATTCATTGCTTCAATCCAGTTATCTTCATTTACAGCATCTTCAAAATGGACTGGGTCATCAACATGACAATATAAAGCGAATAATGAATTCAGACTGGTATTGTTACTTACCTCTCCTTGTTCATAAATCTCATTCAGATTTCTGAATCTTGGTCTTCTTGGTGTGCTTGGAGTTCCATTCGAACTTGAGGGTATTTCTGATCCCTGTGGTGTGCTTGGAGAAGCACTTCCTTGACTTCTTAAGGCTGTTCGAATTCCAGTTTGTGGTGTGGTTTGTTGTACTTGCTGTGGTGGAGGAGGAGCCACCAAGGAAGGATTATTTGCTTCTGTCCCTTCCTCTTCTTCTTCGTGAGACACAATTGTCTTCACATTCACTGTCTTCTCTAAGCTTCCATCCCAAGCTTCATCTTCAATAAACTGCACATCTCTGCTTACTATCAATTTCTTGGTGGATGGATTATAGAGTTTGTATGCTTTTGACTCATCACAATAGCCAATAAAGACACACTTCTCCCCCTTACTGTCAAGCTTCTTCCTTCACTGATCCGGTACATGTGCATATGCCACACAACCAAATACTCTCATGTGAGTGACAGTTTGCTTTTGACCACTCCATGCCTCTTCTGGTATTTTGTTCATGACAGCTTTAGTTGGGCATCTATTCAAGATGTAAACTGCGCAAGTAACAGCTTCTGCCCAATACTCATGTGGCAAGTGCTTTGCCTTTAGCATACTTCTGACCATGTCAAGAATGGTCCTATTCTTCCTTTCAGCAACACCATTTTGCTGAGGTGTATACCTTGCGGTGAACTGCTTTTGTATGCCATTCTCTCTGCAAAAACGCAGAAAATCTTGGGAGATGTACTCTCCTCCTCTATCTGTTATGAGCACTTTGATATAATGCCCACACTGCTTCTCAACAAGAGTTTTGAAGTGGCGGAATTTTTCAAACACTTCACTCTTTTGTTTCAGCATATACACCCATGTCTTTCTGGTGTAAACATCAATGAAAGTTAAAACATATTTATTTCCGGCAAATGATGGTGTTTGCATCGGTCCACACACATCAGAGTGAACAATTTCCAATGGTGCTTTTGCCCTTATACTCTTTCCTGTTGGAAAGCTTTCTTTGTGTTGCTTGCCCAAGATGCAGCCTTGACAAAGGCTGTCTGGTTTCTCGATCAATGGTAATCCCTTTACCATTCCCTTTCTGTGCAACAGATTCAGGCCTCCGAAATTGAGATGTCCAAATCTCAAATGCCACAACCAATTCACATCTTTCACCTGTTCCTGAAAGACTTCTTGTGTTACAGCCGCAATAGTTCTGCCTTCCTTCAAATCTGCCTTGAGTTTGAGAGGAAACATTCTATTACTGGTCATCTGCACCTGTGCAATGATCTTCTTACTTGGAGGTATGTCTCTGATAGTACACAAATCATCTTTGAAGAACACGTTGTAACCTTTGTCAATGAGTTGTCCAATGCTCAAAAGATTACATTTCAGACCAGGTACATAGTATACGTCTGGCACAATCATCTGTTCTCCATTTTTTGCTCGAATACTGACTCTGCCCTTACCCTTGACAGATATTTGACTATCAATCCCTGTTGTTACCTCAGATTTCACATTTTCATCCAGATTGGCAAACATTGCAATATTACCAGTCATGTGATTACTACAACCTGAGTCTAAGAACCAAAAATCTTCTTGTTTGTCTTGTGCAATGTTACATGTTAACAGCACATTCTTTGGATTCTTATCTTCTTCATTTGCAAAATTAGCATTCTGCCTATTATTCATGTCACTTTGTTTTTTCCTACATTCATTGGCATAGTGCCCATATTTATTACAATAATGACATTGGACTTGGGATTTGTCATACCTTTGTCCATGAGCTTGCTGTTTGCTTGAACCTTCATCTTGGTTCTGATTGCAGCTCCTTCCACTTGTGCTTGCAGGATAATTTCTGCCTCTGTTTTGGTTTCTTCCACGACCTCTGTTATTTGCTCTTCCTCGACCTCTTCTTTGGCCAAAAGACATCTGAGTCTTGAGTGCTTGCTCAAGTGAGGAATCTGTTCTTCTACTCAGTCTGTGTTCATGAGATATAAGAGAAGCACTCAGTTCATCTACTGTGAACTGTGAGAGATCTTTTGTCTCTTCTATTGCTACCACAATAGATTCAAACCTTGAGGGTAAAATTCTCAAGATCTTCTCTACAATCCTTCTTTCTTCAAGAATCTCACCATGAGACCTTATCTGGGTTATCAAGCCAATAACCTGAGTGAAGAATGAATCTATTGTATCAAATTCCTTCATGCTGAGATTTTCAAAGTCTCTCCTCAACATCTGCAACTTTGCAGTCTTCACCTTCTCCATGCCTTGATAGGCAGTTTTGAGAATATCCCAGGCCTCCTTGGATTTTTTTGCTGCTGCAATTCGCGGAAAAACACTTTCATGTACTAATTGGAAGAGGAAAAAGAGGGCTTTGGCATCCTTCTTCCTGTCGCTCTTCAACTGGTCTCTTTCTGATACTGTCAAAGCAGCCAACGCTGTTGCATCTGCAGGTTCAACATAGCCAGTTTCAACCAGCTCCCATATTCCTTAAGAAGCAAACAATGCTTTCATTGTTATGGACCAATAACTGTAATTTTTCCCATTAAACTGTGGCAGTTGGGGATTTGTCAAACCAGTTCCAGCATCTGCCATCTTAACCTGTGTAAATAAAGAAGAGATACTGACAAAAAAAAAAAGCAAAAACTTTCTCTGCTGGAAGAAAAAAAAAATCTGCTCAATAAGCTTCTTACAGCTCCTACAGTGAAAAAACAAACTCTTATTTTTTTTTTACTCACTGAGTGCCTAGACTAGCTCTGATACCATGATGGGAATTTCTGATCATTCCGAACAAAATACTTAACAGAGCAGAACAATGCTCTGATACCATGATGGAAATTTCTGTTGATTTCAAACTCAAAAGAAATTTGCACAGAGAACAACGCTCTGGTTTTATACAGGATCTTAATCATATAAAATAATAATAAAAACTATTACAGAATTGTCTTCCTCGACTCAGAGGGATTTACAACAGGAACTTCAGTTCCAAAATCTGATTCCACTATCTCATAAAATTATATCTTCAGCACTGTTGTGCGTTTCAAGAAAAAGAACTCTTTTTGGCTAATACTCTACACTCGTCACTGCTCTTGCATTTTTTTTATATAATGAACAACACAAAATATCTTTTCAATACGTGTTGCTTTTCCCCATACTTCCGTGAAATAAAAAATAATAAAATTTAAAATTTCACCTACATTTACCAACCCTAGTAAATATCATTAATTACACGGCTGAAAATATCCTACTGGAATTTAATGCATGGCTTATCACAATATCGCACCATCGCATCGCAAGAAGAGAAAGGATGTGCCACCGCTTCTATAACCTTTAAATCATGCGATTTGCGATATGCGATCAGATCGCATCGCGAAATCGCAATCGCATACAATCTAAAGGACGCGGTGAAGGTTGACAAGAAAGGAAGTGCGATATGCGATCTGCGATCGCATCGCAGAGAAAAAATCTGCAGTTTGAAATTATCATTCCAACACGATTAATACTCTAGGGCTTATGTTGGAATCTAGTGTATCCTCTAGCTCTAATTTGCCTTCTTTCAAGTTTTCCCAAAAACATAGAATTGTATAAATTCCACCCATTGTTATTACGTGTATGGGCATATGAAAAAGTCACACATCAAAACTTAATTATAAAATTTAGTGAATTTGTTTTTAAGTATCTCACTACGTCACACGAGACAAGGGTGTTTGGGTACATTATAATAATGAAGTGTACAAGAATGATTAGTGATTGGGTTCATTATCGTAATGAACACTATTGTTGGAATCATGCCTAGAATTTGACGACCTGCGACAGGGATTTAGTTCCGAGACCCGTATTTGACATGCACACATTAAATTGACACATCAACAATTACTTCTTGTAAAATTCCAAACCCTCACATTGACATTTAAGTGTGTCTAGTAATTGTCGTAAATTCGAGTACCTAATATAACACATAGCTTGTCAAGGGAGGTGCCATGTCATCACTAATTGTTAAGGTAGTAATTAAAAAAATTAAATTAATTGTATGTGACTTGTACTTGTCCGATTTTTCCAAATTCCAAGCCAAATACTTATTACCTACCATGGAAACTACCAAATTTGGGTTTCAACATCCATTCATTTGAGTCTTGGACTTCGTTTTTCTTAATGTTGTCGGTTTGCTCTGCTTTGGTGGTGAAACCTTGCTAGATTAATTTTTAGGGGTTGAATTCATTCGACTTATTTTCCTTAAATGCTACTGGGTTTGTTTTGCTTCAATGGTCCAACCCTACTCTATTAATTTTCAGTGGCTTTACTTAGTATTGGGCCAACTTCTTGATAGTGGGTTAACAAGAGTTTTACTAATAAATTCAAAATATATTCGTCCTGAGATTCTTAAGATCCTTCCATGTTTTTACATCATAGCTTCTTGTAATAAGTGATTATGTACATCAATTTCTTTCTTATATTATTTGCAAACTTTTCATTGAATTTGAATAATGTTTTTTTTTTTAATATTAAAATTTTCATAAATCATGAAATTTCTTCTTATAATTCATTAGAGTCATTGACTTTATTTTTTTTAATGATTTTGGTTTTCTCAACTTTTTCTTAATGATTTTGGTTTGCTCAACCCCTGTGGTTCAACTATGTTATGTTAATTTTTAGAGTAATTGACTTTGTTTTTTTAATGCTCGTGGTTCAACTATGCTATGTTAATTTGGAGGGGTTTATTCATTCAACTTTGTTTTTCTTTTTGTTCGACTCCTGTGATTCAACTATGTTATGTTAATTTTGAAGGGTTTATTCATTCAACTTTGTTTTTCTTAACATTGTTGGGTTTGCTTGGGTTCTGTGGCTCATCCTTACTCTATTAAACTTTAATGGTTTTACTAAGTGTTGGGCCTCTTTCATTAGATTGGGTTTACAAGAGTTTTACTAGGTATGGACTCTACTCCAATGGGTTTGCTCTAGTTCATCAATTTTGAAGGCTTTTATTGTGTTCGGTGGCCAGTGAACTTCTCTTTGGGTCAGTGGCATTCAATTAATTTTCTTTACTTAGCTCCAATAAATTGATACATGTTAATTATCATATTTCAATTAATTTTCTTTACTTAGCTCCAATAAATTGATACATGTTAATTATCATATTTCAGTAAAAAAAAAATTCTAAAAAATTTTAATTTTCAGATTTATAAAATCTAATTCAAATAAACTAATTTTTCTTTTACATATTTATTAGATTTTTATTATCCATATATGCTATGTAAATATTCAACCACGCTTTGTTTTAATAATACAAATTACACAAATTTTTGATTACATTATAATGTTTATTTTGAATATTTTTATATAAAAAAAATACAACGTAAATACGTAACTGAAAAGATATAATAATAAAATTTATTTGAAAAAAAAACTTTAAAATTTTAAAAATTTACCTCAACAAATAAATATCATCACGTTTTCACTTAGGAAACAAAATAAAATTGAAATTCCATTGGGAATCATTCATACACAAAATATTTTATTTCAAGAATTTTACCTAAACAAACAACTTACCACATGTATTTACTTGATAATTGAGCGGCAACTACAAGCGCGCTGTCCAATATTTTGACTTCATGATGAACTTCGTACTTTTCCTTTAAACCACGAAGGATGCTGATAGTATCAGTCACGCTAGGTTCAGCCACATCCACCTGCCCCAAAATAGTAATAGTAGTAAATTATTAAGACAGAGCGCTATAAATGCAAAAAAGCCAAATCAATACTTGTATAACCCGGTTAAGCACTCACCTGCTGGAATCGTCGCTCAATTGAAGCATCATTCTTTACATAATCATGGTACTCTTTTGGAGTAGTTGCTACAATGCACCTAAGTTGGCCCTCAACAAGCATTGGTTTTACTGGATTATTCCACAACCAAACCCTAAAATCAGTGACTTCGAATAATCCTTAATCTACGTTAATAACATATATGATTATTGGTTGAACAAAGTGTTTAATCATACATAACCGAAGCACGGTTCTCTTACGGGTACCCAGAATCGAAAGAATTCCGTCAATAAAGAGAATAACTTTTCCCTGTGCATCTTCCACCTCTTTCAGTACAGACTCAAGTCGCTCTGTAAATTCCTCCCAATTGGCACCAGCCTCAAGGGCTTTCATATCCAAGGCTATCAACCTTACATCTAGCAAATTGCTGTGTAAAACCATTTGAAAAACAAAACTAATTAGCTTCTCTGTCAACAGCTTCTCTGTCAACCTTGCAAGCTGAAAATAATCCTGCAACCAAATATCCACTGAAACGCTGTACACGTGTACAAGCAGCCTTCCTACAAACTAAAATTTGCAAGCGGCCGAAGCATATAAATATATGCAGAAGAACTTACCTCGGTACATCCCCTCTGACAATCTTTTGTGCCACGCCTTCAACCACAGCAATCGTTTCAACGCCAGGCTCTCTAGTGAGCACAGGATTGCTCGTATTCCTCTCAGACAAAATCATAATAACTCTCTGGATTTCTTTATCTCTACCCATGACAGGATCAAGCTCCCCAGCAATTTCAACCAAATCACGGCCATATGTTTTCAAGTTTTTATATTTATTAGCAGTATCCACCATTTTGTCCCCTCCTCCGAGATTCTCCACTTCAGATATCAGTCTATCTACACTCACAGCTGCCTCTCTGAATTAGTGCAGCAATTATAATGTCTGTAATATTATTGGAGTTCAGTTTTTATTGCACTCTGTCAGAGAAGTTCTGTGCAGAACTAAAGAAAGTCTTCCTCTTTCTTACACCTACTACATCATCAGAAATTGAGCGGCCTCACAAACAGAAAATATAATCTTTAGAATTGTGGCCAAAGCTCGTCAAAAGTCGTGTGTTTTTTTTTGTTTTTAAAGTTTTTTCCTCTTCTTCCTCTTCTCAAGGAAGAGGCACAAAGTTACCACAATCATTACATAGAAATGGTAATATTTCGAACAACAAAATAATCAATCTATCTGGCACATCTAAGTAAGGAAGAGGCACAAAGTTAACACAATTATTACATAGAAATTGTAATATCTTGAACAACAAAATAATCAATCAATTTGGCACATCTAGGTGTTTTAGTTAAAAATAATTGTAATTAAAACACTGAACAACCGGATCTGAAAAAGAAGCTTTTATTTATATTAATCACTGAAGAAAAGGTATATGCCCATATAATAAATTTCAAGCCCCTACAATGGCATGCATGGCTGCTTATCAAAATGAGAAGACAAATACAATTAAGCACAATTGTGAACCTGGATAGATCCATGAGACAAAATAACACCCACTGGGTTTTCGCCCCTGGGATCAAACTAGGACTAAATGAGAAGACAAATACAATTAAGCACAATAGTGAACCTGGATGGATCCATGAGACAAAATAACACCCACTGGGTTTTCGTCCCTGGGATCAAACTAGAATTAGAACCATGATGGATCCACCATACAAAATAACACCCACGAGGTTCTCCCTAGGATCAAACTGGAACTTGAACCTCAATGGATCCACGAGACAAAATAAAACTAGAACTTGAACCTGGATAGATCCACAAGACAAAATAACACCCACGGTTTTCATCCTTGGTATCAAAACACCAAGTTCTCAAGAAAAACACAAGAAGATAAATATCAAATGCTTAGTTTCTATCCCTTTTATAGGCTTGATGGACTCTCTAATGACCCTATTTTAACAGATTCTGTCCATTTTGACTAAATCAAGAAAGGGAATATTACAGAAATTCTCAATGAAGTAGTACAAAGTCGTTCATAAGGAGCATCATGCATGTCAATAAAATTTGAACCTGAGTGGAGAAGTTTTTATTAAACCCTCCCAACTACTTAGGCTACAATAGACCAAAGCTCATCAAAAGCCTTATATTTATAAAAGATAAGAGGAAAAGAATCGAATAAGATTCCCAAATAAGAAGTCATCAGAAACTACTACTTAGAGAGGTCACTGGCCATCAAAGTTCAGATATACACACTTGAATCTCAAAAATGATAAAATCTGCTTAAAAATTCAGTAAAACCTTATTATTAATTAAAACCTAATGCATGTCAATAAAACTTGAACTTAAATAAAGAAGTTATTATTAAACCCTCCCAATTACCTGAACTTAAATAAAGAAGTTATTATTAAACCCTCCCAATTACCTAAACTACAATAGACCAAAATAATGGTAAAAGATAGAAAAGAAACCGAGTAAGATTCGCAAATAAGACGTCATCAGAAACTGCTCACAGAGGAACACATAATTCATTGGCCATCAAAGTTCAGATATGCACGCTTGAAAGTCTGCTCAAAGGTTCAAAAGATGCTATTCAATAAAACCTTATCAATTAAAATCTAGTACAAATTCAAAAGTAAAAACCTAAGATTCACGCGCTTCGCTAACGGCCGTGAAACATCATTTGTCACGAAGAGGGCTTCAAAACGCACATTCAAACGCACTCAAATTATCTATAATGTACCATGAAGTGATATAAACTAAAGCTTCAAAAACCGGAACAAAAAATAAAGATTTCTGAGGCATTGCCATCAGACTCCAGTCTCGAGTGTCAATTACTGTTTTCGGTTGAGAATTTCAACGAAAAGTCACAGAAGTAAAGATTGATCAGTCAATATATTAAACGGTAAACGCTAGAACCTCAGATCCATGTTCCATGTTTTCCTATGCATTTTAAAAAATATGATTAAAACCTCAAAATCACACTTTCAAAGTTCAATGAATCAGAAATCTTGGGCAATGAGGTGATAAAAACTAAGATTCCAATGGAGGAAAAATGCGAAGCATTGACATCAGAGTCTAGACCGCCGATAAAAGCAACAACAGTTTTACCTGAAAACTTCAAAGAAACCAGGTAAGCCGCCACGCAACAATTCTCTGCCAAAGGTTCTGAATTTTAAGCTATAAACACATTAGCGAGGAACAAGAAGAATACCGGAAACAACAGTTCAGCAGCTTGATGAAAGATATGGCTGGAATGCAACTTGTCACTTTATTAAGCGACCTCCCAGCATAGTGATCGACTTGACGCCAGAGTACTTTCTTACTTGGGGAGGAAGATTAGAATCTAATAAGCTTCGCGGAAATGCTTCGAGGACGGCTCTGTCCCAAGTACTGGTCTAAAGTATTTTGACCAATTACTTTTGAGAAATTCTTTTCAATTTCCCTTTCAAAAATTATATATATTTTAATGTGTATCTCTCAAAAGAAAAAGGAGTTTCCACCTTTGGTGAATCAGTAATCAGGTGAACGAACTTAACATAAGGGGGATAAATTTAACTATCGAATCAATACAAAATTAGATTTTTAATTCCACATACTTATGAATAATTTGACGTAACATTAAAATTAAATATTATTCAGTAATTTAGTGACAAGATAAGTTAAAAATAACTTATCAATATGTAAATATTTAATTAATCCTTTTCTAATTCATAGGAAAGGGAAAATGTTATATCATACTCTAATGGAGTTGAAGAACCTGTTAAAAAACATAAAATACTTAAACACATGCGATAACCGGTATACCATCATGGAGTGGAAACGCTGTCCCAGCAACAATGCATACGGTTACATACTAGCTTCTGCATACTGGCTTAAAAGAATGAATAAGGAGTAAAAGAAGCTTTACACAGTGGGTAGTGAGTAACGAGAACGATAAAGATTTTAGTATTACAAGGTGGCCAATGCATTCTCAGACATGGGTGGAAACCGCTACATTGATAAAAAGAAAATGTCTCTTTCCGTTGTTTCAATTTCTACCTCAAAAATAGCATTGCCTTAAAATTTTCACAAGTTCCAGCAGCCACCAAAATAGCATTGCCTTAAAACTTTCACAAGTTCCAGCAGCCACCAAAATAGCATCGCCTTTAAAATTTTCACAACTTTCTCAGAAACAAGGCCCTGAACTCCTGCTCCAGCTGCTAGAGCGCTCAGTGATATTTGAAGGAGAAAAGTAGCAGAGTCTTCCAAGGTAGGGCTAATCATTCCAGCCGCCACCCAAATAGCATCGCCTTTAAAATTTTCACAACTTTCTCAGAAAGAAGGCCCTGAACTCCTGCTCCTCCTGCTAGAGCGCTCAGTGATATTTGAAGGAGAAAAGGAGCAGTCTTCCAAGGTAGGGCTAATAAAAAATAAATGGGGAGAAAGATGTGGGAAAGATTTTGGTTTAGTATATGTTTTAAAATTGTTTTATTCAGTTAAGAGTGTGTTTCTTTGATTTAAGGAAATAGGTTAACCATTCAAGATCATTAATATTTAGTGAGAATAAAAGTACTGTTGGAAATTTTTTCTGATTTCAAATTCAAAAAGAACAAAGAACAATGCTATGTTTTTCACACACAGGATCTTTAACACACCGGAAACTTAAAACAAAATTATTTGCAGCTGACAGAGTTCTCACACCAACAAATTTCTATTCATTAATAAAGACAACTGTTGTTTACAAACTTCTTCCTCTCTCTCAGAGGGATTCACCAGGAACATTTGAGTTCCACACAAAAACTACTCTGTCTCTCCTTTTGAAAGGATTTACAATGGATTACAAATAAAACTTCTGTCTCTACTAAAGAGATCAACACACTGGTGTGTGGAAATTACATATCAATTTTCTCACGCTGCTGCGTTTCAATTTTTTTACATCGCACTGTTGTGCATCCCTTTCAATTACAATTTACTTCACCTCTGCACTGCTAAAAAAAGAACTTTTCTTCACGCTGCTGGTGGGTTACAATGCATTATTCATCGAATACAGGAACATTACATATATATGACAACAAAACAAAATAGAAGAACTTACATCAATTTTCGCTTGCCATGCTTCCGTAAAAAAGAATTAAATGTTTTTACCAGCCTTTACTTGTGCCCATACTCCCCCTGAAACAAAGTTAAAAACTTCATCAAAACTTACCAACTCATAGTAAATTGCATTTATTGTTTTACTGACATTTACTGACGGTAAGTAAAACTTTTACTTCACGTAAAATTTCATTTAATGTTGGCCTGTACTTCAACCATTGACTTCATTTAAATCGCATCACAGAATCCCATTTGGTCGGAACACAAAATTGGAGCACACACATATGGTGCGATCTGCGATATGCGATCGGATCGCATCACACCATCGCAATCGCAGAAATCACAGCACATAAGGGAGGGTGACAAAGTGTGTTTGCGATTTGCGATTTGCGATAGATCGCATCGCAAATAAAACTTCAGTTGAAATTATTATTTCAACATTCCCCTTTAATTTCAACTGCTGGGTTATCAATCATACCTAGACATTTCCTCAAATACTCAAAACTTTTCTGGTCCAATGGCTTTGTCAGAATGTCTGCAACCTGTTCCTGAGTCCTGCAATGTTGTAGAACAATTTCTCCATTGTTCACCAATTCTCTGATGTAATGGAACCTTGTATCAATGTGTTTCGTTCGCTTGTGAAACACAGAATTCTTGGACAACGCAATAGCTGAGCTATTGTCACAAAAAATCACTGTTGTTGTAGCCTGCTCTTGGCATAGACTTCTTAACAGTCTCCTCATCCAAACCGCTTGACACGCTGCTGCTGTAGCTGCCACGTACTCTGCTTCTGCTGTAGACAATGCCACAATTGGTTGTTTCTTGGAAGCCCATGAAATGGCTCTTGAACCCATGTGAAAGACATAACCGGATGTGCTTTTCCGATCATCTCCACTTCCAGCCCAATCGCTATCGGTGTAGCCAACCAAATCTGAATTTTCTGAAAAAGTATACAAAATGCCAAATCTTTTTGTACCTTTGACATACCTCAGAATTCTTTTTGCTGCCTGCCAATGTGCTTCCTTTGGCCTCTCCATAAATCTGGAAAACAAACTAACAGCAAACATTATGTCAGGCCTAGTTGCAGTTAAATACATAAGGCTGCCAACTATGCTCTTGTACAAGCTAGGATCAAAATCCTTGCTGCTGTCCTCTTTGTTGAGTTTTAATCCCATTACCGTGGGAGTGATTGCTGCTTTGCATTCTTGCATATTAAACCTGCTCAACACTTCATTTACATATCTTGCTTGAGAGATAAAAATTCCATTTTCATTTTGATCTACTTCTATTCCTAAGAAGTATCTCAACAAACCCATGTCAGTCATTTCAAATTCCTCTTTCATGACTGATTTGAAGTTTTCAATGAGGTAGTCATCATTACCTGTAAAAATAACATCATCAACATACAAGACAACAATTAAAATCTTGCCATCCTTTTCTTTGATGTAGACGGTGGGTTCTCCCTCACATTTGTCAAATTCATTTTCCAGTAGATAGGAGTCTATTCTGCTATACCACGCTCTTGGCGCTTGCTTCAGCCCATAAAGAGCTTTCTTCAATCTGCACACTTTGTGCTCTTGTCCTTTCTTCTCATAGCCTAGAGGTTGTTCAATGTAAACCTCCTCCTTTAACACTCCATTTAGGAATGCCGACTTCACATCCATTTGGTAAACCTTCCATTTGCTTTGTGCTACTATGGACGGCACTGCTCTCACGGTTTCCATTCTTGCAATCGGTGCGAAAGTCTCCTCATAATCTCTTCCATATTGCTGCTTGTATCCCTTTACAACCAACCTTGCCTTGTGTCTTTCAATTTTGCCTTCAGCATTGCATTTGGTCTTATAGACCCATTTGACTCCAATGACTTCTTTACCTTTTGGTAGCTCAACCAAATCCCATGTCTTGTTTCTCTCTATGGCATTCATCTCTTCATCCATAGCTGCTATCCATTTCTTATCTTTAATAGCATCTTCGAAATGAATAGGATCATCAACATGACAATACAAGGCAAACAAAGAATTTATTCCTTCATTATAAATGTCACTTAGATTTCTAAACTTCTTACCTCTTTCACTTGGTGTGCAAGTGCTTGAAGATGCACTTGAATTTCCTCCTTGTGGTGTGCTTGGAGAAGCACTCTCATTTCTCCTCAAGGGTGTTCCTTGCTGTCCTTGTGTTGGCGCTGCTGTATGGGGATGCATTTCAGCCATCTCTTCATCATATTCATCATGAGACAAACAGTTTTTAACATTAACTGTTTTCTCTATGCTTCCATCCCAAGCTTCCTCCTCAATGAACTGAACATCTCTGCTCATAAAGAATTTCTTAGTGGATGGAATATACAGCCTGTAAGCCTTGGATTCCTCACTGTATCCGATGAAGATACATTTCTCCCCTTTGTTGTCCAACTTCCTCCTTAGCTGATCTGGAATGTGTGCATAAGCCACACATCCAAAAATTTTCATGTGGGTGACTCCTTGCTTTCTCCCACTCCATGTTTCTTCCAGCACTTTGTTCATCACAGCTTTTGTAGGACACCTATTCAAGATATATACAACACAGTTTACAGCTTCAGCCCAATAATCATTTGGCAAATTCTTTGCCTTCAACATGCTCCTCGCCATATCCATAATGGTTCTGTTCTTCCTTTCAGCAACTCCATTTTGCTGTGGGGTGTACCTTGCTGTAAACTGCTTATGTATTCCATTTTCTCTGCAAAAACATAAAAGTTATTTGGAGATATACTCACCTCCTCTGTCTGTTCTCAAAACTTTGATGCGCAGCCCACTTTGATTTTCCACGAGTGCTTTGAAATTTCGGAATTTTTCAAACACTTTCGATTTGTTCTTCAAGAAATAAACCCAAGTTTTTCTTGTAAAATCATCAATAAATGTTAGAAAATATTGGTTGCCTGCTAAAGATGGGGTTTGCATTGGTCCACATAAATCTGAGTGGAAAATTTCTAAGGGTGCCTTTGCCCTTATGCTTTTCCCTGAAGGAAAACTTTCTCTGTGTTGTTTTCCCAATATGCAGCCTTCACAAAGGCTGTCCAGTTTCTCTATCAATGGTAATCCCTTTACCATTCCTTTTCTGCTCAACAAGTTAAGACCTCCAAAGCTGAGATGTCCAAATCTCGAGTGCCACAACCAATTTTCATCCTTTGGTTGGCTTTGGAAAGCCTCTTGGGAAACTGCTACAATCACTTCTTTGTTTTTCAAATCTGCTCTTATTCTGAGAGGGAACATCCTGTTCCTCGTCATCCTCACTTCAGCAATACATCGCTTGCTGGGTGGAATATCCATGATGGTGCATACATTATTCTCAAAGAAAACATTGTAACCTTTTTGAACAAGTTGTCCAATACTCAAGAGGTTACATCTCATTCCAGGAACATAATAGACATCTGTTATGGTTTTCCTTTCTCCTTGCTTTGTAAATATTTTAACTTCTCCTTTACCCATAACAGAAATTTTGCTATCAATCCCAAGTGTGACTTGTGACTTCACACTTTGATCTAAAGCAGAAAACAAAGCTATATTTCATGTCATATGGTTGCTGCAACCGGAGTCTAGAAACCATATATCTTCACTACTTGTTTCAGCCATGTTACAAGCTAATAGCACATTATCTTGGCTGACATTTTCTCTAGTAATATTTACATTAGATCTATTATTCACATCATGCTGCTTCTTCCTACATTCACTGGCATAATGCCCATATTTTTTACAATAATAACATAGGACATTGGGTTTTTCATACCTTTGTCCTTGAGCATGATGTTATCCTCCTTGTTGGCTGCTTCCTTGACCTTGGTTTTGATTTGGATTGCTGCCTCTTCCTTGAGCATTTACAGGACTGTTCCTTCCACCTCTGTTCTGGCTTCTGCCTCTTCCTCTCTTATTTCCTCTGCCTTGACCTCTTCCTCTTCCAAAGGACATCTGGGTCTTGAAGGCTTGCTCTAGAGATGAGTTTTCATTTCTACTCAACCTCTGCTCATGTGTGATCAGTGATGCATGAAGCTCATCAACTGAAAAGTTTGAGAGATCCTTTGTCTCTTCTATGGTGGTGACAATCACATGGAACCTTGAGGGTAGGCACCTCAATAGTTTCTCCACAATCCTCCTTTCCTCAACTATCTCTCCATGAGATCTTATTTGTGTGACTAGGCCAATTACTTGAGTGAAGAATGAGTCAATATTTTCTGACTCCTTCATGTTCAGATTCTCAAAATCTTTCCTCAGCAACTGTAGCTTTGTTGTCTTCACTTTCTCCATGCCTTGATAGGTTGTTTTAAGAGTTTTCCATGCTTCTTTGGATGTCTTAGATGCTGCTAACCTTGGAAACACGCTTCCATGCACTGCTTGATACAAAAAGAAGAGGGCTTTTGAGTCCTCCTTCTTGTAGCGTTTCAACAGATCCTTCTCCCCCTGAGTTAATCCATTAAACTCATTTTCATCTGCTGGTTGTTCAAAACCATCCTAAACTATTTCCCATAAGTCTTGGGAAGCAAACAAGGCTTTCATGGTTATTGTCCAATAGTCATAGTTTTTACCATCAAATAATGGGAGCTGCATACCCATGCTATCGCTGGTGCTGGTGCCAGCCATTCTTGCACTACTTGACTGTGCTTCAAATACTTCACTGTGTATTTAAAATAAGAGACTGTCTTCAACAACAACACAAAAAAAAACTTGAGAAATACCTTGGATTCTTTTGCCTGAGTCTTCACACTGCTGGAGAAGTTGCTGCAATAAGAATCCTTCCTTCAGCTTCTTTGAACCCTTCAAAGAGCCTAAATTAGCTCTGATACCAGTTGTTGGAAATTTTTGTTGATTTCAAACTCAAAAAGAACAGAGAACAATGCTCTGTTTTTCACACACAGGATCTTTAACATAGCGGAAACTTAAAACAAAATTATTTGCAGCTGACAGAGTTCTCACACCAACAAATTTCTATTCATTAATAAAGACAACTGTTGTTTACAAACTTCTTCCTCTCTCTCAGAGGGATTCACCAGGAACATTTGAGTTCCACACAAAAACTACTCTGTCTCTTCTTTTGAAAGGATTTACACTGGATTACAAATAAAACTTTTGTCTCTACTAAAGAGATCAACACACTGCTGTGTGGAAATTACATATCAATTTTCTCACGCTGCTGCGTTTCAATTTTTTTACATCGCACTGTTGTGCATCCCTTTCAATTACAATTTACTTCACCTCTGCACTGTTGTGCCTTCTTTGCAGAAAAAAAAGAACTTTTCTTCACGTTGCTGCGTGGGTTACAATGCATTATACATCGAATACAGGAACATTACATATATATGACAACAAAACAAAACAAAAGAACTTACATCAGTTTTCACTTGCCATGCTTCCGTAAAAAAGAATTAAATGTTTTTACCAGCCTTTACTTGTGCCCATACTCCCGCTGAAACAAAGTTAAAAACTTCATCAAAACTTACCAACTCACAGTAAATTGCATTTATTGTTTTACTGACATTTACTGATGGTAAGTAAAACTTTTACTTCACGTAAAATTTCATTTAATGTTGGCCTGTACTTCAACCATTGACTTCATTTAAATCGCATCGCAGAATCCCATTTGGTCGGAACACAAAATTGGAGCACACACATATGGTGCGATCTGCGATATGCGATCGGATCGCATTGCACCATCGCAATCGCAGAAATCACAACACATAAGGGAGGGTGACAGAGTGTGTTTGCGATTTGCGATTTGCGATAGATCGCATCGCAAATAAAACTTCAGTTGAAATTATTATTTCAACAAGTACAACTAAAAAATAATTTCAATAGAATGATAATATGATGAGTCAGATTGATTTAAGGAAATAGGTTAACCATTCAAGATCATTAATATTTAATGAGAATAAAAATACAACTAAAAAATAATTTCAATAGAATGATAATATGATGAGTCAATCTGCATTAATTGATAACAATCAGTAATGACTCTCTCCTTACTAGTTTGATAACTGAATTAAGTTAAATTTTCCCACTATATATGAAAAAATAAGAGAAAATTTGAACATCACAGAAACGAAAATTTGAACATCACAGTAAAGAATCAAGGCCTTGTTTCTGAGAAATTAAAACCACAGCATGACGGACAATGGTTTTTCTCGTCGAAGAAAGGAATCGAAATATTGTCACCCTTGCCATTAATACCGTTACATGCTCAGCATTGCCATCATACTCCAGTCTCGAGTGTCAATTGTTGTTTTCGGTTGAGAATTTCAACAAACAGTCACAGAAGTAAAGCTTGATCAGTCAATATATTAAACGGTAAAAGCTAGAACCTCAGACTCCAGTTTGAGTGCCAATTGCTGTTTTCAGTTGAGAATTTCAACAAACAGTCACAGAAGTAAAACTTGATTAATCAATATATTAAACGGTAAAAGCTAGAACCTCAAATCCATGTGTTACTGTGCATTTCAAAAAATATGATCAAAACCTCAAAATCACACTTTCAAAATTCAATGAATCAGAAATCTTGGGCAATGAGGTGATAAAAACTAAGATTCCAATGGAGAAAAAAAATGTTAAAAAATTGCTAAGGATTGACATCAGCGTGTAGACCACCGATAAAAGCAACAACCGTTTTTACCTGAAAACTTCAAGAAACAAGGAAATATAATCCCTAGCATTGCGGCCAAAGATTGGCAAAAGCCTAAATGTAAAAGATAGGGGAAAGGGGAAAGTAATCCAATAAGATTCGCCAATATGACATCATCAGAAACTGTTCAGAGAGTAACACATAATTCATTGGTCATGAAAGTTCTGATATGCGCGCTAGACCTTTAGCGAGAATCTCAAAACGCTAAAGGCTCTGTTGAGTAAAATCTTTTTAAATAAATCTCGTGCAAATTCAAAACTAGAAACCTAAGATCCATGGGCTTCGCTAACGGCCGCGAAACATCATTTGTGTTCACGAATAAATGAAGCCTTCTAATCGCAGATTCAAACGCACACATGAAGTGATGTAAACCTAAGCTTCAACCAGAGGGAACAAAAAGTTTAAGATTTCTGAAACATTACCATTAGACTTCAATATACTAAACACTAAAACTCGATATTTACAAGGGAACAAAACTGACTTGCTGATTTTCTATCCAAGAGGGGTTGGGGTTGTTAAGGAACGGTGAGCTTAATTTGATTGTAGATTCCCTGAATATTTGGGAATGCGATAGATATAGAGGCGGTCAAAATGCTAGAAAATTATTCATAAAAGAAAATGTATCAATTTTTTGAAATATATGTATGGTTATAGAATAAATGACAGAAATTAAGAAAAAGATCCAATATATATATATATATATATATATATATATATATATATATATATATATATATATCTATATATATATATATATATATATATATATATAGTATGAATCAATAGGTAGGTAGGTAGTACCATAGCGGACTGTTATCAGAATATTATGTTTCATTCAACTAAAAGAATTAGAAGGTAGAAAAAGAATTTGAAAACATATGTTCTTATGCATTTGGAAAAATAGGACCAAAATCTCAAAATCACACTTTCAAAGTTCACAAATCAGAAATATTGGGCAATGAGGTGATAAAAACTAAGATTCTAATGGAGAAAAAAAATCTTTAAAAATTGCGAAGGATTGAAATCTTATTGGAAACAGAAACAAGTAGAGCCTTTTTTTAGGAAACAGAAGTAGTAACATATAGCTAGATGAAAAGTTGTGTAAAAAATTAACCTCCAGATCTCAATGAAGAAACATTGGTATATACTTACATGACAAGCTGTGAAAAAAATTAACCTTCTGATCTGGATGAAGGATATGGCTGGAATGTACCGTGTAACTTCATTAAGCGACCTCGCGGCACAGTGATCGACTTTCAGAATAAGATGCCAGAGTACTTTCTTACTTACAAAAGAAGATTTGAATCAATAAGCTTTGCAGAAATTCTCATTCCAGGACGTCACTGTTACATGTGATGGTCTGAAGTGTCTTTTTCTCTAAAGTAAAGCAAATGTTTTTCTGCGAAAAGTATAAAGTATATATATATTTTAATGTATATCTCCGACAAGATAAAATAGTTTCCACCAGTAATTAGTTAAAATAATGTGGACCTTTCGGTCGATGTTTTTGGACTTTGTCTGGCCTCCAGGCTCTGGGCACTTCTTTTCCATCGCGTTCTCCAACAACATCCATTCTCTGGCTTCCAACTTGATGCAGGTCTACCCCTGAAAAACCCAGAATCTCTACTCTGCTATGCATACAAAAATGTATTTCCTGGCAATTCATAATAATATGAGAGCTTATCTCTATTAAATTCAAACACCCAGATTTCATATGCGCTCTTCACTGTTTATCACCAATCACAAATAACATTTATCTCATGATAACCATTTTCCAGTTGTACCCATTATGCACCCATTTTCTGTTGGCTCTACAGACGCTTCAACTCACTATGCACCTCTGACATTTCAATTCAGTCAAACTGCTCTTCGTTCTTCGATCATTCAATTGATAAATACCAGTCTGCAACTTTCATTTATAGCAATCACAGCATTCACATTTGTAGATCAGTAAAACAAAAATACATGCTTACAGATTGGTCTTAATCTCAATGCTATGGGTTCTATCCTTTTTTAAAAAACCGTTCAATTCCCATGCCAGTGATTTCAGAACCTCGGCCTCTATAAAAAAAAACAGTGTCGTCAATTTCTTGCTGAACTTCAACATTGACAATCTCTGCGTAGTCACCTTTCACAATGCCTTCATGATACATTCAGATCCAAAATCCAGTTAATATTAAAATCGATTTCATCATTCATAACCATACATTTGATTCAAACCTTCAGGGTTTTACACGGTTTCAATCAATCAAGTATCACAGTGTAAGTGAATTCAAAACCCCTCCGTTCATAATTCCACCGCGCTAACCTGGAAATCGACCTTCCAAGCCGATATACGAATACCAACTTGAATCGAACCTCGATTCAATCCTCCTCCAGAGTGATCAGTCCCTTTTCTTACATCCCCTTTAGAATGTGTAGATTGAATTCCATTCAATACATAATTTGATATTAACTAAGAATAACGCTTCCCTCATATGCTTTGCACAATAAATTAAACATTCTCTAAACAGAACTTAACCAAGAATATATATATGATTCACACAGAAATTCCAGAACAAATTCCTCATCAATTTAGCCAAATGTAATCAATTAGAAAAACTCACTTGGTTCATGGCCAGATTGTCGGATCGATGGCCCTTTTCAAATGCCCCCAGGCTTACAAACTTCTTGCGTCCAAAACCTTACTTCCCTCTCCTCCCCAAAAAGAAGTTATATCTCAGTCATACCTAACTACCCCTTTCCATACATGAAAGAATTAGTTACAACTCATTCTTTATCATCTTTTAACTAAACTAGACCACTTTTAACTACCTACCCTTATTGAAATTAACACAAATTTAACAACTAAGCCTTCCTCAAGTCTTGCGTTTAGCCACAACATGTGACCATCCCGTCATATTGCTGGCCCGGTCTAGATGCTCCTGCATCAGACTCTCACGCTTGAAAACATTCATGATCTCTCGATCATGTGCTTTCAAAAAGAAACAAAAGGAAAATAAAATTCCTCCTGGATCCCAGACTTTGTCCTGGAGTTGTCCATATGCTCTGCTCCTCCGTTTAGGCTGCATCTTCCCTCTCTGGTCACAATAGTTTGGTGCCGAAATAAGTTTGCCATCATGTTCAATCTCATAATCTTCTTCTTTAACTTCATGAGTCCTGACCACCTGCGCAAGATTGTTTTCTTGCAGAAATCTTTTAGTCACGTCTTCTCCAAAAGACAAACCAACCTCTCGTTTGCGGGGTCCACACTCTGGATCGCTACAAAGTATTCCACACATCAAACCCTCTTCAAGGGGCTCGCGGAATCGAACAATTTCTTTGATACCTTCCAGTATTATATCATCAACGCTAAAAGGACTTTTGCGGACAACAAAAATCTTATCATTGAGGACATGAGCCAAAAGCATGCGGCAAAACACTTCAGCGAAAAGCTCAACCATGCTTCCACTATACTAGAGTCTAGTTGGACACATATACTTGAATAGCGCAAGCATATCTTGAACATGGATGTCATCACAAACAGTGAATCGCTTTCCGTTCAGAATGTTGATGTCAACCAACGATGGCATCGCCTCTAGCAAATCTTTTACTTGTAATAATATTTGGGACGCACATCTTCCGCGCATATTTTCCTGATTCCTGAAGTCATCCATTACTGTTGTATTTTCTCCTTCCTGCTCTAGCTGGTCGCTGCTGTCCAGTTGCATCTTCCTTTGTCTCACACATCTACACTATGTGTCTCCTTTCAACAGAGTTTCAACTTGCTGTGCTGGACTTTTTCCTTTCATCAACACTTCAGTGTGTTGATTTAACTCTTTCAAAGAGTTTTCAATTTTTTCCCCTGCATCATCTATTCCAATAATGCTCCTTTGCCTTGGTTCACAGTTGTGAACTTCCTCCCCTGCTTCTGCTTCTTTTACTGCAAACTTCTTGTAGTCTTCATCAGGTACTGGTGCTTTTAGCCATTTCTCCAGCAACTCTAACTCCTTCTCCCATACATTAGCTTCTTGATGGGCGTTGTTTTCTTTTCCTCCTTGATCCTGTCGCTGACTTCTTGTTATTGTCAGCGCTTCTTCCTTTTCTTCTCCAGTTATGTGAACAACAAAATCTTTCATCATTTCATAAATAAAAAACTTGATTGCAGATTCAGGAGCTACTTTCAGAAAATTAATTCCATTCCCTCTGAAAAATCCTTTAAGACCACCTTCTCTAAAAATATTACTAATAGCTGGAATAACATGAGCTCCTGATGTCTGCACCTGCAATATCACCTTCAAACGGTTAAGAGGCGTTGTGGCGGTTCGAGACAAAGCACCATCAACCCCTCTAGCAATAAGATAATTGGACGCTTGTGTGTGTCTGTCAATACCTTCACGAATAACTGCTTGCTCCCCAATATCTATGGGGCAAACCCTTTCCCAATACCTGTATATGTTTTCTATGGTTGCCTCATGTGGATATAAAAGGAGAAAATCCCGCCACTCTTCAAATGTTATGATTCCATTATTATCCTTATCTATGTGCTCCACGAAACGCGCAAGTTCTTCATCACTCATTTCAATACCTGCTCTAACGAGTGCTTCCCATAGCTCTTCAGGTAAAATGCAGCCATTGTGTTCCACATCTATCGCCTGAAAAATGTGGTAAAGCTCGAGTTCCTTGTCATCCATATACCGCCGAAACTCCTGGTACTCGACACGGCCATCCTGATTAGAATCGCTAACTTGAAGCAGATCCTTGGCATACTTATATTCGGCCGGTATCCGCAATGCCTGTAGACCCCGCTCAATTTGTGAATTGTCAAGGTGCCCACTGTTCATTGCATCAAAGAAATTAAACAGACTCCGGATCCTCAATTCTCTCTCCTCTTTCGTCTCCCTCAAGCTGCTCTTGGAAAGTTGCACCTCCTCTGAACTTCCTTCGAGTGGCAACATCGTAGCCAAGGGCTTATGCAACAAACGATCATCAAGCTGTTGTGGAGCATCAATTATCTTATTTGCGTCTTTCCCACCAGTTTTATTTTCTGTCACCTGTTTCTCTAAATCTAGTCTTTGTGTCAACATTTCAGTGCGTTGACGCAAGTTCTCTTCTGAACTTTTGAGACCCCCACACGATCTCACCACTTCCTCATCATCCAGAGATATTCCTTCCTCTGGCTTGCAGATAACTTCATCTGTTCCATCTGCTTCCCCTACTTCTTCAAGCATTTTCCTCTGAACAAATTTGCCTGCGGCATCTGCCATTATCTTTGTCTTCATCCTTTCTTCTTGAGCTCCTCTCTCTACTGCAACAGCTTCAAACGCACCGCTGCTTTCTTCTTCCGAGTATTTATCTCCTGAAAGATTCTTCCCCATACTTGTGACAGCTTCACAAGATCGCGCATCTTCCTCAGTAAAACCTGTAGTCACAACACAATTGTCAGCTACAAAAATACAAGGTTTTACATTATCCAGCCGATCTGGATTTACCCAATAGTTCAAGAAATCATCAATGATCTCTTCTTCTGTTTCACCAATGGAAACCTCCGCTTTCAACTCAGCTGCTCTGAGTTCTTCACGACTCAACTGTATACTCATCATCTGCTCGAGCTTCCTCAGCTCTTTTGTTAACTGCATGTTCATCTGTTGATCTGCTTTGTGTTGTAGCCTCTGCCACTTCACTCTCTTCCTCATGGTCCAACCATGTCTCTGGTCTTTCATATTCTCCTGTAACAACTCCATCAATAACCCAAGTTGCACTGCTATCTCAGCTTTCTCTTTCTCATACTCTTCATCTGTCAATTGTTGTCTTATGCCACTTACCTTGGCATCCTCTTTCTCCCTCTTTCTAATGTGGCCTCTTTCTGAACCTCTGCTCTCTCCTTTATGACTTTCAATAGTCATCTTCCTCGCCATGAGTTTCTCACCCATGAGTTGCACCAAGCCTCTGCAACAGCAAACTCTTCTGCTGCCACTTACCTCACCAATCCCTTCCTCCGGATCTGGTCTTTTGGTAATCACTGGTCCTCTACTGGAACCTTTCGAGCATTTCCCCACTGCTCCTTCAGGCTTCACTCATCTGCAACTTTATTCAACCTCTGTTGAATCTTCAGGTTCTGCCACATTCACTTAGAATCCTTTGTTGGACTCCTCTATCACTGCTCTACAACTGTGATCTGCTTCTTTCCGCTGAGACTTTCTTCAATCTGCTTGCAACCTGAACTCTGCAAACATCTTTCAAACCAGAGAAAATATCATCTAACAACTCACCTTCAAGATCCTGTTGATCTTGCTTCACTTCGTCAACTGCACTTGCATATCTACGTTGCAATCTTCATCAGTTCCAAAATCTGGCATTCATTCATCACATGCAATTAATTTAACTGAAAACTTAAATCTCCACCCAGAGCTATTCCGGCTCTGATACCACTTGATGCAGTTCTACCCCTGCAAAACCCAGAATCTCTACTCTGCTATGCATACAAAAATGTATTTCCTGGCAATTCATAATAATATGAGAGCTTATCTCTATTAAATTCAAACACCCAGATTTCATATGCGCTCTTCACTGTTTATCACCAATCACAAGTAACATTTGTCTCATGGTAACCATTTTCCCGTTGTACCCATTATGCACCCATTTTCCGTTGGCTCTACAGCCGCTTCAACTCACTATGCACCTCTGACATTTCAATTCAGTCAAACTGCTCTTCGTTCTTCGATCATTCAATTGATAAATACCATTCTGCAACTTTCATTTATAGCAATCACAGCGTTCAGATTTATAGATCAGTAAAACAAAAATAAATGCTTACAGATTGGTCTTAATCTCAATGCTACAGGTTCTGTCCTTTTTTAAAAAACCGTTCAATTCCCATGCCAAGTGATTTCAGAACCTCGGCCTCTATAAAAAAAAAACAGTGTCGTCAATTTCTTGTTGAACTTCAACATTGACAATCTCTGCGTAGTCACCTTTCACAACGCCTTCATGATACATTCAGATCCAAAATCCAGTTAATATTAAAATCGATTTCATCATTCATAACCATACATTTGATTCAAACCTTCAGGGTTTTACACGATTTCAATCAATCAAGTATCATAGTGTAAGTGAATTCAAAACCCCTCCGTTCATAATTCCACCGCGCTAACCTGGAAATTGACCTTCCAAGCCGATATACGAATACCAACTTGAATCGAACCTCGATTCAATCCTCCTCCAGAGTGATCAGTCCCTTTTCTTACATCCCCTTTAGCATGTGTAGATTGAATTCCATTCAATACATAATTTGATATTAATTAAGAACAACGCTTCCCTCATATGCTTTGCACAGTAAATTAAACATTCTCTAAACAGAACTTAACCAAGAATATATATATGATTCACACAGAATTTCCAGAACAAATTCCTCATCAATTTAGCCAAATGTAATCAATTACAAAAACTCACTTGGTTCATGGCCAAATTGTCGGATCGATGGCCCTTTTCAAATGCCCCCAGGCTTACAAACTTCTTGCCGTCCAAAACCTTACTTCCCTCTCCTCCCCAAAAGGAAGTTATATCTCAGTCATACCTAACTACCCCTTTCCATACATGAAAGAATTAGTTACAACTCATTCTTTATCATCTTTTAACTAAACTAGACCACTTTTAACTACCTACCCTTATTGAAATTAACACAAATTTAACAACTAAGCCTTCCTCAAGTCTTGCGTTTAGCCACAACATGTGACCATCCCGTCATATTGCTGGCCCGGTCTAGATGCTCCTGCATCACAACTAGCCGGGCAACTCCCGGTTTCCAACCCTTTTTTTGCGGATGATGCATTTGACTGTTATATTTATATTTATATTAATGAATAACCTGCAGTGGTGGATGCATAGGAGTGCTGAAAAATATAAATATAATAATATTTTGAGCAGGCGTTTCAAATCAAATAGAATATGTTAGGTTTGTTTGTCGCCGGAATACCCATAACCAAACCTTTGGCCGTCAGCATCAAAAAAATTGAGAATTGTTTTTGGTAGATCTTAGATTTTTATGATCCCCACAAAGTAGGACTTGGATTTTAGTTTTCTATTTTTTTATTTCTTTTTGGTTGATCATTAAATATTATTAATTAAAAAATTCTTAATATAATTTTAAATTTTAATTAATTTATTTATTTTAATATTTTTTATTTTATTTTATTTTAAATATCTAAATTTTTAATTTAATTTTTAAAATTTTAATTAATTAATTAATTTTAATATGAATAAAAATAAGAATAATAAACTTATTTTAATGAATATTCTTATTCTATTTCTTTAATTTTAATATATTCTATACACTTTAACTTCATTAATTCTTATAATATTATTATTATTACAAATTGCTTTTATTTTGATTAAAAAAATGTATATGAAATAGTTAATCTAAGATCTACAAGAAAAAAGGTTTCTCTTTGAAACTTTAGTCACTCTTGTTATCTTATATGGATGTGAGGTCTGGGGTTGTAACATCTCTAGAGAATCCTGGAGAAAGATTGAGCAAATCCAAGAAGCGTTTTATAACATATACCCTGAAAATTAAAAGCAATACACCCTATCTTATTCTCCTTGTAGAAGTAGGTCTTTCCCGTATCAAGAGCCTAGCTATGACTAGGCTTCTGTTGTACAAGCACAAACTCAATAATATAGGAGATCATAGACTTCCTAAACTAGCTTTAAATTCCAACCAAAACCACGTAAGGCTCAACCCAAGGTGGTATAAAGACACGGGGTCTGGTAAACCATTGGGAGATCAACAAGAATGATGCATTGCAAAACATTAATAACATTAAAAATAATGTTACTTCTAAGTTCAAAGAAAAAATGTGGTGTGAGAAAGATTTAGCAACTAAAAGAAAATTAAGTTATTATAAGAAGTTCATCAACCCCACCCTAGAAGATCAAAAGTATCTCTCTGTTTTAACTAGCTCAAAGAAGAAAATTAATATAGCGAAGATTAAAACAAACTCTCATGAGCTCCATAATGAAACAGGTCACTGGGCAGTGTTCCTAAAAACACGTGGATGGAAAGGAATCCTTCTTCTTATTGCTCTTCAACAGTTCTTTCAATGCCTAATTCAAATTGTTAAACTCATCTTCGTCTGCTGGTTCTTCAAATCCATACTCAAAAAATTCCCATAAGTCTTGGGAAGCAAGCAAAGCTCTCATAGTTATTGCCCAATAGTCATAGTTTTTTCCATTAAATTGTGGGAGCTGAGTATTACAAATACCCATGTTAGTGTTGGCTCCAACCATTCTTGCACTCTTAACTATCCTTCAAAATGCTTGACTGTGTATTTAAAATAGCTGACTGTCCTCAACAGTAACACAGAAAACTAACTTGAGAAATACCTTGGATTATTTCTTGACTGAGTCTTCACTCTGGAGAAGCTGATGTAGCAAGAAATCCTTCCTTCAACTTCTTTGATGCCTTCAAAGAGCCTGGACAAGCTTCGATACCATGTTGGGAATTTCTGATAATTCCTGAACAGACAAACAAAGAATAATGCTCTGTTTTTAATGCTCTGTTTCTAACACAGGAAACTAAAAATTGTTTGTTGAATACAGTGTTTCAGCAACAGAGTTTGAGCAACAGAGTTTCAGCAACGGTGTTTCAGCAATGTTGAAACTAGAGTTTCAGCAACACTATGTTTTTGACGCAGAGAAACTATTTGCTAAAGAGAGAGTTTCAGCAATGCAAAAAAAAAAACTTTGTATTCATTAACAATACTGACTGTTACAAAAGAAATCCTCTAACAGAGGGATTACACTAGGAATGCTTCAGATGCACTTCCAAAGATTCACTCTGTCTCTGCCTGCAAATTGACACTGCTGTGTCTGCACTTCTGTGCATTACAAAAAGCAAAATACTCTGTCTCCTCTGAAAATCAACCCACTGTCTTTGCACTGTTGTGCATTACACACACACTCTGTTTCTGCTAAAAATTAACACGCTGTATGTAAAAACATTTTTTCATTCTTTTCGCTGCTGTGTATTACATTACATTGCATAGTCAACAACAATAAAAAAAACATTACATGTACTGTAAAAAAAAACTACTTAAAATTTTATGACAAAATTAGAAATTAAAACAAGGTATGGAGAAGCAGACAAATAAGTTTAATTCCTGAAATTTCTGGATGTTGCGGTACATTCTCCATGTCCACAATAAATTCTGATGTTTACTATTTTACCAACTCTGCCATGATTTTGTGTTCTTAAATGTTTGATGTCCTTGATCTCGAAAAACAAAATCTGCATCGTGTAAGGAAAAATCTAGTCTAGATCTCCTGTTTTAATTGGTGCTGCAGTTGAAAGTAGTATTTTCAACATAAAGATGGCTCTATGCAGATTTAATTCTCCCTTTAAATAGGCTACATTACAGGTGAATACCATGGCTCAATGCTAATAGGCTACATTCCATATATATATATATATATATATATATATATATATATATATATATATATATATATATATATATATATATATAACTCTTGCTTATTTAAATTTTTATTTATTTATCATACTTGTTTTATAAATATGGTATTTGGCCCATGGTATTAAAATGGTATTTAGCCCATAAACTTCACCTAAATAAAACCTCTTTTTTAAGTTTCTTTGAATATAAAGAGGTTTGTGGAGTAAATATAAAAAGAGATTTTATTTATTTACCATACTTTTAGTTTATTTATTTATTTATTTACCATACCTTTAGTTGATTTATATATTTATTTATTTATCATAACTATTTTTTGAGTGTTCATAAACTTTTTTATGCTTTAAATTTATATTGTGTTTATACATAATAATAATTAAATTGATTTTTAAATAAGGATGACATTAGATTAAAAATGTCAAATGTTAAAAAATACATGTTAAATGTTTACTTTTACATCTCATACTGGGTTGTAGAGGGTTTCTCCACGCAATAAAAATAACATGTTAAATGTTTACAATTATCTTTACTTTTACGTATACATGTCATACACAATAAATTTACCCCATACTCGCTTGGTCATGCACAATAAATTTACCCCATACTCGCTTGTAGAGCGTCTCTCTCGACGCAATAAACACATTAGCAAGGAACAATTTTCAAGCTATATGGTCAAAAAGTATGTCGTAGTCTAACCATTATGTTTTTTTGCCTTAAAAATTATGGAATTCCGGTCATATTTTAAAAAAATCTAATGGGGATTTTTTTAAATCCAAGTAAAAAGTATCTAAATTCATAATTTTAGGTGCTCTAAACGTTTTTGATAGTGTTGAATCCATTTCCGCCATCAAAAATATGATTCAAACAGTGTCTTTACAAGATTTTTTGAAATTTTTTTGCCTTATTTTGTTTAGTCGTTCGAGCAATTCCTCTGCCTTCCTAGACCACTCCAAAAAGGAAACATTAACATATAGCTAGATAACAAGTTGTGCAAAAAAATTAACCTTCAAATCTGTTCAAAATAATAATCCCAACCACCGCCTTAAACACACTGACAAAAACCACGCTTGCCCAAGTCAACTACTACTGCCTTTTTTAGGAAAAATTAACATATAGCTAGAGGATAAGCAGTGCAAAAAAATTAACCTTCAAATCTGTTCAAAATAATAATCCCAAACAACACTGACAAACATCAGGCTTGCGGAGTGAACTACTGTATGGTTGCGATTTTGTTTCCAAGGACTCAAGTCAGAGCAGAAGTACATGCCTGACCATTCCGCAACAGAGCAGAGAGTTTAATGCATTTAATGAAGTTTAATAAATAAGTATGGGCAAGCATTCACTCCGCAACTATTTCCCACACTCCACAACACCTACAAGTTTAGAAAATCATTTACTATGTAAATTCGCCCATGTTGCTTATTAATTATTTTCTCTCTCGGTGCATTAATGTCAAATTTGTATGTTGAGATAAATATGAATGTAAAAGTCATTTACGTTGTTGGGAAACTTAGAGAGCGAGAGTTTGTGAGGAGAAAATTGTGGATCTGCTTTACAGAAGTTGACTCTGCAACCACAGTGATAGGTAAATGGTCGTAAGTTTGTTATGTTTTGACATATAATATAAAGTTGACTCTGCAACCACAGTGATAGGTAAATAGCCGTAAGTTTGTTATGTTTTGACATATAATATAAAGTGTGGACATATGTTTTGTTGTGGGAATGGTTGCGATATCCTCGACGCAACCTATTTTCTGTTTTAATTAAGTCCCTATGTTGTTGTGATATCCTCGCCGCAACCTATTTCTGAGCTAGTTGACCGAATTTATAAGTGAGACTCCTCTATTTTGCCTCCCCATAAAAATTTTCTAACACGGTATCACAGTGGGTTAAATATTGTTAAGTGTAAAAACAGGTGTTTTTTCACTAACAATTGAAAATTGTTTTGAGGGCAGAATTTTTGAAGTGTATTTACCAGCAGGTAGAAAGTTTTATCTTTCACTCAGAAATGGAAACATCAAGAAAAAACTTAACTAATCTTTAGATATCTTAGTTTAATGGCAAAAATTATGACTAATGGGTTATTACAATGAAGGCCCTGTTTTCTTCTCAAGACATTTGGGATTTGGTGGAGAATGGTTTTCAAGAACCAACAGATGCAGCAACATACAATGCATTGTCTCAAGCAGAAAGAGATTTGTTAAGGGAAAATAGGAATTAGGATTCAAAAGCCCTATTTTATATTTTCCAAGAAGTTCATGAAAGTATTTTCCCAAGGGTTGCAGCAACAACGAAGCCCAAGCAAGCATGGGACACCCTCTACCAAGGCATGGCAAAAATCAAGACATCAAAACTGCAAATGTTGAGAAGAGATTTTGAAACATTTTGTATGAAAGAGTCTGAGAATGTGGACTCATTTTTTACACATGTAATTGGGTTGGTTACTCAAATCAGGTCTTATGATGAGACACTTGAAATAAGAATGGTTGAGAAAGTTTTGAGAAGTTTGCCAATAAGGTTTGATGCCATTGTTGTGGCCATAAAAGAGATAAAGGATCTCTCACAGTTCTCGGTCGATGAGCTTCACGCATCACTGATTTCTCATGAACATAGATTGAATAGAGCAACAAGCTTCTCATTGGAGGATGCCTTCAAGACACAAGTTTCCTTTGGTCAAGGTTGAGGCAGAACAAGATCATATGCTAGAGGAAGAGGAAGAAGCCCACACAGAGGTGGAAGAAGCAACCCTTCAAGGTCAAGTGGAAGAGGCAGTAATCAAAATCCAAGTCAAGGCCCAAGCCAAAATCAAGCACAAGGTCAGAGGTATGATAAATCTCAAGTCTAATGTCATTACTGTAAGAAGTATGGTCATTATGCAAATGAATGTAGAAAGAAGCAATATGACATTAGTAACAAACCAAGTGTAAATTTCAGAAAAGAAAATTAGAACTATGATAGCATGTTTTTAGCTTGTAATGTAGCACAAGAAAAACAAAGTGATATATGGTATCTAGATTTGGGGTGTAGCAACCACATGTCAGGGAACATAGAAATGTTTTCCAATCTAGATGAAAGTGTGAAGTCTGAAGTGACATTAGGGACTAATAGCAAAGTCTTTGTCATGGGTAAAGGAAGAGTTAATATCCTAACAAAGAAGGTGGAGAAGAAGTACATCTCAGATGTTTACTTTGTCCCTGGTTTGAAGCATAACCTCATAAGCATTGGACAACTCATGCAAATGGGTTACAATGTCTTTTTCAAAAATGATGTGTGCACAATTTTGGATAGGCCTCCATGCGGACAATTGATTGCAAATATTCAGATGACAAATAATAGAATGTTTCCCCTAAAGATAAGATCAGATTTGAAGGAAACTATCAATGAACTCACAAGACGATGGAAGAAAAGATGTAACTGTCACACAAGTGAACTATCAAGCAGATATCAAAGATGAAAATTGGTTATGGCATTTGAGATTTGAACATCTCAACTTTGGAGGTTTGAATTTGTTGCATAGGAAAGGCATGGTGAAAGGATTACTACTCATAGAAAAACCAAACAACCTATGTGAAAGATGTATCTTGGGCAAGCAACATAGAGAGATATTTCCAGCAGGAAAGTCAGTAAGGGCAAAGGCATCTTTGGAGATTGTCCATTCATATTTATGTGGACCAATGCAGACATCATCAATTGGTGGTAACCACTATCTATTGACCTTCATAGATGACTACACAAGGAAGACATGGGTTTATCTCCTAAAACAGAAAAGTGAAGTGTTTGAGCACTTTTGCCAATACAAAGCTCTTGTTGAGAAGCAAAGTGGACACTACATCAAAGTCCTCAGGATTGACAGAGGTAGCGAATACATGTCAAATGATTTCCTACGGTTTTGTAGGGAACAATGGAATTCACAAGAAATTTACAACAAGATATACAATTTAGCAAAATGGTGTGGTAGAAAGGAAGAATATGACCATTATGGAAATGGTAAGGAGTATGTTGAAGGCAAAGCAATTGCCAAATGATTATTGGGCTGAAGTTGTCGCATGTGCAACATATATCTTGAATAGATGTCCAACCAAAAGTGTCCAAAACGTAGTTCCTAAAGAGGCATGGAGTGGAAGAAAGCATAATGTCACACACATGAGAGTCTTTGGTTGTGTGGCATATGCACATGTCCCGAATGAGTTGAGGAAGAAGTTGGACAGCAAGGTAGAGAAATGTATATTTGTTGGATACAATGATGAATCCAAGGCATATAAGCTCTACAATCCATTAACCAAGAAGGTCATAATCAACAGAGATGTGTAGTTCATAGAAGAGGAAGCATGGGATGGAAGTTTAGAGAAGACATTCAATGTTAAAGCATGTATACCACATGAGGACAAAAAGGAATTGACATCAACAAGCAATTCCTCAATAGTGACTCCCTCTACTCCTATTCAAGCACAACAAAGCAGGCAACAAGAAACACCATCAACAAATAATATGACAATGTCATGCAGTCAAGCAAGTGCTTCTCTAAGCACACCACAAATCCCAACACCAAGTGACATGTCAAGCCCATCTTGAGCAAGCACAAGAATACCAAAATTCAAAAATTTAAATGAGATTTATGAGCAAGATGGGGTTGATAGCAGTGCTGGTCTGAATTCATTATTTTCTTTGTTTTGTCATGTAGATGACCCAACATATTTTGAAGATGCAGTCAAAGAAGAAAAATGGGTTGCGGCAATGGAGGAAGAAATAGAAGGAATAGAAAATAATGATACATGGGAGTTAGTGGACTTGCCGCAAGGAAAACAAGTCATTGGAGTAAAGTGAGTCTATAAGACCAAAAGCAACATTGAGGGAAATATTGAAAGGCCCAAAGCAAGGCTAGTTGTTAAAGGATACAAGAAGCATCATGGAAGAGATTATTCAGAGACGTTTGTGCCAATCGCAAGGATGGAGACAATGCGTATAGTTGTGGCGATTGTCGCGCAACATAAATGGGAAGTGTATCAAATGAATGTAAAATCAGTGTTCTTAAATGGAATGCTGAAAGAAGAAGTGTATGTTGTGCAACTGCCAGGTTATGAGGTAGAAGGCAAAGAAGACAAAGTGTATTGGTTGAGGAAAGCTCTTTATGGGTTGAAGCAAGCACTGCATGCATGGTATAATAGGATAGATGTCTACTTGTTGGACAATGGTTTCAACAAGTGTGACGGTGAGCCTACTCTCTACATCAAAGAGAGCAATGGTAAGATTCTTATTGTCATCTTATATGTAGATGATTTAATTTTTATAGGCAGTGATGATTTCCTCATTGCTGATTTCAAACAAGTCATGAAGAGTGAATTTGAAATGACTGACTTGGGGTTGTTAAGATATTTTTTGGGCATAGAAGTGAAGCAAACAAAAAATAACATTTTTATTTCTCAAGCAAAGTATGTAGCAGAGATTTTGGAGAGGTTTAAAATGCAGAACAACAAGCCCACACCAACTCCAACTGTCATGGGGTTGAAGTTGAGCAAAGAATATTGCAGCAACAATCTCAATCCGACATTATACAAAAGCATGATAGGCAGCTTGATGTATTTGACCGCCACTAGGCCAGATATGATGTATGCAGTGAATTTGGTGTCGAGGTTCATGGGGACACCTAAAGAGATACATTGGCAAGCAGTGAAAAGAGTAAACATAGCACAGTTTAATAATTAGGGAAAGATTTGGGAAAAATTTTGGTGGTGAGTATGTTTTAAAATTGTTTTTGTTTAGTTAAGAGTTTGTTTTTTTAGATTTAAGGAAACAGGGTAATAATCCAAGATGAAAAGTATTTGTCTGGCCAGAGTAAAAATTTACACTCTTAAAAGACAACCAAAAAAATAATTTCAGTAGAGTGATAACATGATGAATCAATCTGCACTAGTTGATAACAAAAGAAGTTTTCTCATTAGAAGACATTGATTTTGGGATTAATCATTTGGCTAATGGGAAAGCTAATGACATTGAAGGTTACGAGGCATAAATCCTAAAACTTGGAGGTCCTGTCCTCATCCCCCACATCCACAAGCTTCTCAATCAAGCGGTCAAGAAAAGGTTCCCTAAACCATGGACTCAAAGCATCATTATCCCTATTTTTAAAAGTGGGGATACAAATAACCCCTCTAATTATCGGACAATTATGATCAGCCCTCTCCTAGCCAAGTTATATGGTATTATTTTGGAAAAGAAGTTGAGCATAGGGCTTGAAAGTGAAGGTAAGTGGGCTAAAGGCCAAGTGGGTTTTAGAAGGCAGCACTCAACAACGAACCACCTCATTACGCTTAGGATCATTGTGGAGGAATGCCGCATTGAAAAATCCAATCTCTTCTGTTGCTTTGTGGACTTTAGAAAAGCTTTCGATACTGTTCCTAGAAACAACCTATGGAATAGATTAGAAGAGCTAAAGGTTCCTTTTGAGTTGAGAACTGCCGCTATAAGGTTATACGAGAATCTAATTGCCAAGTTAAAAAGAAATGAGGGGTGGTCAAAAGATATTAAGTGTAATATCGGAGTTAAACAAGGTTTCCCCTTCTCCCCTACCCTATTTTGCATTTACATCGACAAGCTAGAAGGTTTTTTAGAGGAAGCAGGATGTGCTGGCACGATCTTAGTTGGGATAGTCGTCATCCTTCTTCTCTATGCTGGCAATATCGTTCTTCTCGCAAGGTGCCCATCTGATCTTGATAAGCAACTTAGACTTCTCAAGGATTTCTGCTCTACCATGGGTATGATTGTTAATACTGACAAAATGAAAGTTATGATTATCAAATCCAAGAAGGACACTTACGCTAATTTTATGTATGACAATAGTAACTTGGAGGAAGCGTCTTGCTACAAGTACTTAGGAATTGATATTCATCACAAGCTCAACTGGAACTATAACATTGCGAAAATGATTAATGGCAGGTGGAAAGCTTATTTTGGTCTTGAAAATAATTGTAAAACAACAAACCTCGTAATGTGGGATAGAAAGAAGTTCCTCTTTGAAACCTTAGTCACTTGAGTTATCTTATATGGATGTGAGGTTTGGGGTCGTAGCATCTCTAGAGAATCCTAGAGAAAGATTGAGCAAATCCAGAAGCGTTTTATAACGTATAACCTCAAAATTAAAAGCAACACACCCTATCCTATTCTCCTTATAAAAGTGGCTCTTTCCCCTGTTGAGAGCCTAGCTATGACTAGGCTTCTGTTGTGCAAGCACAAACTCAATAACATAGGAGACGATAGACTTCCTAAACTAGCTTTAAATTCCATCCAAAACCACCTAAGGCTCAAGCGAGGCTGGCATAAATAAACCAGGGCTTGGTTAAACCATTGGGAGATTGATGAGAATGTTGCATTGCAAAACATTAATAACATTAAAAATATTGTTACTTCTAAGTTAAAAGAAAAAATGTGGTGTGAGAAAGATTTAGTAGCTAAAAGAAAATTAAGATATTATAATAAGGTCATCAACCCCACCCTAGAAGATCAAAAATATCTCTTTGTTTTAACTAGCTCAAAGAAGAAAATTAATATAACCAAGATTAGAACGAACTCTCATGAGCTCCATAGTGAAATAGGTCGTTGGACAGTTCCTAAAACACCATGGATGGAAAGGTTTTGTCATCTATGTGAGAACATGAACATCGAGGATGAAAATCACTTCCTCTTAAAGTGCCCAGTGTACAACCACATTAGATCTCAGTTTCAAATCTCTGTTGCAACACTGACCTTCCTAGCCTTTTACGATGTCAAAATTATAGTGAGCTCGGAAGGCTTCTCTCCAAGGTTTTTGAGCATAGGAATAAAATCTTAAATCAAACTAAATAATTTGTTTCTTTAGGTCGGATAGACCAAAATTTGGTCTCAGTGGACGTTAACCATCGTCATCATCAATTAAATACAACAAAAACTAAAAATATAGAGCATATTAAAATTTTCAGTGAAAAAAAAAATTTCCAAAATACTTAACATAAATTTGGGGAGACACTTAAGCCCATTGCATCTTCTTACTTTTACTTTTAGTTGAAAACCTCTGCTTGACAATAAACAAAATAGAGATTTTTATCACTGAAAAGAAAACATATTTGATTTGTTAAATATTTTATATTTTGAATATGTTATAACAACACTAAGTTAAATTATGAAATATTTTTCAATAAACTAAATTGTAATTTTAACTAATTAATTTTATATTTTTTACTAATTATTTTATTTAGATTTATTTGTAATGTAATTAATTGTTTATTTGCAGACTTGTCACACCCTCCAACAGTAAGAAATAACCTCCCATCAATCATTTAATTTAATTTGACATAATTGCCTATAACAAATATGATGAGGCTGGCATTCAATCATACATATGCTATGATAATAAACAATAACATTATACTATTTTACTTTTGCATTGACATCTGTGTAGAGGCACGTTGGTTGGCCGAAGGCCAAGTTGGCCAACAACAAAAGTCGAGGATATAATAAATATGTTGTACAGTGTTACAATTAATCTCAATAAATGAAAAAGACTCGCCAAAACCTTTTACAAATACTTAGTTCACTCAAACATTTACCAGTTTAGGTTATGGGGTGGTATATTTATATATATAGAAAGAGTAATCATAAAGTTTATGCATATTTAAAGTTAATTAAGTTGGTGGTTGTACACTGCCATTAATATGTACAAGTACATATTATCATTATAAAATAAGACTCTAACCAATTAGAATGTAGAAAAATTAGATTTAAAAAAAATTCAAAAATAAACATTAAATAAAATCATTTAATTTTTAGTAAATTTAAAATTAATAACAACATCAATATTTTTTTAATACGTTATTACCCCACTAAGAATAATAATAATCATTCAATTACATATATGAATCAAACACTATTAACCCCAACTTTATCTATACAATATTTAAATAATATCTATATATATTGATTATCTCTCACACTTATGATAGTCACTTTCATGACTCCGGATAAATATTGCATTTGCTTTTATGACATTGCTCTCTTATTATTTGATTTTGGCATGCATATATAACTACAAAGCAAACGTGTAGATGTTGATTGTTTGCCATTTTCGTTATGTTCATTGTTTAAAACGTTTTCGTTATGTTTTATTAGAATTGGTGGCGGTATACTGTTATTAATATGTCAAGGTACATATTATCATTATAGAGTAAGATTCTAATCAATTAGAATGTAGAAAAATTAAATTTATATTACGTTTTATGTTTATTGGTTGTATTAATATATATGATATTAGGTTGAACATTAAAACATTTTTATTATGTCTTAGTAAAATTAGTAGTTAATATGTCAAAGTATATATTATCATTACAGATTAAGACTCTAACCAATTAAAATGTAGAAAAATTAATTTAAAAAAAAATAATAATAAGATAATAATAATAATTTTTTTTCAAAGATAAACATTAGATAAAATTATTTAATTTTTAATAAATTTAAAATTAATATGAACACCATTTTTGAATGCACTATTCTTTGCTGCTACAACTAAAAATAATAAAACCCAAATTTTAATTGATTCATTGAATGACAGTTGAATCTATTATTTTATAACCTAAAAGACTCTTATAATAGAACAAAACAACTATATTGTTTTTATGGCCACTAAGGGTTTAAATTTGGCGTTTAAATCCGTGCTTAGTGGACGTCTATTTTAGAGGCGTTTAAATCTTTGTGACAAAGAACAAAATCCATAAGTTCAAACGCCTAATCCTTTTAAGATGATCTCAAGTGTCTATGGATTATAGATTTATGAATATTTTGGAAATTGAGGCTTTGAATTTTGCCATGTATTTAATATTTAGGAATTCGTTATAGAATTTATTTAATTTTTATTAAAGTTAAAGTTTAAATATAAATAAAGAAGTAATAATTATTTTTTATTTACACTTAAATAAAACAAAAATAAATAAATTTTAAAATAGTGTAAAATATATTAAAAAATTAAAATTTAAACTTGGAAAAATTAATAATTATTCTCCAAAATATTTTAAAATAAATAAATTAATTTTTTATTTATAAAACATATAGTGAGCTCGCGAGGCTTCCTTCCAAGTTTTTTGAGTAAAGGAATAAAATCTTAAATCAAAATAAATAATTTGTTTCTTTAGGTCCGATAGACCAATGTTTGGTCTCAGTAGACGTTAACCATCATCATCAAAATTTTATTTAAATAATAAATATTAAACTATTCCAATCCCTCGCCCATGCCCATTCATCATCTTTTCTGCAAGCCAAGAGAAGCTAAACACCATCGCAACTTCTCTATTGTAACTGGCTTTGTGAGTATGTGTACACAATTCTCTCGCGTATGGACCTTTTGAAGAGCTACTTTTCCGCCTTCGATCATGTCTCAGAAAATGATACCTTACATCAATGTGCTTGGTTCTGCTGTGATAAGCAGGATTTGTAGCCAAGTGAATAGCACTTTGACTGTCACAAAGTACATCCACTTTCTCCTACGTCCTTCCAATCTCATCAAGCAATCCCTTTAACCAGATTGCTTCTTTACTGGCATCTGAAGCAGCTATATATTCAGCTTCGGTAGTGGACAATGCAACTGTTTCTTGAAGCTTTGACATCCAACTAATTGCTCCACCTGCAAGAGTAAAGACATAACCTATAGTATATCTTCTTTTGTCCAAATCACCTGCATAATCAACATCTACATATCCGCAGACTGATCCTTCACTACCACTAAAGATGATGCAATGGTCACTTGTGCCTCTTAGATATCGAAGCACCCATTTCACTGCTCGCCAATGTTCTTCACCTGGATTTGCCATGAACTTGCTAACAACTCCAACTGCATGTGAAATGTCAGGTCTTATAGATACCATCGCATACATTAAATTGCTTACAACATTTGCATATGGTACATGAGACGTATACTGCTTTTCTTCATCAGTTCTAGGACTCAAAACCGAAGAAAGCTTAAAATGGGAAGCTAGTGGAACATTAACAGGTTTCACATTGTTCATAGAGAACTTTTCAAGTACTTTCTCCACATACTTCTGCTGTGATAACCAAAGCTTACCATTTTTCCTATCTCTGTGTATCTCCATGCCCAAGATATGTTTTTCTGCTCCAATATCCTTCATATCAAATGTCCTAGAGAGCTGAGCCTTTAAACTGTTGATTTCTTCCATGCTTTTGCTTGCAATAAGCATATCGTCGACATACAAAACTAAGATAATGAATATGTCATTGAAACTTTTAAAGTATACACAATGATCATACTCACTTCTTATAAAGTTCTAGCTTGCCATGAAGGAATCAAACTTCTTGTACCATTGTCTAGGAGACTGCCTTAGACCATACAATGATTTCCTGAGCTTGCAAACTAATCTTCTGCTGCGACCTTGTACAAAACCTTCTGGCTGTTCCATAGATATCTCTTCATTCAAATCACCATGTAGAAATGTTGTTTTAACATCTAACTGACAATTAGTGCCAGCACAGTATGAATAGAAACAAGTTTTACAACTGGAGAAAAAATCTCATGAAAGTCTATACCTTCAACCTGAGAATACCCTTTTGCTACTAGTCTCGCCTTATACCTTTCGATACTTCCATCAACCTTCCGTTTCAGTTTGAAGACCCACTTGCATCCAAAAACACTTCTCCCTTCAGGAAGCTCTACAAGATCCCAAGTATTGTTCTTGGCTAAGGAATCCATTTCTTCTTCCATAGTCGTTTACCATTTTTTGCTATCTGTATCATCTACTGCTTCCTGATAACAAGAAGGTTCCCCATCTTCAGTAATCAAAGCAAAAAATGAAGCAGAATCTTCATACCTTTTGGGAGTTTTTCTTTCCCTTGTAGACCTTCTTAGAGCGACTGGTTGTTAAACTGGTTTAGAAGCTTCAACGACTTCCTTTGTGTCTTCAACACCTTTTTCTCCAGAAGTTTCTCCTTCCTTTTGACTGTCACCGAAAGGTCTAGCCTCCAACTGAACTCGTTGATTTGGCGATACCTGTTCTTGTTCAATTCTTTCAACATTTGATTTTAAAAGAGAAGATTCATCAAATGTTACATCTCTACTAATGACTATCTTTCGCAATGTAGGATCCCACAACCTGTATCCTTTCACTGCATTATCATACCCAACAAAGACATAACATTTCGATTTTGGATCTAATTTTGAATGCTAATTTTTAGGAATAAGAGAATAAGCATCACAACCAAATATTCACAAATGTGAATAATCACAAGACTGACCTGTCCAAACTTCTTCAGGAATTTTACAATTAATTGCAACTGAAAGTGATATGTAACAAGCAGTAGATACTGCTTCTGCCCACAACTCCTTTTGCAAGTTAGAATTGTTGATCATGCTTCTGGCTCTTTCCATAAGAGTCTGATTAATACGCTCAGAAACACCATTTTGCTGAGGAGTATAAACATGAGTTTTGTGTCTAATAATTCCCTCATCCTTACAGTATTGTTCAAATTCAATTGAAGTGAACTCACCACCATTGTCAGTTCTTAAACATTCAATAGATTTGCATGTTCTTTTCTCTACCATTGCTTTAAATTATTTAAAGACATTAAATACACCAACTTTCTTTTTTAGCATAAATACCCAAACTTTCGGGAGAAATCATCAATAAATGTTAAAAAAATATAGAGCACCTCCATATGATACAACAGGGGATGGTCCCCACAGATCAGAGTGAATATAGCCTAAAATATCTTTACTATTATGATTTCCAACTTTAAATCTCTGTTTACACTATTTTCCATACACACAATGTTTATAGAAATCTAACTTCAAGGATTTCAGATCGAGTAGAGATTTACATTTCATCAGTATCTGAAGACCTTTCTAGCTCATATGACCTAATCGCTGATGCCATAGACGAGTACCTGCTTCTTCCTTTTCTGACGCAACTGATGCTTCACTGACCTGATTACTTCCTTTTAACCTGTAAAGATTTCCGACCTTTTCTGCTTTCATAACCACTAGGGCTCCTTTAAAGACTTTCAAGACGCCATCCTGGCCTGTAAACTTATAACCATCTGAATCCAACACTCCCAAAGAAATCAAATTTTTCTTCAAATCAGGTACATGTCTAACATTAGTTAATGTTCTAACTGTGTTATCATACATCTTAATCCTGATATTCCCCATCCCAACAGTTTGACATGACACATTATTACCCATAAACATAGAACTACCATTTACATTTTCATACGAAGTAAACCAATTTCTGTGTGGACACATGTGATGAGAAGCACCAGAGTCTAACAGCCAGCTTTCTAAACCCTGAGAGACATTACATTCAGGTGAAGTTTCATCTATCATACATAATTCTTCAGCAGATTAAACTTCGTCTATCATACCTAAATCGACCTAATTCACTTCCTTCTTCAGGTTATCGGATTCTTTTCGTTTCCAACAGTGTTTCTTCAAGTGTCCAATTTTATTGTAGTGCCAACATTTTGCCTTACACTTCTTTCCCTTCGATTTAGATCTGGAAGATCCCCTTGGTTTTTCTCCTCTTTTCTTTGAGCGTCCTCTAGCTACCATAGCTTCTGATGCAGTTGTTTCAGTACTGGATTTCCTTCGTACTTCTTCAGATAAGAGAGCTCCCACGACTAATTCAAACTTCAAAGAATCAGCAGTGCTCAAGCTTATTGAAGTTATGAAGTGATCCCATGATTCGGGCAGAGAACATAGCAAGGTTATGGCTTTATCTTCTTCCTAAATTTTAACTTCCATATCTGTTAACTGGCATATAAGTGTATTAAAAAAATTCAAATGTTCTGCAACTTTTGAACCTTCTTTCATTCGAATACTGTAAAACTGTCTTTTCAGATAAATTCTATTGGTTAATGACTTTGTCATATAGAGTTTTTCCAGTTTTTCCCACAATCCTGACGCTGTAGTCTCTTCAACAATATTGAAGAGAACTTCATCCACCAGGCATAACCAGATGGTACTGAGAGCTCGGGTATCCAAGTCCTCCCAGTCTGAAGTAGTCATGGTTGCAGGTTTCTTAGTTGCCCCGTCCAATGCCTTGTGCAACCCTTGTTGCACAAGCAGATCCCTAACTTTCAGTTTCCAAAGAGAAAAATTGCTCTTGCCAGTGAATTTCTCCACCTCAAATTTTGCATTCTACATCTTGGCCATTTTTCCTATTTTTCCTCCTAGGGTTTCAGTCTTTCAACTAAAGTTTTGTTTCCTTTTTTTTCAAAAAACTTTAATTCCCCTCTTTTAAAAAAAAACAACTCTTCAACAATTTTTTTTCTTCAAATTAATGAAAAAACTTTGTTTTTCTTTCTTCAACTTCAATTTTAATGGAAATCAAAACCTTTTGATTTTCTTTCCTCCAAATCTGAACAAATCCACCCCTTTAAAGAAAAAAAAACTGACTTTGATTTCAATTTCATGTTGTTGTTTTTCTAAAAAAAAAGAAAACTAATTTCTAGAAACAAAATTCCACTGGTTTTTGCCCAAATTAAAAATTTCTGGAAACTTTGCTTTTTGTATACCAAGAATATTTTATCTCCACAAATACCCGGATTTAGATAGCAAATGGCTCTGGGAATGGCTCCCTCTCTACTCCCTCTCTGCTCCAGCACATACAGCGGCAGGCACTTCAGCATGCAGTTCAACGCACTTCAACAGACACGCAGAGGGTTTCAGGCTCTGGTCTTCACGGCCTCCCTTCCTTTCTTACACGTGCAGTCCTCCTCACGCAGAGCAGATGGCTTTGGCTACATAAAAAGCAGAGGTCTCCTCTCCTCACACAGGCAGATGTGGACCGGCAGCATACTCCTCCTCAACACTCAGGAAAAAAATGCAGCAACCTCCTCAACGCACAGGAAAAACACGCATCATCTCCTCACGCAGGCAGATGTGGACCGGCATCGTATGGTATCTCAAGAAAAAACACACAGGAACCTCCTCAACGCATAGGAAAGACACGCAACAATGCGCTGCTTCTGCTTGCCTTCACGCGGCTTCCTCTTCATGCTCCTCACGCAGAGATCTGCTTGCCTTCACGCAGAGACAGGGTTTTGCTAATAGCTTCCATGGGTTTGATAACAGCTCCACGAACACACACACTCACTTCACACAACAATTCCATTCCAAGCTTCCACGCTCCTTCTCCCCATTACGCAGCAGCAAGTTTCCACGCTCTCTTACACGTAGTAATGGCCACCCTCAGCCACTCTTCACAGGCAGATTTCAGCAATGAGTTCTCTCCCTCACGCACAGGCGGATTTTAGCAACGAGTTCTCCCCCTCACGCACAGGAAGATTGCTCTGATACCAATTGTAGTTCGAATAGGGGAAATGAGAAAAGAAAATAAACATTCAATTATACATTGACCAAGAAAGATTCATAACTGACTTGAAAACTGAAATCAAATACACAAATAAACACACATGATTTACGTGGTAAAACCTTGACAGGGTGTCAAGGAAACATCCACGGGGCAAGGGATTGGAATCTTTGTTAAATCAACAATGATCCTCCACGATTACATTTCTCGGGAATTCACTAGTTTTATACAAGCCTCCTCCGTTACATAACTGTTGTTTCAATATAAAACTAACTAGTAGTAACTAATACAATTATTACTCACATTTACATAATTCGTTGTCAAACTTCCAACAATGAGGATGACAAGAACACAATGTCTAGAATCTTTTCTTTAATTTTTACAATTTCACTGACATGATCTATTTATATTATGTAATTGGAGTAATTTAATCTTGTTGTGACAAATTTAATATGAAGTTCATATAAAGATTAGTTAAATGCCAACTTCAACTTCAAATTGATATCTACATTTTATCTTCATAGGATGACAAGAACACATTGACCAAGATTTCTCTTAAATTTGTTATAGTTTTAGTATTCTGAGTATTATATATGTAATTGGAGTAAGTTGGTCTTGGTGTGACAAATTTAAAGTGAAAAACATATAAAGATTAGTCAATTCCAACTTCAAATTTGATACCTAGATTTAGTAAAATGGAAAGAAAAGAATTACTTGGATCTGCCTGTAATTTTTTTTAAAGTTTATATTGTTGGTTTAAAGCACATGGTATTAGTGATACCTGGTATTGAATTCATGGACTAAATGTAATAAAGCTTTTAAATAGGCTTGAGATATTTCATTCTAATGTGCTTGGAGGTGAACAACTCAAAGTTTTGGAGGAGAACAATAAAAGCTCACTTAACCAGATTTGATTAAGGTATATCATTGTAGGTTGTTGTCAAAATATGGTACTATTTCTTTTCACTTGTCAAATAAAAATAAATAATTTTTGCATGGAATCATATAACATATCACATATTTTTTAACCTATGCTATATCACACAAGATTATCATAGACATCTTGCAATATCAAAGATGTAGAAATTCAGGAAGTAGGATTGGTTTATGTTGGTTTACGTTTGATTTCTAGATAAGCAACCACAATGTGATACTATCTATTGGGTGAACTAATTTTCAAAGGAATAAGAAAAATAAATGTGACAATTGGAAGAGGGACAACCATCTTTGAATATATTAGAGAAACCTGATTGTAGGTAGAACCATCTATGAAAAACTACACACCAAAAAAGCAGATACCAATCCCATAAATTCCAATAAGGTTGCCCTTTTTAACTCATAAAAATCTTCGAATTGCAAAGTTATATCAAACAAATGGGTACGGAGGGATTTTTGGTATCACTACTTAAAATGACACTGTGCTCTGAAGTAGCAATCAAATACAAGGAATGTCAAACCCAAAAATCCATGGAAAATTTCTTTAAGACCTAGTCAGATATCTCATGCACACCAATGGGAGTTGATAGGTTCAAGATGGCGTAGCCAATTTAACAATACCGAGTTGAATATTTAGGTACACAAAATGCTCAGAACTAAAAGCTCTATCAGACATAAAGTGCATAGTGCCTAAGATTTTTCCCAACTGGTTTTTTAGAACAATGAACATAAGCATTTGTAGATGGAGGACAATGAATACAAGCATTCGTAGATGGGCCTTGATTCAAGCGCTAGTAGAAGACATAGAACATTGAGTTCTAACACATGCTCTTAGAAATTTAGTCTGGGTTAGATAGTTTGCCAAACAACTCGAATTCATCCCCCCGTGAACTCATCTAGTCTCTAATTGAATGATCTAGAGTAACCTGCCATTCTCGGCTAGAGATCTGAATCAATAAGAGGATATACAACAAATTACACTAAGGTTTAAAACCTATTTGTGACACGAAGTTTTGTGGTGGTGATGACTCATTGATTATTTAAGGATCCAATAATAGTGGCCCAAATCTTTCCTAATGGACCGATCTATCTAGTGAGGCAATTGATATCCTCTATTCCAAAATCACAGTGCAAATTGAATGATAAGGAATGATCAATGAAATGACCTCAATAATGGTGGCTCACATCAATGTTCTAGTCATGATAAGTTTTTTTTTTTAATACAATTGAGAGTTAATTCTCAAATGCACATCTAGAAATAAGGGAAGGGGAAAATCCCTTGGTTAGGTCAATTATCTTTATTATGAAGCTTTGGGGTTGCAAGATGTGTTTAAGAAACATGCATGTGCATGAATAAAAATGAAGTTTGGTGTGGAGGGCATTGAAAAATTGAGTGCAAAAACCACAAAGGGGTCATTGACACTAAATTGGTTGCTATGCATCAACTATTTCCCACATTTTCATATATTAGCCTAACAATGGATGATCTTTGTTCTTCGATCTTAAATGCATATGGAGAAGCTACTAATGCAAAACTAAATATAGGAAAACTCTTCTAATCCTTTACAAATGGACTCCCCTCTATAATATGAAGTTAGAGAAATATTATCTCATGTCAGATTCGGTTAAGTTTCTAGGTCATTATTGTGGTCACCAAACATACTTCAAGAAATTCAAAATTCCATTGGCTCCTTTATGGAAGCGAATATGAGCTATGAGGAGAAGGGGTTTGTGAAATGTAGTAGAACAATTGTAGGGTTGGACCTTCATGAGGGACTAGCAAAGGAGATCTAATGCATTTAGGCCCTATCACCCACATGCAAACGCTGGATAATGAGTATCCCATTCAAATTCAAAAAATGCCAGATATGGCAGTGAGTACCCTAAATCTTAATAAGGATCGTGTCGGTAAAGAATTTTATGCATACAATATTTAGTGAGGCTATAGATAACAGTGCTATTAATTCATTGAAGGTTTTGAAAATGGAAATTATGCATCATACCAAAATAGAGGAAGATACACAAAATTTGGCCTCCATGATGAAAGATGCAAATGTCATTAAGCTTGGTCTACATGGTGATCGTGGGAAGGACAAGGATGCACCTTCACAATCCGAAGGGAAAGTGTAAATGCAAATGTATAGCTGCAATTCCCCTTTGTTTTCTTGTGAAAAAGTTGGACAAAGTAAGGCTTCCTTTCTCCTATTGTGTCACCTTTATAAATCCTTAAAACACAAAATCAAAATTTTTAATTCAAAATCATTTATTTTATTTAGTACATATTTTTAAAATTATTTTAATGTCAAATGTGTATAATAACGACACAGTAGTTGTACAGTTTCGAGGAACATGGTTTCATGTGGTACAAAAAGTGTTTTAAAAATATTTCTTATAGATTGGTGACTTAACACCTACAAGTGCTAGGCTTTTATTGAACTTTATAGATTTATAAAATGTATATGGATCTATCCTAGATCCCTTTTAAGTGACAATATAACTCCTACTTGTTGAAGTAGTTCCATAAACATGAGGGAAAGAATAAACCATTGATGATTTGTCCTTATGTTTTTAAAAATAGAGTTGTGTTTGTAAATTAATATAAGAAACTAGATGAATTTAACAATAGCATACATTAACATTTACACTTCCAATTTCCCATCTTTTAAGTGACAATATAACTCCTACTTGTTGAAGTAGTTCCATAAACATGAGGGAAGGAATAAACCATTGATGATTTGTCCTTATTTTTTAAAAATAGAGTTGTGTTTGTAAATTAATATAAGAAACTAGATTAATTTAACAATAGCATACATTAATATTTACACTTTCAATTTCTCATCATTCAAATATCTAATTTTTTTGCTTCATTTAAACGAAAGATATAAATCCCAATTATAAGAGGTTAGTGGAAACAACATCAAGATTTCTCTTTTATTCGAATTGGACTACATTGAGATCGCGTCACATATCACATAATTGTTCATCTATGCTCTTTTTTCATATGTTGTCCACTTAACAGCATTTCCTTTGCAACATTTGATGCAATTACTAGTTTAATTAAATTACACATCAAATTAATGCATAAAATACACATAATAAAACCAAAAAGCCACTTTGATCCAAAAATCTAACTCTATATATATATATATATATATATATATATATATACCTCTACCAACCCTATTCACCTCTAAATTTTGAAAACTATGAATATTCAACTAATCTTCTATTTGCTTATTATTATTTATTCCTTCAATTTTTCTTCTTTAGTGCCTGAGACGGATCAGGAACAGGATACACAGAAACGGGAATATCTATGAGGGTATTTGCTTTTTCACCAATGTTTTGTTTAATGACCGCCACTCCTGTCCTCTACGTGATAAGATAATGTCTCTTCTTCAGGCATTGCATACTTTACTGGTCTCATCAATCTCCTCTCTCAGGAGCATCAAAGACAGCTGAGAGACAACATTTCCTTCTATCCATCGCCGTAAGGGACGAGCACCATAGACCTGCGAGTACAACATTATCCATTTTAAGGTTATACACAGAATCCCTGATCTGAATTGCACACGAAAGAGGAAGAAGCATATCCAGGACAAAGAGAGATGCAGGGACATGATTACTGGGGTTGGGAACACATCCCCTAGCAAGAAAGAAAGAAAAAAAGTGATTGTTTTACTTACAGGATCATAGCCTTTCCGAAGAATAAAATCCAAAGCTGCATCTGTTACTTCTAATGCGATACCTCTCTCAGCAAGACGAATCTCTACATCTTTCAACTGTAGTCTAACAACTTTTTTGAGCTGATCATGAAGGAGAGTATTAAATACAACTATCTCATCGAATCTGTTAAACAGCTTAGGTCTGAAATGTGTTCTAACCTGCCACAAAATTCATAGAAAGGTGTGTCAGAGCACGGCAGCCACCTTCATGATAATCATATGAAAAAGATGCACAAACGTAGTCCAGACAATGCACATACTTCTTGCATAGCGTTCTCTCTTGCTGTTTCTATTGTTGTGTGGCCAGACAATGCAGCAAGGGTTCTGTTCCGAGATTGGATGTCATGATAATGATTGTGTTTGAGAAGCTAACTGTGAGACCTTGCCCATCTGTGAGTCTGCCATCATCAAGCACTTGAAGCAAAATGTCGAGGACTGACTTGTGTGCCTTTTCAGCTTCATCAAAAAGAACAACACTATAGGGTCGTATCCTTACTGCTTCTGTTAATTGTCCCCCTTCATTATGACCACAATAACTGCCATTTCAAAATCAGACACATCTAACCATTTTAGGTCAGTGCAACAGCAAATTTATTAAGGAAAAAAAATTAAGTAGTGTCGTGTTGTCGAAAAATTTCCATTGACAACATTTAACTTTTCACATACCCAGGGGGAGAACCTATAAGCCTTGACACTGAATGTTTCTCCATATATTCAGACATATCAATCCGGATCAGCTGTTTTTTGTCATCAATGTTGGAAATTTATGAAAATTCCATAACAGACAGACAACAAAAATGCTCTGTTTTTATACTCTGTTTTAACATAGAAAACTCAGAAAAACAGAAAAAAAATCGTTCTCTGCCCTGGTGTTGCAGCAACGTAGTTTGGTTTTGCAGCAACGCTGTAACTAGTGTTGCAGCAACGCAAAAAAAAAATATTTTCTGAAAACCGAATTTCAACAGTGCACAGCAAAAGGGAAGTTGTATTCATGTATAATACTTCCTCTAACAGAGGGATTTTTACAAGGCTACTTTAAAGACAGTTCAAAACTTAAAAAAAACTTCATGCTGTAAACAGAAAATACATTACTGTGTCTGCACTGCTGTACATTACAGAAAACAAAATACTCTGTCTCCTCTGAAAAATCAACAGGTTGTTTTTCATTGCTGTGTCTGCACTCTGCATTGCTGTGACTGCACTCCTGTGCATTTACAAAACACTCTGTTTCTGGTCAGAACTAATGTTGCCGTAACACTCTTTTTCAGCTCAGAACGCTGCTGTAACACGCTGTTTCTTCCTTGAAACATTTTACATTGCTGTGTGTAAATTACATTCATACATTCACGCTAATGCATACAAAAAAAACTTCTGCACTGTTGTGCATTACAAAGAGAGCTCTGTCTCTGTTCCAAAAAAAAAATTACGCACACTGTTGTGTTTTCATTACATTTTCAGATTCAACTAAAAACTGAACTTCACATTTTTTTACTTGCCATAAAAGCAAAACTATACCTGTGAATTAAAATAAAATTAAATTAAAAATCCTACCTACATTTACCAACTACAGCAATAAATTACCATCATTCCGTGAGTGACCACCATTCTGTAATAAATTGTTGTGTAATGGTTGATTCAGGAAAAGACTGGAGATGCGGCTGTTTAATGGCAGTTTCATCAATGTAGAGGTATGGCTGTTGATTCATCAGTACAGGAGTATGGCAAAGGACAAGCCCTGCAGTTGAAAATAATATTTCAACACTCCCCTTTAGTTTCAACTGCTGGGTTATCAGTCATACCCAGACATTTTCTCAAAAATTCAAAACTTTTCTGTCCCAAAGGCTTGGTTAGAATGTCTGCAACCTGCTCCTGAGTTTTGCAATGTACTAGGAAAATTTCTCCATTATTTACCAACTCTCTGATATAATGAAACCTTGTGTCAATGTGTTTCGTTCTCTTATGAAACACAGAATTTTTGGATAATGCAATAGCAGAACTGTTGTCACAATAAATCATAGTTCCTTTTACTTGCTCTTGGCATAAGCTCCTTAACATCCTTCTCATCCAAACTGCTTGACATGCTGCTGCTGTAGCTGCCACGTACTCTGCTTCTGCTGTAGACAATGCCACAATTGGTTGTTTCTTGGAAGCCCATGAAATGGCTCTTGAACCCATATGAAAAACATAACCGGAAGTGCTTTTCCGATCATCTACACTTCCAGCCCAATCACTATCAGTGTATCCAACTAAATTTGAACATTCTGAAGTAGTATATAAAATTCCAAACCTTTTGGTACCTTTGACATACCTCAGAATTCTTTTTGCTGCCTGCCAATGTGCTTCCTTTGGCCTCTCCATGAATCTGGAAATTAAACTAACAGCAAACATAATGTCAGGCCTAGTAGCTGTGAAATAAATAAGGCTGCCAACAATACTCTTGTACAAACTAGGATCAAAATCCTTGCTGATGTCCTCTCTGCTGAGTTTTAATCCCATTACTGCGGGAGTGATCGTTGCTTTGCATTCTTGCATGTTAAATCTGTCCAACACTTGATTTGCATATCTAGCTTGTGAGATAAAAATTCCTTTTTCATTTTGATCTACTTCTATGCCTAAGAAGTATCTCAAGAAACCCATGTCAGTCATTTCAAATTCCTCTTTCATGAATGATTTAAAATTCTCAATGAGCTGATCATCATTACCTGTGAAAATAACATCATCAACATATAAGACAACAATTAAAATTTCACCATCCTTTTCTTTGATGTAGACGGTGGGTTCTCCTTCACACTTGTCAAATTCATTATCCAATAGATAGGAATCTATCCTGCTGTACCATGCTCTTGGCGCTTGCTTCAGCCCATAAAGAGCTTTCTTCAATCTGCACACTTTGTGCTCTTCACCTTTCTTCTCATAGCCTAGAGGTTGTTCAATGTAAACCTCTTCCATTAACACTCCATTTAGGAATGCTGACTTCACGTCCATTTGGTAAACTTTCCACTTGTTTTGAGCTGCTATGGACAGCACTGCTCTCACGGTTTCCATTCTTGCAACCGGGGCGAAAGTCTCCTCATAATCTCTCCCATATTGCTGCTTGTACCCTTTGACAACCAGCCTTGCCTTGTGTCTTTCTATTTTACCTTCAGCATTGCTCTTGGTCTTGTAAACCCATTTCACTCCAATGACTTCTTTGCCTTTTGGTAGCTCAACCAAATCCCATGTTTTGTTTCTCTCTATGGCATTCATCTCCTCATCCATAGCTTCTATCCATTTCTTATGTTTAATTGTATCTTTGAAATGAATAGGGTCTTCAACATGACAATATAAAGCAAATAAAGAATTCATACCTTCATTTGCTGCTTCTTGTTCATAAATTTCATTTAAATTTCTGAACTTCTTACCTCTTTCATTTGGTGTATAAGTGCTTGAAGAAGCACTTGAATTTCCTCCTTGTGGTGTGCTTGAAGAAGCACTTTCATTTCTTCTCAAGGGTGTCTCTTGCTGTCCTTGTGTTGGCGCTGTTGTTTGGGGTGTTTCAGCCATTTCCTCATCATCATCATCATGAGACAAAAAGTTTTTAACATTAACCGTTTTCTCTATGCTTCCATCCCAAGCTTCCTCCTCAATGAACTGAACATCTCTGCTGACAAAAAATTTCTTGGTAGATGGGATATACAACCTGTAAGCTTTGGATTCCTCACTGTATCCAATGAAGATACATTTCTCCCCTTTGCTGTCCAACTTCCTCCTTAGTTGATCTGGTATGTGTGCATAGGCCACACATCCAAAAACTTTCAAGAGGGTGACACCTTGCTTTCTCCCACTCCATGCTTCTTCCGGCACTTTGTTCAACACTGCTTTTGTAGGACACCTGTTCAAAATATACACTGCACAATTTACAGCTTCAGCCCAATAATCATTTGGCAAATGCTTTGCCTTCAGCATGCTCCTCGCCATATCCATGATGGTCCTATTCTTCCTTTCAGCAACTCCATTTTGCTGTGGGGTGTACCTAGCTGTAAACTATTTGTAAATTCCATTTTCTCTACAAAATCGTAGGAATTCCTTGGAGATATACTCACCTCCTCTGTCAGTTCTCAAAACTTTTATATGCAGCCCACTTTGGTTCTCCACAAGTGCTTTGAAATTTCGAAATTTCTCAAACACTTCACTTTTGTTCTTAAGGAAATATACCCAAGTTTTTCTTGTAAAGTCATCAATAAATGTTAGAAAATATTGGCTGCCTGCTAATGATGGAGCTTGCATTGGTCCACATAAATCTGAGTGGATGATCTCTAAGGGTGCCTTTGCCCATATGCTTTTACCTGATGGAAAACTTTCTCTATGTTGTTTCCCCAAAATGCAACCTTCACAAAGGCTGTCCGGTTTCTCTATCAATGGCAATCCTCTTACCATTCCTTTTCTTCTTAACAAGTTTAGACCTCCAAAATTGAGATGTCCAAATCTCAAGTGCCACAACCAATTTTCATCCTTTGGCACGCTTTGGAAAGCCTCTTGTGTCACTGCTGCAATTTCTTCTTTATTTTTCAAATCTGCTCTTATTCTAAGAGGGAACATTCTGTTCCTTGTCATCTTCACTTCAGCAATGCATCGCTTGCTGGGTGCTCTGTCCATAATGGTGCATACATCATTCTTAAAGAAAACATTGTACCCCTTATGGACAAGCTGTCCAATACTCAAGAGGTTACACCTCATTCCAGGGACATAGTAGACATCTGCTATGGTTTTCTTTTCTCCTTGCTTTGTAAATATTTTTACCTCTCCTTTTCCCATAACAGAAATTTTGCTATCAGTTCCTAGTGTGACTTCTGATTTCACATTTTTATCTAGGGCAGAAAAGAAGGCTATGTTTCCTGTCATATGGTTGCTGCAACCTGAGTCTAAAAACCATATGTCTTCACTGTTTGTTTCAGCCATATTACAAGCTAACAGCACATTATTTTGGCTGATATTTTCACTAGTAATGTTTGCATTAGATCTATTGATCATATCATGCTGCTTCTTTTTACATTCACTGGCATAGTGCCCATATTTTTTACAATAATAGCATTGGACATTGGATTTTTCATACCTTTTTCCTTGAGCATGATGTTGTCCTCTTTGCTGACTGTTGCCTTGGCCTTGGTTCTGATTTGGATTGCTGCTTCTTCCTTGAGAATTTGCTGGGTTGTTCCTTCCACCTCTGTTCTGGCTTCTGCCTCTTCCTCTCTTGTTTCCTCTGCCTTGACCTCTTCCTCTTCCAAAAGACATATGGGTCTTGAAGGCTTGCTCTAGAGATGAGTTTTCATTCCTACTCAACCTCTGCTCATGTGTTATCAGTGATGCATGTAGTTCATCAACTGAAAATTTTGAGAGATCCTTTGTCTCTTCAATGGTGGTGACAATCGCATCAAACTTTGAGGGTAAGACCCTCAATATTTTCTCCACAATCCTCCTTTCTTCAATGGTTTCTCCATGAGTCCTCATCTGTGTGACCAGACCAATCACATGTGTGAAGAATGAGTCAATGTTGTCTGACTCCTTCATGTTCAGATTCTCAAAATCCTTCCTCAGCAATTGTAGTTTTGTTGTCTTCACTCTCTCCATGCCTTGATAGGCTGTCTTGAGAGTTTTCCATGCTTCATTGGATGTCTTAGCTGCTGCTATTCTTGGAAATACACTCTGGTCCACTGCTTGATACAACAATACAATGGCTTTTGCATCCTTCTTCCTATTGCTCTTCAGCAAATCTTTCTCTCCCTGAGTTAAGTTGTTAAATTGATTTTCATCTGCTGGTTCTGCAAACCCAGATTCAACTAATTCCCATACATCTTGAGAGATAAACACGGCTCTCATGGTTATGGCCCAATAGTCATAGTTTTTCCCATTAAACTGTGGGAGATGGGTGTTAAACATACCCATACTAGTGCTGGTGCTAGCCATTCTTTCAATACTTGACTGTGTAAAAAAAATTCACTGACTCTCTTCACTCTGCTGGTGAAGTTGCTACAGCAATAAACCCTTCCTTCAGCTTCTTTGACACTTCAAAGAGCCTGGACTAGCTCTGATACCATGTTGGAAATTTATGAAAATTTCATAACAGATAGACAACAAAAATGCTCTGTTTTTATACTCTGTTTTAACACAGAAAACTCAGAAAAACAGAAAAAAAATCGTTCTCTGCCCTGGTGTTGCAGCAACGTAGTTTGGTGTTGCAGCAACGCTGTAACTGGTGTTGCAGCAACGCAAAAAAAAATATTTTCTGAAAACTGAATTTCAACAGTGCACAGCAAAAGGGAAGTTGTATTCATGTATAATACTTCCTCTAACAGAGGGATTTTTACAAGGCTACTTTAAAGACAGTTCAAAACTTAAAAAAAACTTCATGCTGTAAACAGAAAATACATTACTGTGTCTGCACTGCTGTACATTACAGAAAACAAAATACTCTGTCTCCTCTGAAAAATCAACAGGCTGTTTTTCATTGCTGTGTCTGCACTCTGCATTGTTGTGACTGCACTCCTGTGCATTTACAAAACACTCTGTTTCTGGTCAGAACTAATGTTGCTGTAACACTCTGTTTCAACTCAGAACGCTGCTGTAACACGCTGTTTCTTCCTTGAAACATTTTACATTGCTGTGTGTAAATTACATTCATACATTCACACTAATGCATACAAAAAAAAACTTCTGCACTGTTGTGCATTACAAAGAGAGCTCTGTCTCTGTTCCAAAAAAAAAATTACGCACACTGTTGTGTTTTCATTACATTTTCAGATTCAACTAAAAACTGAACTTCACATTTTTTTACTTGCCGTAAAAGCAAAACTATACCTGTGAATTAAAATAAAATTAAATTAAAAATCCTACCTACATTTACCAACTACAGCAATAAATTACCATCATTCCGTGAGTGACCACCATTCCGTAATAAATTGTTGTGTAATGGCTGATTCAGGAAAAGACTGGAGTTGCGGCTGTTTAATGGCAGTTTCATCAATGTAGAGGTATGGCTGTTGATTCATCAGTACAGGAGTATGGCAAAGGACAAGCCCTGCAATTGAAAATAATATTTCAACAATCAAACAATTCAGCTGCAGCCTGCAAGAGCCTTTGCAAGTTCTGTTTTCCCAACTCCAGTGGGCCCCAAGAAGAGGAAAGATCCAATCGGTTGTTCAGGTCTTCCAAATCCTGCCCGTGATCTTAACACAGCTTTGGCAACTGCTTGAACTGCCTCATCTTGTCCAACAACTCTTTCCTGCAACCTTCCCGACAGACCTATCAGTCGCTCCTTCTCATTCTGACCGAATCTAGTAGCAGGAATATCAGTGCAGCCACTCACAAACTGCAGGCATCACATAGTTATGTATCCAAAACATCTCAGTTGTTTTTAGTGAGATTTTTTGGAAGCTTTTCTGGTAGGTTTTTTTTGGTTAAATTTCTCTAAAATCCGGCAGCAATTTATTGAAATCACAAGGTTGATAGATAATTTCTGCACAATCAAAGCGTCCTAGGGGTTTTTCAGGGTGCTGAATCCAAATATGTAGTTAAAAAACCATTTTAAATAATACAAATCAAAATTTAACCTCAATTTTTTCCGCTAATTCCAGAATCTCCAAAAAATCCACTAAAAACAACTCCCAAAACATCACCCATAGCTATCATTAATGGTTAAAATTTATTCTCTCAAAGACAACTCACAAAACATCACCCACTATAGCTATCATTAATGGTTAAAATTTATTTTCTCAATCAAAAGAAAAAGAGTACGAGACTAAGGGTTCTCACCGACCAACAATTTTCACTCTATCAAACAACATTGAACACCCCTACATACCCAGAAGTTTCAATACATATCTTTACATCAGAGCATCGCCATCCTAATCAAAAAGCCTATAGACTGATCAACAAGACAGCCAACTTGCAAAGAAAGTTGCAAAGTTATCTCCGAGAACTGACCTCAACCAAACGAGCTTTACTTGCTTTATCTTTTTCTTTTTCGAGGGCATGTAGCTCAACTTCTGGTTGAATCGTTTTCCTTTCAAGGGTGTGTCGATTTCGTCAGGTAGACTGTTTAGTTGCACAGTTACATTTGCACATGCTTTGTCTACCAGATCAAATGCTTTGACCGGAAGACACCACCCTGTTCAGACAAACAGATTGCAGATCATTTTCATAAAGCCCAAAGGATTTCTTGATCCCTCAAGAATTAACTGAATATGTCAAAACTTTTTCACAAGTTAAATACTGAGTTATACACATATCACGTATTGTAACACTCCAGTTTTTAATTCCAGATGGGCAATATATATGTGTATATGATAAAAAGGCAAGAGCTCAACGATGTAATATTTAAATATTGTACACCGAATATTAATATTAAAAAATTACATCATTACATAAGGAGAAGGACAAACAAAAACATGGGAGGCTATGATTTCACAATAGAAGGATGTAATATTTAAATATTGTACATTGAATATTAATATTAAAAAATTACATTATTACACAAGGAGAAGGACAAAAACATAAGAGGCTATACTTTGATAAGAGAAGGAAGGAAAAGGGTATAGGAAGCTCAAAAGGGGTGAAAGGGAAATAATATCATTTTATCATAATTCTAAGTCATTTATCTCATATTATCCTAAGTCATATTAACTTAACTTTGAAGTTAGTGGAGGAAGTGAAATTTGTGGGCTTATTAAAAAGCCCAATGTTGTGGACATGTAAGAGAGATTTTTCAGTCATTATTCCTTGAAGAATGTTTGAAAGGCTATGTCGCTTTAGTATGAGCTCCCTTTAGAGAAATTTATTGCAGAGTCTATGTTGAGGCCTAGAGGGAAAGTGGAATAGCCCAATGAGTTGCATGACGGAGAAGAGGATCTTATTCTTGGGTTGTGGGGGTTGAAGGAGAAATAATGTTGGTGGATTGAGATTGCAATGAGATTTTTTATATTGTGGATTGTTGAGAAATTGGGCTATGTGAAACGACTAGAACCATCCATAGGTGACTTCATCCTTGTAGATTCATATTCTCTATAGGGTTGCTTGTTGCATATAGATGAAGTGCAACAAAACCTAAGGTTGGATAGAATGTCCTTTTTTTGCTGCCAATTAGTGTTTAAATAAAAAAAGGTAAGTGTTTGAATTATTTATAGTTATGTTGAGTTTAATGATGTTTATGTTATTCACTGGTTGTTTTGTTTACATAAATAAGTTTACCTCTGTAACATTGAACGATTAATTATATTTGGATAAACTTACTTGTCATGTGCATGCATTCATAATTAATAATGAGACAATGGGGAGACTAGCATCAGAGCAAGAAATGGATGGATATTTGAGGCTCAGAGAAGTATCCCTTATCCTCAGCAGTTACAAAGGGTATTGAGTATATTATTACAAATTGGTATTAGAGCTATAATAATGATGGATTCAACCCAATCACATGGTTAGGCATGTGAGAAAAGTGGTATTCAAACTTAATTATAAAATTTAATGGAGGAATATTGAATACCCCACTACCCCAATAGTATATAGGGGTGGTTGGGTACATTACAATGTGATATCAAAGCTACTAGTTGCATTGATTGGATTATATAGGCTAGAAACTAGAGCTATTGGTTGCAACATTGGCACTATATGGATAGAAATCAATTTGGACCAAAAAAAATTGTAGTATGGATATTATATGTTTTCTAAAATGTTTATGTGAAAAAGTGATGTGAAGGTGCAATTGAGAAAGTCATGGGTTTGAAATTTCCCAAACAATGTGAAGCAAATCTCATATGCCAATATGAAAGTGTTAATGAGGAAGATTGATAAACAACTTGTTGGAAATAATGATGGGGGGGTGAATTAGTATTTCATTACTCTTTTTACTTAGTTAATATTGTAACAAAATTCACATCACACAATCAATAATCCACAATGTGTGACCAAAAGTCAAAAAGTGCAAGTCAAGACTTGAAGAAGGAACACTTGAAAATAATCTTCAATTTATTACAATGATTTGTGAAGACACCAATTCTCTGTAAGCACCAACTTACATAAATTGCAGTCTCCAACCTGTTAAGAAGATGAGGAAACAAATCCTCAATAAGCTCCAACTTATAGTTGTTTTACTATTCAAGAAACAACATTTAGGCTTAGAAATTGATCAAAGAAAAGGTGTGCCCTCCTAGCAGCTTGTACCCAACTCAAACTACAACTCTACCTCCATAATGACTCCAACTTGGACTCAACAAGAGTTATAGTTTAGCCTTTGCAATTCAACCTCCAATCGAACCTAAACAATGCACCATAAATTCAACCCTCAAGATAGCCCTGAACTTGTCCTATAAGAATATCAGGGCTCAACCCTCAAGACAATCTTGAAACTTGGCCTTTCACACCAATATTCGACCCTCTAACTAGACCAGAAACTTAGAGAAAACTCGACCCTTTTTCTCACTAGAACTCAGCCTACCGGGCCTCTTGAATTCGATCTCCAATAGGGGCTACACTTGGCTGCAACAAAAGAACAAACCCTTCCCCAAACGATTATGCCAAAAACCCTTTTACATCCTAGGTACAATAAATATATCTCACACAAATTCCTTCAACTCGGCTAGATTTCCAAATCGACTTGGTTCATGAGGTGTAAACCTAAAAACTACTCATTCACTATGCAAGAACAAGACCAAAATTGCACTTGAGTGATGGCTTAATTGTCTCCTCCTCAACACCTATATATAATGTGTTCAACTTCTAAAAGTAGGACCAACTTGCCCACTAACTAGGCCAACTGGTGTAACTAGCAGAATGTATAATAATATTCAAAAATTTATTTCTCCTCAACTGTGGGGAGTTAGAAGACAATCCATATATCATTTAGAAATATCTCAGAATAAGCTTTCCAACCATATATCCTATGATCCCATTTGAGTTAGGTAATTAGAGTAAAAATTCCTTCAAAGATAGGGTATCCAAATGGTAATTTCCTCTTTCATTTGGATAGCATTTGACATCAATAACAACCATTTTCAAAATTTCCCCCTTTGCTATTGATGGAAATAATTTGATATCTACTTCTTTTGATAATTCGCCCCCCTCCCCCTCCACCCCCTCCCCTTATCTGCATTATCTTCATACTTCTTGTCAGATGTCCCCCATGTCTGCATTCTCTCCCCCATTGACATCAATAACAAAGGGTTTTCCCCTTGATTTTGTGCTTACTTTATTGAGATAAAGGAGATATCACTTCGAAATTATGCCTGAGATATTCAAAGGTTTCTCTAGGCATAGGTTTGGTGAAGATGTCAATAATATGTTCTTTGGTGCCAATATATTCCATCTTGAAATTTTGCTCAATGACTTGTTTTCTAAGGAAATGTTACTAGATAGGAATATTTTTTTTTTGAGTGCATGATAGGATTTTTTTACATATTGACCGCACTAGCGTTGTCGCATAAAATGACAATTAGCTGACCATATTCCACTTTGATGTCCTGGAAGGTTTGTTTCAACAAGAGAACTTGGTTTTAAACATTTATTGTTGTTATGTATTTGACTTCAGTTGGAAAAACTAATGATTACTTTTTTCTTGACCAAGATGTCGGGCCTCTAAATTATCCTGATATTACTATTTTTAATGAATTAAGAAGAATTATGTTACCATTTTAACCATTTTCCTCCATAAACATACCAAAACTCCCTCGTACATGTTTACAAAGTTTATTATTATTATTTCCTTTATTTTTAATGAATTAAGAAGAATTATGCTTGATTTTACTAATAACAATTTACCAGTTCAGTCTTTGTAGCTTAGTCTAAGTTACAGTAGCCATCTTCGTGATCAAGCTATTAGCACCATTCTAGAAGGAAATTGGGCATGTCAATTTTGTTTCTAAAGCCCCCAATATGTTGAATTTTTCCACAAAACTTAAGAATCAGGTTTATTTCTAAGATTATGATCACAAACACACTCAAATGCCACAACACAAGCACTTTGCACAGTGGAAAACATATAACAGTGAATCAATCTTGTGCACAAGACAAATTTTAAGCCACAACTTGTTATATTACAAACTTTAATACAAGAAAATTAGGGCTTTTGCACCATGGATCATGGCCCTTACATACAACCATGATAAAATAAACAACTAGGACTTGGTGTCAACAACTATGAAAACCAATATCTCCATGAACAAAGTACACCTGACCTACTTATTGAAGGTGCACAGTACTTAGCCCTTTCAGTGCATGTACCTTGAACACATCTGGAAGGTCCTTTGTCATCTCTTTTGTTGATCAATACAACTTCTGAAACTTCAGAAAGCTTGCATCTCCATCCATCCAATCTGCCACTATCAACCCTCCTGCTGCTCCAAAATTGACTAAACATAGACTCATCAAACATCCCACTAGTTGCTCTCCCGCTCCTCCAAGATTTTCAACTCTTAGGATCTTCACCAAAGCTGCCTTCTAGCACTCATATGGCTCCTCCAACATCCACAATGAGTAGAAGGTTTTAGCTATGGTGACAGTGGGCCATCACCCCATTGTTGTCTCTTGGTCTAGTACCAACCTTGTAGGGTACCCCTCTCCAAGGTCTGCTAGATTTTGTGGCAACGGAGTCCACAAAGATTGATAGAGATCTAAGGCCCAACCCTTAGAGGATGAATTTATATGCTTCTACATCAAGTTTGGCACCCAAAGGCACCAAAAAATTCCCTAGATGACATAATGCATGGATGATGTCATCTTTTCTTACCCTATGCCTCACATGTGTGGGAATTTTTTTATATTGTAGTTCTTGGCTAGTGGGTTGGCTAGTAACCCACCTCATCATTGTGATTTTACTTGTTGAATAGGGGATTTTAGGCTTAAGTGTATCTATTCCTCCTCATATAAATATAGGAGAGGACACTTGTATTGTCATTTTCACTTGGACTAGGATTATTTCGGCCTCTTGAGAATTTTGGCCTCTTTATGTTCTAGAGGAAATTGTATCTATGAATGAATTTTGAGATTTGGAGCTACTCACTTGTCTTTGGAGCTATTGTGCCCTAATTTATTGAAAAATTATTTGATAGAATCCAGATATCATTGTTGCATACATTAATTATGAATGACATGTGAATGATAATCCTATTGGAAAACTTTGATTAAGTCTCCCATAAAAATCTTTGAACCATTACGTAGGTATCACTAGCATTTTTAATGTTATGGCATCAATTATCCATCCTCTTCAGCAACTTTTAGCTATCCAATCAACTCATAGACTTCATCATCCCAAGGAGTAAGGCACTGAGCTACCTTGTTGGTGATCAAATTCATTTTTCCTCCATAAAAGTTATCTCTTTCTCTCTTGGCCTAATTCGACCCCTTTACATCCAAGCATCCAAGTTAGGGCTTGGTGAGAATTGCAAGGCAAGGAAGACTTTTGGGATTGAAGGGTCTACTGCTAAGGGTATAGTTGATTGCCTCAAAATCAACCCTCTTGGTAGGCATTCGCTCCAATTTTATTCATAAACTTTCTTCCTCTAGTTGTTTGCCCTAGGTAAACCCTATTTTGGTGTTGCTTCAACTTAGGGGCTTACTTGAGGGTTTCATGCGCCTTTTTCCTTTTGAAAATAATTGTTGGAAACCCTTTCTCTTTGCCTTGACCTTTAATTATCCCAACACTAAACCCACTAAGCAAGCCCTACGTCTTCTGCCTCATAGATTCAGCCTCTCTTGGAAAAGCAATTTTCCTCCATCACCATCATTATTCACATAACACCTATTGATTGAAGGGTGGACTAAGGAAATGTCACTTCCCCTTAGGGGATCGAAGCACCTGATAGGGTTGTCCTATAGCCACTCCTACCTAGGGAGGCAACACCATTACGAGTTCAAAGCCCAACATTTGGAAGGGGATCCTGGTTTGAAGTGTCAAATAGCCCTTTACATTCAAGCTTGGTCCACTTAGATGCAAAAATGATTATTGTACCTGATGATTTTTTGCTTGCTATAATTTTTGATGTGATTGTTAAATGGTTCCACAACCACGACTTGTGCAACCTAACTGGGGCCTAGGCCTACAAAGAATCATATTGACACTCGCAAGTGAAGCATTGGGAGTCGTGGAACTCCAAGCAACAATAGAGCATCATACACACCCTTGGGAACCTCCAACACCACACAATGTTTTTCCACTTTTCCCTGCATTTGATGACTTTTTGGGATGATGCGCTTGGACCTGGTAGGCCCCCAGCTGACTTAGCACTTCATGAGAGATGATAGCTAATCCGAGGCCGAGATGAGGATGGTCTCACCCCTTGAGACATGGGAGGGCTAGCACCACCTTTGAAGCCCTCAACATTGGAGCAATGATTGACATTATGACCACTTGGAGACCCATGAGACCATGCTTGTGCCCCAAGATGAAATTTGGGGTCCAAGAGGGATATTGAAATATATCTAAGGGCCAACCCTTAAATGGTGAATTTTAGATGCTTCTACACCAAATTTGTTACCCAAAAGCACTAATGAATGCCCTAGATGGCCTAGCACATGGATAGTGTCATCTTTTCTTGCCCTGCAGCTCACACGTGTGAGATTTTTTTTTTATGTTTTGGGTCTTGGATAGTGGGTTGGATTGTAACACACCTCATCATTGTGATTTTACTTGTTGATTAGGGGTTTTTAGGTTTAATTATCTCTATTCATCCTCATATATATAAAGGAGAGGACACTTGTATTCTCATCATCACATGGACTTGAATTATTTCAACCTCTTTTCTTTGTGGAGGAAATTGGATCTATTAATCTAGATATCATTGTTGCATACATTACTCATGAATAACATGTGAATGATAATCCTAGTGGTGAAGTTTTATTGGCTCTTCCATAAAAATCCTTGATCCATTACATAGGTAATCATTAGGGTATTTGATGCTAGAGCATCAATTATTCTTCCTCCTTAGAAACGTTTAGCTATCCAGTTAATTCATAGACACCATCCTTCCAAGAAGTAAGGCACTCACCTACCTCATTGGTGATCAAATTCATTTTTTATCCATAAATTCTATCTCTTTCTCTATTGACCTAATTTGGCTCCTTTAAGGCCAATCATCCAAACTAGGGCTTGGTGTGACTTTCTAGGCAAGGAATATTTTTTGGATTGAAGAGTCTAAATGAAAAGGATATATTTTGTTGCCTCAAAATCAACCATATTGGTAGGAACTCACTTCAACTTTGTCCATAAAATTTCTTGCCCTAGTCATTTTCCTTATGTAAACCCTAGTATGGTGTTGCTTCAACTTAAGGGCTTACTTGAGGGTCTCACATGCCTTTGTCTTGTTGAAAATAATCATTAGAAATTATTTCTCCTTGACTTGACATTTGGCCCTCCAAACACTCAACCCATTAAACAAGCCCTAATCATTGTGCCTCATAAATTCAACCTCTCTTTGAAAAGTGGTTTGCCTCCATTGGGTAATTGGAACCTTGTACTCAAGTTGCGCTTTTTCCTTATAAGCCTATTGGTCATCATATACCTTTGTAATTAAAATATCCATCATAGGTGACCTCATATTGGGACTCCTCCCCTTACTGAAAGTCCATAAATAATAGGGGGTTTTAGCTATGGTGGTAGTGGGCCACTACCGAATTGTTGTCACTTGGTCTAGTAATAGCTTTGTAGGGTACCCCTTTACAAGGCCTGCTAGATTTTGCAGCAACGAATCCTGCCAAACAACTATGCCTTGACTTGTCCTACTAACAAGTCATACACTCCATCTCATCACCTGATATAAAACCCTCAAGGCCCTCCCCATAGAATCTCTCTCCGAGCTAATTGTAAATGTGGCAATCCTCAGGATGCATTGCAAATAATGAAACATGGACCATTCTCACAAAAAGTCTTGCCCTTGAGAGTGGACTCAAGGATTAGGCAGATGATGTCATCCTCTACTGTGTATCTATAATCCTATAGGTTTCCAACCCTCAACATAGAGGAAAAATTGTTCTCTCTATGCTCCATCCCCAAGTGGGATACCCAATCTCTAAATGTTGTTGGTCTCCTAGATAAAATACATGCAAAAATGCATCCACGCTCTCCATAAACCTGATAGTGTGCCCCACCACTCTATCAAAAGATCTATCTAATCTTGCTTCCCATGATATCTCACCCTGACTGAATATGAGAAATTGTTGTTACATCAAATGAATCTTGGACACTCCATCAAGCTCTGCCACATGATGACATCCTCCACCTAGACCCTATTACCCATTTTGGATTCCATCATCCCAAATATTTGAGGGCTCATTTCGCATTATACCTCTAGATATAAGTATCTTTCCAAGCATCACTAACTCAATGGGGTACCAACTCATAGTCTCTCTCCATTCCAACTAAAATGGAATTCCGAAATAGGAAGTATCAACAAGAATTATATTATTTTTAGATTCCATCACCTCCCATAGACAAGGGTGTTTGGGTACATTATAATAATGAAGTGTACAAGAATGATTATTGATTGGGTTCATTATTGTAATGAACACTATTGTTGGAATCATGCCTAGAATTTGACGACCTGTAACATGTATTTAGTTCCGAGACCCGTATTTGACATGCTCACATCAACAATTACTTCTTGTAAAATTCCAAACCCCTCACATTGACATTTAAGTGTGTCTAGTAATTGTCATAAATTCAAGTACCTAATATAACACATAGCTTGTCAAGGGAGGTGCCATGTCATCACTAATTGTTAAGGTAGTAATTAAAAAAATTAAATTAATTGTATGTGACTTGTACTTGTCCGATTTTTCCAAATTCCAAGCCAAATACCCATTACCTATGACGGAAACTACCAAATTTGGGTTTCAACATCCATTCAGACATGGCCCACAATTCATTTGAGTCTTGGACTTCGTTTTTCTTAATGTTGTCGGTTTGCTCTGCTTTGGTGGTGAAACCTTGCTATATTATTTTTTAGCGGTTGAATTCATTCAACTTATTTTCCTTAAATGCTACTGGGTTTGCTCTCCTTCAATGGTCCAACCCTACTCTATTAATTTTCACATAAATTCAAAATATATTCGTCCTGAGATACTTAAGATCCTTCCATGTTTTTACATCATAGCTTTTGGTAATAAGTGATTATGTACATCAATTTCTTTCTTATATTATTTGCAAACTTTTCATTGAATTTGAATAATGCTTTTTTTATATTAAAATTTTCATAAATCATGAAATTTCTTCTTGTAATTCATTAGAGTCATTGACTTTATTTTTTTTAATGATTTTGGTTTGCTCAACTTTTTCTTAATGATTTTGGTTTGCTCAACTCCTATGGTTCAACTATATTATGTTAATTTTTAGAGTAATGATTTTGTTTAATGCTTGTGGTTCAACTATGCTATGTTAATTTTGAGGGGTTTATTCATTCAACTTTGTTTTTCTTTTTGTTCGACTCTTGTGATTCAACTATGTTATGTTAATTTTGAAGGGTTTATTCATTCTATGTTATGTTAATTTTGATGGGTTTATTTCAATTTTGTTTTTCTTAACATTGTTGGCTTTGCTTGGTTTCGGTGGCTCGTCCTTACTCTATTAAACTTTAATGGTTTTACTAAGTGTTAGGCCTCTTTCATTAGATTGGGTTTACAAGAGTTTTACTAGGTATGGACTCTACTCCAATGGGTTTGCTCTAGTTTATCAATTTTGAAGGCTTTTATTGTGTTACGTGGCCAGTGAGCTTCTCTTGAGTCAGTGGTGTTCAATTAATTTTCTTTGCTCAGCTCCAATAAATTGATACATGTTAATTATAATATTTCAGTAAAAAAGAAATTCTAAAAAATTTTAATTTTCAGATTTAAAATCTGATTCAAATAAACTAATTTTTCTTTTATATATTTATTAGATTTTTATCATCAATATATCTTATGTAAATATTCAACCACACTAGTTTTAATAATACATATTACACAAAATTTTGATTACTATAATGTTTATTTTGAATATTTTTATATAAAAAAATTTCAGATTTAAAATCTGATTCAAATAAACTAATTTTTCTTTTATATATTTATTAGATTTTTATTATCAATATATCTTATGTAAATATTCAACCACACTTTGTTTTAATAATACATATTACACAAAATTTTGATTACATTATAATGTTTATTTTGAATATTTTTATATAAAAAAAATACAATGTAAATAGGTAACTGAAAAGATATAATAATAAAATTTATTTGAAAAAAAAAACCTATAAAATTTTAAAAATACACCTCAACAAATAAATATCATCACATTTTCACTTAGGAAACAAAATAAAAATGAAATTCCATTGGGAATCATTGATACACAAAATATTTTATTTCACCTATTTTACCTAAACAAACAACTTACCACTGATGTATTTACTTGATAATTGAGTGGCAACTACAAGCGCGCTGTCCAATATTTTGACTCCATGATGAACTTCGTACTTTTCCTTTAAACCACGAAGGATACTGATAGTATTAGTCACGCTAGGTTCAGCCACATCCACCTGCCCCAAAATAGTAATAGTAGTAAACTAGCATTTGCACCAAATGTTGCAAAAGAAACGTCGTAAGGCATAAATTGAGGAACAATCACTACATGGGAATGGGCAAATCTAAATGAGATGCAAATATGTAGCAGAAATGAAATTCTAACGCTATATAAACAGAAGTTGATTTAGGGTGCCTCACACTAATTTTTATTAATTATTGAATTAATATTGCATATAAATCTCATAAAATTCAATCAACTTATAATTTAAGGCTCTGATCTAAATTTGACTTTGGGTCATTAACAAGGTGATGTCGTGTCTCAACTACTTAACCACTAAACCATAGGCCAACAAAGAAAAGAGTGCAAAATGTTACAGGCATTACCATAGTAAACCCAATGACTCTACACACAAGAATTTTTGGGGGAGAGTGTTATTGGAATTAATAAATGGCATAACAGGAGCAGAACCCTTGTCTTGCTTCCAATCCTCGTTTACAAAAGAAAGCTCATTTTGAATGATATATCTTAGGTTTGGATCGGAAGGCAGAGCTGAAGCCTCTTAAAAAAGAGCGACATTTTTCCTTCACTTCATTAAAGCAGCTATAAGTGGGAGTGGGAATATAATTTTTGTTAGTTTTGAAGGTAGATGGAGCATCGAATTTCAGTAATTTGTAAGGGGATGAACTGGCCTCATTGCAGTTGCTGTGGTCTAAAGTGGTTGTTAGCTATTTTTGTGGTTGATGTGAGTAGTTTTGTGAGTGTGGCCTTAATGCAGAGTGTTCTTTGTCTTATGTGCTTCTATTGCATTGTCTACAAACTCATTCTGGTGAAAATTGGGTTGGCTAGGAATTTAATGCAGGACCTGCTCTACCAATGAGCTACCTGCCCTTTTGATGATGGGCATATTTACCGGTTTGATATCAAGGTGTGAATTGGTACCTCCAGCATTCCATTGGGTTAATGCCAAATGGTGTAGTAGCACATAGCCAACTTTTGCAGTGACATTTCGGGGGAGTAGTTCAAGTTCTGCTGATATTCACCTTCTTCTGCTAGCTAAAAATGTGTTTTAGGTATGGTTACTCAAGGTTGAAGTTATGATAACGAGAAAGATCAAGGCCTAGGTTTTGGGCCGAGTTCTTTGTATGTTTAATCTGCTACATGTGCCTCTGGTTAGAGTTCCTTATCGAATACTTACTTGAGTTGGTGGAACTTGGAGTTCATAACACTTTCTAGCTTATTTCAAAATTCATTCCATATTTTCATGCAGCATTGCCTAAAAGTTTCCATGTCGGCACTGGTTGCCTTTTCTCCAGACCAATCCTGGTTCAATTATGCAAGTACTCTTCTTAATAGCATACGCTGTGTTGGGTGCCAAATTATACATTTCCGTTATTGAAATTCAACTCGAGAATATGGTAATATGGTCATATGGTCATATGTTTATTTTGTTTTATATTTTCCAGTTTTGGTCTGCCAATCATGTACACGAGCTTTTTTTCTTATCTTCACAAGATAAGATAATGCATGCTATGTACGTTTAGGAACATTTGAAATCTTCTAAGAATTGATGGAAACAATAGATGTTACTATGGAAAAATCAGATGAGTCCAAATTAATATCACATGGATATTTTGATGAACTAGTAGTTGTACCTAAGCTAACCTTAACTGACAACACCCACAAGTCATTACCAACTCCCGTGTTTTATGATGCTAAAAAATAACTTATAGCCTTATCTGTTACAAAAATGGTTCTCCATCAACAAAAGGAGCATTCTACATCTGCAAGCGAATGGATTTATTTGGATTTCCATCACTCACCGGGAGGGGACTGCAACAATCATAGTTGTTTTTCTCTTCGGAAAAATATACAAGATGAAGACAACTGCAAAATGATTAATTTTACAGATCCTTCTTTGAAAGTGACTTCAACTATTTTGAATATAATGGAGTATTTTGATAAGCACCAGGATAATCAACCTGAAAAGAATGGTCCAGAGCTCTCCGAAAGTGTTGGTATATCAGATATTCCAAGGTTCAAGTTTGAAACTGTTCTGGGTGGGGTACCTGACAACATTGACATGAAAACACAGGATAATTTGCAAAATGCAATTCAGTCAAGAACTAAAAAAGTCTCTTTATTGTTCAACTCTATGTTTGTATCCAGTGATTTGTCATTTTACTTGAATGTGAAAAGAAGTTTTGTAAGATGTGGAGATCCTTTAGCAAAAGAAACAAGTAGCATGCAAAATTATTTGTATAGCGATCTCAATTCTCAAATACTATTTCATCCGATTTTTTATTGTCAAAAGAACATGATACAACTTCATCATATTGAGATGTCCAAATCTGTCATAGACATTATGGATTGCATTCGAACGGATTCTGAAAGGTTTATTAGTTAGATAATGAGCTAAAAAGAATAGTACATGCATTTCCAAACCTGAAAAAGCTTTGTATTTCACATGTTAATCAGGTAGATCTAATGATTTTGATCAAGGACAGGGTTTCCCAAATAGGTTCCTTGAAATATGATACAAGTTTGAGAGGACTAGGCACTATGCATATATTATAGAAGACAACTTTTGATGTTTGTTTCTAAGTGTTCAGGTAGCATATCTGTATTTGATAGAGTTGGTTCAAAGCATAGAGTTTTTGGAAGATTCTATAAAACTGCCCTATTCTTTGCTTAAATATGCCTTTCTTGACCATCAATAAGCACTTTGGATTTAACAGCACCAAAACAGAGAACTTTTGGAGGAAAGTCTACCATGGATTTCATTTCCATTTTCTTATACATTTGGTTAGATGTACCTAATTTGTTTAACGCATATATAATTTTTTCTGAGTTCCAATATGATGCTCACTAAAAACAAACAGATAAATCTGATGCAGCCTTGCACCAATAAGTAAATGGTGTAATGTTTCAATTTAAAACAGCAGCATTGGTCCACAGTAAAAAAGCCTTCAAGAGCCATCCATTTCCTCCAACTGGCTACCTCGAACATCTTATCGAGTGATATGATACAACCTTGGCTTTTACACCAACAGGTATAACGATGTAATCATTTAGTTAAAACAGTAGAACTTGTGCACAGTAAGACAGTAATGAAGGGTTATCTACTTTCTCGAATTGGCTACACCATTTTTTTCGCTGTTGAAAATGCATCATATACCACATTAAAAATCAAAGAGATCTGGTGATTGACAAAATATTTTGTAAAAAAAATACTTGTTTAGATTATAACAAGCATATCATTGTTTACAATAGCAGACTTCTGGGCCCCAAGGGTTAGACTGAGAGGACAAGGCTCTGGGGGTTAATGCTCCCGCCTCATTTTGAATTCACAGACTTAACTATTCTGTGTGGTTGGGCCTCTCCATGGGACCTAGGGTTTATAGTGGCAGCCTAATGGACTCAAACCCATGCCTAGCGAGTATGAATCCACTCAGTTATTGATTCCCTTAATAGAAATAAAAACAACAGACTTTCCTACAAGCCTCGTACCATGCCACAGAATGTGTCTTACTGCAAATGGCCAAAGCCTCTAAGTTTGTGTTTCAGCGCATTGGACATTGGGATTTTTCTCTCCCCTTGCACGCAGTTATGATATATAAGAGGGCTCTTATCTTTATTGCGATTAACATGTTGACTCTGTTCCATCTGCATCTATGTTCCAGATTTATTTGCTTTTTAATCAGGCCATCAATAGGAGCTTATAAATTTTCATGCATTGTTGCCAGCAGGACAATTGCTATTGCAGTATAGTTCTCATGCTATATGGCCTACTTTCTTCTTTATCTATCCATATCTAGTTATCAAAAACACGGATTTCGAGTGCCTAATTTAATGAAGTCTCCACGAGTGTATGAGTCACACTGTTTGTACAACATTCTTGAAGGAAATCGGATGAGAAATGGAAAGAGGACCTTAAGTAGTGCAAGAGCAATGCAATGGTATTTTGTATTCCTAAGCCTATTCAGACAATGAATAATGCAGTGTGGAGAATGTGATTCCAACCTTCCCAATGATCTTTTGTATAGAATTCCTAATTATTGTGAATACTTGTACTTGGATGTAATAGGTTGTAAATCAGAATTGGAAGACAAAAGGATAGTGTGTGAAAAAGTTGAAACACAGAAAACAAAAATAGAAGTAAATCAATTTTTCACACCATATGTAAAAGAACTTATATTCAGATCTAACTGAAACATCCAGCTCCCCCATAAACTTTATGTAATGGATGAGCTTGTATACTCCCTGTCATTAAAGGACAAGTAATGATTTCTGTCATGGATGCCCCCCCATATAATTTAAATTTTCTCCCATTGAGATTTCCGCAAATGGATGGGCTCTCAAACACTCTGCCATTAAAAGACAAGCAAACCATTTATATTAAAAATAAGATTATATGAGTCAAAAAAATACTTATTAGGATAACAGTGATGTGGTACTTATTAGGATAAAAGCCTGGCAAACCATTTATATTAAAAATAATGTCGTATTGAAGAGACTATATCAAAGCGAGCTCTGCTCTGGCTCTTGCTTGTTATTCCATATGAAGCAGCGTTCAACAGGATGAATCATCTGCTTTAGCATCCAACATGAATTGTTTATAGGTATTGACTGGACAACTTTCCTTCCTTCACAATATAATTCTGTGAAGGGAAATATTTGTGAGCCAACTTCATGCATCAATAGCCACAAAGGACTAAAGCACTGACTTCACTCTATCTTAGATTTTGTTTATTTCAAAACTACTAACCTATAAAATCAATAAGATGGAATGAGCTCCATGCTAATCTTTTATCATTCATTCCTACATAATGCTTTGAACCATCATTGGTCTCAGGAATGTATTTGAGAGTCCAATATTTGATGCATTGTTTTATTTGAGAGAAGCGAGCTCTTCTCTGGCTCTTGTTTGTTATTCCAAATAAAGCAGCCTTCAACAGGATGAATCATCTGCTTTAGCATCCAACATGAATTGTTTATAGGTATTGACTGGCCAGCTTTCTTTCCTTCACAATATAATTCTGCGAAGGAAAATCTTCTCCCTTGAAGTATCTGTCTAGAATATCCTGCATTCCTGCTGCATACATTATCTGAAGTAGAGATTTTATAAACAATTAGTCAGAAAAATCTCAAGAATATCTTTGTACTTTTTATGATTCCTATTTTCTGCTTCCAAAGATGACAAAAATGATGAATTAATGACAGCATTAAAGCTTTGTGCAATGGACCATGATGCAATATAATTGACTTTTTGAATTATTTATGAGGTACGTTTGTCAATCAAAGAAATTGCTAGAAACAAAGGGGTGAAATTGGATGAAATATGACACCTAGCCATCTATTGTAGTCCCAGAGATATGGGGAGTCATAGCATGGTTTGGCATGGAGCACCATGGATTATATTTTGGAGCAGGTTGAGCAAACCAAGAGTTAGCAATGTACCTATTTCCATCACTGCAATTGGCAGTTAGCAATGTGGTTGTTTCCATCACTGCAATTGGCAAGCTAACTTGTTATAACAAACAGGAACATAGTTTAGATCCTTTTGTCTTTCAGCGCATTGGACATTGGGATTTTTCTCTCCCCTTGCACGCAGTTATGATATATAAGGGGGCTTCTATCTTTATTGCGATTAACGTGTTGACTCTGTTCCATCTGCATCTATGTTCCAGATTTATTTGCTTTTTAATCAGGCCATCAATAGGGGCTTATAAATTTTCATGCATTGTTGCCAGCAGGGAAATTGCAATTGTAGTATAGTTCTCATGCTAGATGGCCTACTTTATTCTTTATCTATCCATATCTAGTTATCAAAAACATGGATTTCGAGTGCCTACTTTAATGAAGTCTCCACCAGTGGATGAGTCACACTTTCTGTACAACATTCTTGAAGGAAATCAAATGAGAAATGGAAAGAGGACCTTAAGTAGTGCAAGAGCAATGCAATGGTATTTTGTATTCCTAAGCCTATTTAGACAATGAATAATGCAGTGTGGAGAATGTGATTCCAACCTTCCCATGATCTTTTGTATAGAATTCTTAATTATTGTGAATTGCAAGTGTTTTCCAGACAGGAATAGCTTGTAAAAGATAAAATTCCATCACAGTCAAGGAAACTCATCTAGTAGTGGTCCAAAGTACCTTCACAAAGGCCCTGGTACTTCGTGAATTTAGAGGATGCATCTGGGTTTGCATGTGACCATGTTCTAGCGAAATGTTACAATTTGTTTTAAAAATTTAAACCAAAACAAAAATCTTGCATTGCATTCAGAAGTACAACTCACTTGGCCAAGGGAAGTAGTTAGAAAGTTTAAGGAGGTCAGCGTCCAGTATGTAAAGAGATAAGGAAATATGGTAGCAGACCTATTGGCTAATATTGCAATAGAGGAGGAATAGAAGGATCAGACCTAAACACAAATTCACTGTCATTGTTCATTGTAAGCAGATTTTTTGCATCTACATTCAAATATTTCAAGGTAATGTCCTAGTTTATTGTAGAATCCATTGACAGAAAAGAGACACTTGCAGTCACTATAGGAAAAGCGTATCATCATTTGATATATTGATTGATCTAGATTCTATAGGAAGGGGAAGCTGGGTAGAATGTACCATATACGTGAGCTCTAGCTTGAATTTCACAGCCCCAATATCTCAATGCAGCATTAACATATATACAATTACTAAGGAACTGTACCTGCTGAAAACCAAACGTAGGAATGTAATTTTCTTCCTTAGAAGGCAATCCAATCAATCACATCTCATTTCAACTTTAAAATAAAAATACACTTAACCGGTCAAAACCTAGATAAGTGAGTAACCCATCAAATGCACCGTACCTGCTGAAAACAAGACGTCCGAATGTAATTTTCTTCCCTCGTTTTGTATTCAGGGACGGCTCTTCCCGGAAGGCAGTTCAATCAGATCTTATTTCAATCTTTAAAATAAAAATATCCTTAACAGGTCAAAACCTAGGTAAGCGAGTGAACCTTTAAATGAATTTAAAGCGTCAGTGAGTTTCCCTCGAATTACTTTCTTGTTGAAATCCCAATGAGTTGTGTCTGAGTACTTAAAACCCTGCAATAGAAAAAAAAAATCATCAAACAACCCTCTGAGTCATCTTAAGATTCCAAACCATTATCTACCAGAGGGCATTCTAAATTCTGTACACCTATATAATATACTGGTTTGGAATTAAACAAGAAGCATACTTGCTCAGGTAATTACCCTTCACAGAAATCTGAAATCATGCGTTTCATCTCTTCTGCTCCACATCGAACCAAACAAAATAAAATCAACCAATCCGAAAAAGGGAAAAAAATAAAAGAAAATTCAACAAACACCAGCTGGTAAAAGAAAAATCGACAAAGAAAATGCACAATGAAAGCCAAAAAATAACAAGCAGAAGCCAATTCAAAGCAATGCAGAATACAGAAGAAGATGAGCTCAAAATAATAAGATATAATTTGCCTGCAACTCTTATATAGCAGCTCCATCTCAAACGGTCATAAATTTGCCCCAACTTCTAGTTCTTTCTCACTTCCACTTTAATCTATATTAGCAACATATCACCATGCTCTTTCTGAATCTAAGATAAATGTTTGATGATGGGACTTGTATGTCCATTATTGACATTGGGAAGTAAGAATTACATGGTGTTCTACCTCCTTTCACATGGTCTAATATAGAACCAAGAAGTCCACAAATGAAGTGGAAGCCCATTTACCAGAGATTTACCCAAATACTATATATTCACCAAATCAGACAAACAATGACTTGAGTATGGCTATAATCAAGAGAAACTTCAATAATGCTTTCCCAGATAATGCTTTCCTCAATAATGCTTTGTCTTCAAAAAATCTTCGTCCATGACTCTAGTCATTAATTAGGATTTTCAATTCATGTATATTCAAATTGGAGCCAGCTTTAATCAACCATCTAAGCATGCAAACATTGGCATAAAAAAGAAGACGAGCTTCTGCCAGAGAAAAGGAGATCTCGAAGCATACGAGTCATTATTATCTCAAAGCTGCTTGTGACTCAACAAGAGCAGACTTTTGGGCCCTAGGGGTTAGACTGAGAGGACAAAGCTCAGGGGGTTAATGCTCCCGCCTCAATTTGAATTCACAGACTTAACTGTTCTGTGTGGCTGGGCCTCTCCATGGGACCTAGGGTTTATAGTGGCAACCCAATGGACTCAAACCCATGCCTAGCGGGTATGAATCCACTCAGTTATTGATTCCCTTAATAGAAATAAAGACAACAGACTTTCCTGCAAGCCTTGTACCATGCCACAGAATGGGCCTTACTGCAAATGGCCAAAGCCTCTAAGTCTGTGTTTCAGCGCATTGGACATTGGGATTTTTCTCTCCCCTTGCATGCAGTTATGATATATAAGGGGGCTTCTATCTTTATTGCGATTGACATGTTGACTCTGTTCCATCTACATCTATGTTCCAGATTTATTTGCTTTTTAATCAGGCCATCAATAGGGGCTTATAAATTTTCATGCATTGTTGCCAGCAGGACAATTGCTATTGCAGTGTAGTTCTCATGCTAGATGGCCTACTTTCTTCTTTATCTATCCATATCTAGTTATCAAAAACACGGATTTCGAGTGCCTACTTTAATGAAGTCTCCACCAGTGGATGAGTCACATTGTCTGTACAACATTCTTGAAGGAAATCGGATGAGAAATGGAAAGAGGACCTTAAGTAGTGCAAGAGCAATGCAATGGTATTTTGTATTCCTAAGCCTATTCAGACAATGAATAATGCAGTGTGGAGAATGTGATTCCAACCTTCCCGATGATCTTTTGTATAGAATTCCTAATTATTGTGAATTACAAGTGTTTTCCAGACAGGAATAGCTTGTAAAAGATAAAATTCCATCACACAGTCAAGGAAACTCATCTGGTAGTGGTCCAAAGTACCTTCACAAAGGCCCTGGTACTTCGTGAATTTAGAGGATGCATCTAGGTTTGCATGTGATCATGTTCTAGCGAAATGTTACAATTTGTTTTAAAAATTTAAACCAAAACAAAAATCTTGCATTGCATTCAAAAGTACAACTCACTTGGCCAAGGGAAGCAGTTAGAAAGTTTTAAGGAGGTCAGCTTCCAGTATGTAAAGAGATAAGGAAATATGGTAGCAGACCTATTGGCTAATATTGCAATAGAGGAGGAATAGAAGGATCAGACCTAAACACAAATTCACTGTCATTGTTCATTGTAAGCAGATTTTTTGCATCTGCATTCAAATATTTCAAAGTAATGTCCTAGTTTATTGTAGAATTCATTGACAGAAAGGAGACACTTGCAGTCACTATAGGAAAAGCGTATCATCATTTGATATATTGATTGATCTAGATTCTATAGGAAGGGGAAGCTGGGTAGAATGTACCATATACGTGAGCTCTAGCTTGAATTTCACAGCCCCAATATCTCAATGCAGCATTAACATATATACAATTACTAAGGAACTGTACCCACTGAAAACCAGACGTAGGAATATAATTTTCTTCCTTAGAAGGCAATCCAATCAATCACATCTCATTTCAACTTTAAAATAAAAATACACTTAACCGGTCAAAACCTAGATAAGCAAGTAACCCATCAAATGCACTATACCTGCTGAAAACAAGACGTCCGAATGTAATTTTCTTCCCTCGTTTTGTATTCAGGGACGGCTCTTCCCGAAAGGCAGTTCAATCAGATCTTATTTCAATCTTTAAAATAAAAATATCCTTAACAGGTCAAAACCTAGGTAAGCGAGTGAACCTTTAAATGAATTTAAAGCGTCAGTGAGTTTCCCTCGAAATAATTTCTTGTTGAAATCCCAATGAGTTGTGTCTAAGTACTTAAAACCCTGCAATAGGGAAAAAAAATCATCAAACAACCCTCTGAGTCATCTTAAGATTCCAAACCATTATCTACCAGAGGGCATTCTAAATTTTGTACACCTATATAATATACTGGTTTGGAATTAAACAAGAAGCATACCTGCTCAGGGAATTACCCTTCACAGAAATCTGAAATCATGCGTTTCATCTCTTCTGCTCCGCATCGAACCAAACAAAATAAAATCAACCAATCTAGAAAAGGGAAAAAAATAAAAGAAAATTCAACAAACACCAGCTGGTAAAAGAAAAATCGACAAAGAAAATGCACAATGAAAGCCAAAAAATAACAAACAGAAGCCAATTCAAAGCAATGCAGAATACAGAAGAAGATGAGCTCAAAATAATAAGATATAATTTTCCTGCAACTCTTATATAGCAGCTCCATCTCAAACGGTCATAAATTTGCCCCAACTTCTAGTTCTTTCTCACTTCCACTTTAATCTATATTTTAGATTTTATTTTATATTCATATCCACCGACATGGCCAGTGCTCTGCGATTCAAAATTTGTTTAAAAAATCACAAATATTCCGAGTGATTACGGTCGATGGCGATTACATGGAAGCAGTGCTGAAAGATTTCCAAACCAAAACCTTCAGATTGCGTTTTTAAATGGAAACATTTTACAGGGACATGAGATACTTTAATATTTACTGTTTTTCTAAGATATAATGTACATAGCTATGCATAGTCATTTAATTACCAAACTCGTTTCGAACATGCTTGAACAGGATTACAGAACAGAAGCAAAAGCAAGAAACCTGGCCTGGCGCTCCTCCTCCTGCAGAAAAATCCGCCCTGCGCGGCCCTCCCCATCCTCCTGGCCTTTCTCCTGCAGAAAAAGCTCGTGCAGCACTGGACAGACTGGCTAGGTAGACAGACGGCTAGAGCTAACCAGCCTGCTATTGGGCATTTAATGCACCCGATAGCGGCCTCACCATACATACATGCCATGCATTTCCATCCCGCATCCATCGTTTCTCCGGCAGCAGGATGGCCCATCACATCATAAGTTTTCCGAGAATGGGTGACCCACTACCTCCGAGCTGGCACCGGCTGTGCTGGGCAGGATTTTCAAACGAGCATTCGCGCCAAAGAGCCATTTGCTCCATTCGCGCAATCCGTCGAGTTTCCTCTGCAACCCCTCTCGAGCACAAACCGCTCCCGCAAGTGTTGCTGGCTCACCCACGCAGGTCCGCCCAGGGTGCATATTCCCGGCTGGCTGTACGCCCCCCTGTTGGAAATAATACTGAGAGGGGGGGGTGAATCAGTATTATCTAATTCTTTTAATGAACCTTCCTTATTTGATCTTTGAATTATATTTGCATGTCAGTACCATAAAATAATGTGCATGAACAAAGAAAACAGATAGTCACACCAAAGAACACAAGATGTAAGGTGGAAACCCAATGTGGGTGAAAACCACCTACTGCAATATGTCTCTATCTTCTTTCAAATTAGAAACTTATTTTACAATGGTTTTGTACTGGTGCAGTCCTTTACCAGTACGCAGGCTGCAACCTGCAGAGAGCTACAACTCTCTCTCGTTTTCCAGTCTCTCCTGGAAGGGAGCTACAACCCCCTACTTCTTTTCTTACAAGGACCACTTTTCATAAATTTTCAAACTGGATCCATAAGCATCAATTGATCATCAAGTATGAGAGAATCACCCAATCAACTGTAGTAACTAGATCAACAGTAATAGGACCAAACCCAGAACACAACAATGATAAACAAAGATTTTAAGAGAAGGAAGCACCCTGCTCCACTGCTAGCCTGCTTCCGGACTCACCCTGTTCAACTGCTAGCCTGCTTCCCGGACTCACCCTGCTCAACTGCTAGCCTGCGTCCCGGACGCACCTTGCTCAACTGATAGCCTGCGTCCCTCGCTCTGAGTCTATTGAACTGCCTGCGTCCCGACGCACCTGAACCCTTCTGCGCCTGCGTCCCGACGCACCTGAACCCTTCTGCGCCTGCGTCCCGACGCACCTGAACCCTTCTGCGCCTGCGTCCCGGCGCACCTGAACCCTTACTGCACCTGCGTCCCTCCGGGCATAGATGATTTCAAGACTTCAGAAGTAACCCAGACAGTCAGATCTATAGATCTGAACATGCGCCGAAGAGATCTCGGTCCATTAGTAGATTCGCCTTGTTTAGATCTAGACCAGATCTAGCCCTCATAAGATATTCAACCAAAACCATGCTTAAACCAAATGATCTCCTTTGCTTTATATAGGCAAGCTCCTCCTCAAATCATGGAACAATACCACGAGCCGACACCATAATAACACAATACCGTCGGCTAGATACCAAGAGTAAAACACAAGAAACCCCCACGTGAGCTTTTCTCTGCCTTGAAATGTGTGCACTGGGTGGATGCACCTCCTGAATGGCTGGCCTGCGTCTCTGGACGCGGTCCCTGCAAGGTGTACCTGCGGGTACGTACCTTCTGAACTGATATCCTGCGTCCTTCTTATTTTTCAATAAAATGAGAGCCTTGTCATGGGAGTTGCCATCAAGTACAACATCTGTAACATATAGCCATACCAGAGAACATAATGCCAACACCCCCGGCGTAAGGTAAATTAACCTCTGTGCCAGTTTATTATCAATGCTGTATGTGGCATCCCCATATTGCCAATGCCTGTAAATCCTCGATTTATTCCATGTAGTTACAAAACATGGCAATCTCAAAATAAATTTTGGCATACAAGGTCTTATTTTACATGACCATGGACATAATATTTAAGATAAATGATCTCCTTATAAGCAAATCTGAATTCTTATGCTGTTTCTCCAAAAACTACATTTGAAGGTATCGAAATTCTGTGCTCTTAGCTGGCAATTTAGATTCTCTCAGCCTTTTTAATTTGGTGATTAAGACTAAATCCCATCCGCAGTAGTTTACATGTACTCAAGAATAAAATTGTTGACACGGTTTAAGGCTAGAGTTTAGAAAATTTGGGTTGCATTAATCATAGAACTGTCAGACATGCTTTTCCTTTCTTGTACAACTATTACAATCTGGGTGGAGTAATATCCACTATTCTGAATGTGTAACTTTTTCCGATACAAGAATTGAACACATTAATTTCAGGACACCAAAACAGATCATTGCAGGGTAACCATACAAATAAATTGTTAGCAGATCATTGAAACAGCCTATGAATCATTGGTCCCTTTTTTTTGCTAAATTCTAACAATTTAGCACATTAAACCTTTAAATGAGCAGAAAAACACTGGAACAAAGTGCCTCAGAAGAAAGACATTTTGAATGAATGCACATGCTTGGGAAGGCATCTTTCGTTCAAGGTCTAATAGCAGTCCAACAAACTCTTTAGCAAGCTAGTGGGCTCTGTTGCAATATATACTTTATTGAGTACTTACAGGACCTTATAATTACTACTGGGCACCATTCCAAGCCTACAGGTTCTGATGTATGCTTACATAATTTGTCGAGGGGCCTACGGGTTCTGTAAGTGTTGATCAGTCTTGCAACTCTGCTATGCAATCTATTTTGCAAGTTGAGAGCTCCATTGTGGGCCTACACTTTATGTTTTTGACTTATTAGTGTTCCTAAGGTCCAGCAAACTCTATTATGGATTTCTTCTTTTTGCTACAAGCTCACGAATCCTGTTAGAATTCATATTTTGAGAAGTACAACAATATATTACTTATCGTTACATACTAGAAAACATGCAACTTTTCCGAAGAATTTTTTATACTCTGTAGATAACAAATGGGAGGAGCATCTAATTATTAATCCAAATGATGTGTTAGGATCAAGTAAAAAGCAACATGTTTTAACTTTTATTGTTGAAACTTGAAATCTGGGAAGGATTTTTTTAATCAAAAATCTTCTTGACTATAAAAACAAGCAATGAACACTTTGCAATAAAAGACATCCACATTGGGATTATTTATTCATGGAATCATGAACCCCAGTGGATATTAATCTTTGCTACATTTCCATTGTGCTAAGAAAGAAGCCAACTTAAATAAATCATAAATGCAAAGATAACCTTGTTTTACCACTAGTTGGGCCACTTCACATCTGCCAATCTATATGGGTGAAAGACCTTCAACAATTTTCTTTAATGGAGCTCTAATAAGTTTTATAAACTCCTTAAAGTAGATCAAGAGCTACTTGAAGATTCACAATTTTTCCATCCCACTCAAATTTGTTATGACTTGACATAAAGCTTAACAAGCACTGATAAGTCGCAATTAAAAAGACAAAATGCTATTTTAGGTATAACTTCATACAACTACATGTGCAAAGTAGCATTTAGCCAGGCTATGGACAATCCTAATTTAGCTCCTTTGTTGAATTGTCTGAATAATGTACGCCTGCAACTAAATTGAGAAACTAACTCTGTAAAGAAGGCTGCAGGTATAGGAAAGCGGTAGCCTGCATATAATCCCAGCCATAGATTTGTCTATCGATTATATCAGAGCAAGCATTCAATAATGACCTAGAGATATAAAATGTTCAATCACAATCTAGAGGTACAAATAATTGGACCAGAGATACAAATATTTGGATAGACTTGTTGTTGATTATGAGGGCTCAAAGTTTGTCCTTTCTCTGAACAATAGACAGGTCGTCTGATAGGCTAGAGCCTAGATTATAATCAGCATTAAAAATGAACATCCATTAAGAAGGTTGTACTGACATGCGAATATGCAAGTCTAAAACGCCATGATTACTGGTCTATTTCCAATCCAGTAACTTCGCTTACCAGCATTTCTTCAAGTCACTATAAAGTCCTTTAGCATACATTCCACTACCATAACTTACTCACATATGCAGAGTTTTAAGTCCCAAGAGGCACATTCACATTTGCTACAATTATGTCTCCACAGTGTTCGATACACCTATTACTTTATATTCTACCACACATTTATCTCCCAGTTGAACCCGCTGGAAAAAAGTAGACTGCATAAGATTTTTATGTGATTAAAATAGAATCAGAACTGGCCTTATCAATCTTGACTACAAGCGTCACAAATGCCCTAGACCAATAAATATTTATATCTAGTTATAAAATCCTTTACAGCAAAAAGAAAAAATAGGACATCTCAATACATGGGAACTTCATAACCAAAAGTTCCACATAAATTACAATTTTGATTAGGTACATGATATTCTAGTTTTATCAGTAGCCCATCATTATGCTACTTTCAAACCAGTTCAGAATATATTCAGTACACACACCTCGGAATTGGAATTCATCAAAACTCCATGTGCATGCTGCAAAACCCACTCAACTGTTCCGAGACACCAAAGAATGTCTGCTCCCATGGGACTCCATTCTCCAATCCTGCCTCCTCTGCCGGAATCTGTGATACACCCTCTGGTCTTGTGAAGCACTTTTACCAACTAGCTGCATGTGATCTGCAAACAAAATTATGAGATGATTAACTATACCCAAGCCTAGCATTAGTTCATATAAGACAGAAAGTAGCAGCAATTGCTAGTTAGAAGTATACCCATTCTTCCACCATCCTCTCCTTATATTGATATTTTCATTTTATTTGTACAATGCAACTACAAGCGCGCTGTCCAATATTTTGACTCCATGATGAACTTCGTACTTTTCCTTTAAACCACGAAGGATACTGATAGTATTAGTCACGCTAGGTTCAGCCACATCCACCTGCCCCAAAATAGTAATAGTAGTAAATTATTAAGGCAGCACTATACATGCAAAAAAACCACGTCAATACTTGTATAACCGGGTTAAGCACTCACCTGCTGGAATCGTCGCTCAATTGAAACATCTTCCTTTACATAATCATGGTACTCTTTTGGAGTAGTTGCTACAATGCACCTAAGTTGGCCCCCAACAAGCATTGGTTTTACTGGGTTACTCCACAACCAAACCTTAAAACCAGTCACTTCGAATAATCCTTAATCTACGTTAATAACATAATATGATTATTGGTTGAATAAAGTGTTTAATCATACATAGCAGAATCGTTGTTCTCTTACTTGTTCCCAGAACCTAAAGAATTCCGTCGATAAAGAGAATAACTTGTCCCTGTGCATCTTCCACCTCTTTCAGTACAGAGTCAAGTCGCTCTGTAAATTCCTTGCAATCGGCACCAGCCTCAAGGGCTTTCATATCCAAGGCTATCAATCTTACATCTAGCAATTTGCTGTGCAACACCATTTGAAAAACTTTTTTTCTTTTCAATTCTACCCATTCCATATACCGTCTCTAATATTTTCGACTCCACTAACTGTACAGCGATAACAAATATTTATTACATAAAAGACGAACAAACCAGTTAATTGTCCTATGAGAGACTGTCGAGGTGTTTTTACCTGAACTCCAGAAGTCCCTGGCACAAACGCACATTCGAAAAACTTTTTTTCTTTTCAATTCTACCCATTCCATATACCGTCTCCAATATTTTCGACTCCACTAACTGTACAGCGATAACAAATATTTATTACATAAAAGACGAACAAACCAGTTAATTGTCCTATGAGAGACTGTCGAGGTGTTTTTACCTGAACTCCAGAAGTCCCTGGCACAAACAGCCGTGGCGCCATGTATTTCAGAATGGAACTCTGAAAAAGGGCAACCAATAAATCCCATGCTATTGGGTATTTAAGGCGCTTAAGAGTACATTTGGTCAACCGAAATGCATCTCTGCATTCGCATGGGCATGAACATGGCAAGCGATATTTAATGTGACTGGGCATGCACCGCAGCTCCACCATACCATGCCCATAACATGCACCATGTGTAGATTCCCAGGCTAATTCCCGGCGACTCGACCGCCTTCCTATTCCGGCAGGGTAAAAGCTCGTTGTACTTATGCAGTTAATACAGGTTGGAGACAAGACCGCCCTGACTCCTTTGGTGCAGACGTAATTAACACAGGTACACTTTCACTCACGCGTTCAATATTTCAAACTGAGCACTCCCGATAGAAAATTTTGAATTTTTTTGGAATGAACTTAATAGTGATGCCCCAGTAAATATTGGACGTTGAAAATGGAACACAAAATTTGATTTCAATGTTATCTTTCAAAATTTAATTTCAATGGGATCTAATGAAGCCCTAGTAGCTACGTGCTCTCCGGACCTCCCTCGAGCTATTGACATATCAGCGTTCACCTTCAGTTTTGCACAGGATTCCGTATTCCACCGAAAACTTCTGGTTGAAAAATAAAGGGCCTTTTTTTCGGTATAGTATAGTGTTTCGTTGAACCACTAAAATTCCCTTTAGTATTTTAAGCGGAAAAATGCTTCGTTAGTCAATATTACGGTGAATTAACGAGGTTTAAGTTTTCTTTAATTTTGCTTCAGCTTTATATGATTTATATAATAATGATATAAAGTACTTTCCTATAAATTATTTTGAGTTTAAAAGTTTATTAACTTTTATAACTAGCCAGAAGTATGACATTGTATAAACTAGATGATTTAGTGCAGGATTGGGTTTTAATGGGACTATGACTGAGTAAAATTTCTGACATTGTATAAACTAGATGATTTCGTGCAGGATTGGCCTTTAATGGGACTATGACTTAGTAAAAATAGATAGACTATTGATATACACTTTGCAACTAAGCATTTAGGATACACAACATCCAATGTTTTATTATAAAATAGATATCCTTCGCCTAGTGTAATTGTTAATGAGCTTTTTCTAGATTGAGGAGATTATGGGGAGCACAACCTCATAAAAATATATAAGCTATTAGTATACACATTACAAAAGAGCATTTAGAATATACAACATTCAATGCTCTCATGGAGATGCATATCCTTTGCTCGCTGTATAAGTCAATGAGCTTTACCTAGTTTGTAGAGACTATAGGCACTACAACTTGCTAAAAGTAGATAGACTATTAATATAAACCTTTCAAAAGAGCATGTCGTATATACAACTTTCAATGCTATCATGTGAGATGCATATTGTTTTCCATTTGTAAAAGTTTATAAGCTTATTAAATGCTTATTAAATGGTGTATATGTTATATTATGTTTTGCTAGATGTATATTAATAATTTATCTGTTTTTACAAGGTTGTAGTCTCCACAGTCACATTACGGTTTGTATGATGTTAGATTTTGCATTTTTTAAATGTTAGATTTTTGTGGTTATTGTAGTTATTGCTGGACTAAAAAAGGCTTTTTACTCAGAGTGAGTATATATTGTAAGGTAACGTTATGTTGAGTTACAAGACTAAAATATAAATAAATACAAAGTTATGTAATACACAGCAGTATTTTTAGATCAAAGTTTGTATAGGGAGATGTTGTGACATAGTATTATTTTAAGTTATATGACCCATCAAATAAGCAAGTATGCGATAATATTTCAAAAATTAAATTAACATAAATATATGTTAAATTTGAATTCATTATATCAGGATAAAAATTCATGTTTTTAGTGTGTAATTTTTTTTATTGCTTAATATGAAACAAATTAACATGTAATTAAATAATATTTTTTAATAATTTAGATTTAAAATAAATATTCATAAAAATAGTTTATTAGTATACACTTTGTAAGAGATTATTTATGATATTTTCCCATATGAATATTTTTCACTATTAAAAATAGATAGATTATTAATATATAATTTGAAAAAAAAAAATTTGCGAGAAGCATTCCTATAGCTCAATATAAGGTAGATGTATAAGTGTCATGTAAGTATGTGAACAATTTTAATGTAATCTCAATTAAAAAATAATAAAAAGTTAAAAGTAATAAATGATGAACCAAATTATGTGATTTATTGGAATTTTATTTAAATAAATAAAAAGTTAAAATTAATATAGACCCAATATGAGGATGAGTAGCAACATTTAGATGTTGGCTCAATTAATAAGAAAATTTTAAAGTGATAAAAATATTAGAATTCAATTTTTTATATTTTTATTTTGTTATTAACTTATGAATAAGCTTTGTTACAATACCATGGGCAAATACCTATCAATACCGCTCTCAAAATCCATAAAAATATTTCACTACCAAAATATTTTATTAACTTGTAAATAGGCTTTGCTTTAATACCATGGGCCAATACCATGGCCTATCAATACCACATGCCAAAAAATCCATAACTTATTTCACAATCAAAATATTTTATAACAATATGATAAGATTCTTAGCAATGGATATTCATCTCACTTTACCACGGATATTATTAACTCGTAAATAGACTTTGTTACAATACCATGGGCCAATACCATTGTTTATCAATACCATATGCCAAAAAACCATAACTTATTTTACAATCAACATATTTTTAAAAATATTTCATTTTAATTTAATTTAACACTTTTTTAGTTTAATCTAAAAGGATAAAGTTTATAATTACTTTTCAGATATATCTAAACTCTTTATCACATTAAAGTATATAAATAATAGCTATAAAATAAGATCCATTTTACCATATAAATTAAAATAATAATTTTACAACCATGTTTAAATTTCATTAAGAAGCACATAAAAACTTAATACTTACAATATAACAAGACTTTTAATCATGTATATTCACCTTCACGTTACCATGGATATTATTAACTTGTAAATCTGCTTTATTATAATACCATGGGCCAATACTATTGTTCATAAATACATACCCAAAAACCATCCCTCATTTCACAACCAAAATATTTTATAATTTTTTTTTCAATATACTTATATTACATTTTTTTGGCCAAGAGACACTTTCGAGCCAACTATGGAAGAGATGTTGTAATATCCTATCATGTTATGTTATGTAAACAGTTTCACTAGATAAAATTACATAAGAATAACAAGTAAAACTATATATATATATAATAATTTTATTACATTTCAACTATGGAAGAGATGTTGTAATATCCTATTATGTTATGTTATGTAAACATTTTCACTAGATAAAATTACATAAGAATAACTAGTAAAACTAAAAAAATTGTTAATTATAATTATTAATTAAAAATATTTTGACTAAGTAAAATCACATATAAAATAAAAATTTAATTTAAAAAATAAAATAAAATAACGGATTAAGATAGATTGGTAAATTACTAATAGAACGTTAAAGTGATAAAAATAATAAAATTAATTTTTTTATATGTTGATTTTATTATTAACTTATGAATAATTGTTTTTCAATACCATGGGAAAATACCATGGCTTATCAATACCACATTGCTCAAAAACCATAACTTATTTCACAACTAAAATATTTTATAACAATATGAAAAGATTCTTAACCATGGATATCCACCTCCACTTTACCGTGGATATTATTAACGTGTAAATAGGCTTTATTTCAATACCATGGTTTATCAATACCACATGCCCAAAATAACATAACTTATTCCACAATCATAATATTTTATAGCAATACGATAAGTTTCTTAACCATGGATATTCATCCTCATTTCATCATGGATATTATTAACTTTTAAATAGGATTTGTTACAATATCATGGGCCAATCCCATGTATTATCAATATTCATCCTCATTTCATCATGGATATTATTAACTTTTAAATAGGATTTGTTACAATATCATGGGCCAATCCCATGTATTATCAATACCGCATGCCCAAGAACCATAACTTATTTCACAATCAAAATATTTTATAAAAAAAATTATCTTAATTTAATTTGACATTTTTTCTAATTAAATCTAAAAGGAAAAATGTTATAATTACTTTTGAATTATATCCAAACCCTATATCACATTAAATATATAAATAGTAACTATAAATTAAGATTCATTTTACCATATAAATTAAAATAATAATTTTACAATCATATTTAAATTTTATTAAAAAGCCCATAGAAGCTTAATACTTAGGGTATAACAAGATTTTTAATCGCTCATATTTGCCTCCACTTTATTAAATTGTAAATGGGTTTTTTAAAAATACCATGGGCCAATACTATTGCTCATAAATACATGCCAAAGAACCATCCCTCATTTCACAACCAAAATATTTTATAATGTTTTTTGAATTTAAGTTTATTACATTTTTGAAAAGAGAGATACTTTCCATCGAGAGATTGTCATGTTATGTAAACATTTCGACTCGATAAGATTACATAAAAGTAAAAAGTAAATCTTTAAAAAAAATTCTTGATTATAATTATTAATTAAAATATTTTGACGCACTAAAATTACATAACAATAAGAAATGAATTCAAATATATATATATATATATATAAAACTAGGTGGAAATGCATGGGTTATTATATGGATTTAATGGTTGTATACTGGTTATATGCATGGTTATATGACACTTCTCGGTCATGGCTTTATTCATGCTTTTACGTGTAACTGAATATAATGAATGAAAGACATAATTGATGATACGAGAACTAATGTGACAAACCTTTTGGTTAAACCTCAGTTAATTTTTCAGTCCCTTATATTCAACCTTGCATTCATTCCTTATGTTAAGCCTTTCATATCTACCAAGTGTTTGACAAAATGTTAGTCCGGGTTGGGGATGGTTAGGTTAAATCCTAGTTCCAATTTTGTTTTGTAAGCATTGTCTTCATGTATTTTATGATTTCTGGATGTTTCATGGATTTATGGCCTAAGGCATGGCCCCAACCCTAGAAAGTAGCCTTAATTTATGCAGTCGTTGGCACTGCATTGGCAAAAAAATGCAAGAGTCACATTGATGCAAGCCTATGGGAGCGACTCGGAACCCATAGTCACATGGAGGCCTCAGCAAGGGAGTGATTAGGGCTCAAGTTAAGGGAAAAAGTGAGTTGTCTCACAGGTTTGACACCTAGAGGGTTAGGGTTACTCCTAAAGGTCATGTGACACATGAGGAAAGTTAGTAAGGTCTTAAGTTGTCGACTCCATTTCCTTAAGGTCGCATACAAGGTTGACTCATATCATAGTGACCCTAAACTCATGTTTACCCTGGGCAAGCTGGTGGAAGTGGGTAAAGGAGGGAGGACGCAGTTACACAGTGGTATCAGAGCGGGTTGATTCTCTTTGGGTCATATCTAATACCATAGGGTGGTATCATAGCATGGTTTCACTCTTTTTGGATAAGTTTGATGTTGTCAAGGTTATGGTTTTCACACATGGATCAAGGTATAGACTTGGTATGATCATGCATGATGTTTTTGTGATATTATGTTATTACATGGATATGTTTATGATTATACATGTACATGCTAATGTGGGCTGATCTTGTAGATGAGATAAGCCTCCTATGAACATCACTTAGGTAGGGATTTGATTTTGGTATCTGTTTGGTTTATCTGACATGGTATTCTTTTAGGAATAAGATAATTCAAGATGAAAATAAAAATGGTAGCAATCAGTGGCCCAAATTTCTAGAAGCTGGTACAATCTTTTAAAGGAGAAAGAAGTCCTTAAATATATTTTTAATGCTGTAATCATTTCTCTGTGAAAAGCAAAAATAAAACTCCTATTTTATACTAGTTTTCCCTTTGTAGGTTTTTCCAGGGTCAGTGTTGACCAAAATTCCTAGCTTCTTATTCAATATGTGAATGCTTACCTTAAACTCTATGCAAAACAGACTAAAACCGGGAAGGGCTAGAAGAACCTAAAATTTCTACAAACAGTGCGCATATATGATGTTGTTTCATTCTTTCCTTACTGAAATAGCCTAACATTTCTCAGGTACCATTCTTTTGAATTTAATTACTAATCTCCAATGACTTGTCCACTAGATCTAATTTCATGTCATCACTATAACTTGTAAATTTGACATTTCCAAATCTTTAATGCGATGCATACACCAGTCTGCAGATTATGATTCTAATATTACTACAATCTATTATGATGAGAACATGTGTTGTTTTAATTTAATGAGACTTAGGGTTGCATTGTGATGAGATTTGATGTTTCATTATGATGTGAAACTCATTTGATTTATGACAATGAAGCTTGGTAGGTAAGGACCATTTCTCATACCACAAAACCCTATTTCGCATTTGTGGTAATATAACTAAGGCTTATGATGATCCACTCATACATCATCCTTGATTGAAGACGGTACAAAGCAATCATAAGCTACAATTATGTACAGGAAGCATACATGTACCTTGAAATTATTGGGTAATGGGGAAAATGGCCCTCCCAGCTCCTTATTTATTATACGAGTTAATGATCACATGGATCAGTTCCCTATTCAACTGTACGCAGTGTAGTTAAATACAGGGCAGCCTATATTTGTGAGCCTACTTGAAGGAAGGAGAACATTTAGTCTTTAGAGGTGGCTCCTTTTTGGCAAAAAATAAAACCCATGCTATTGGGTATTGAATGCCCTCTAAGACACCATATTTAATGCACTCTAAGAGCTTGACGGGACAGCCCTGGTCATTCTCCTCCGCCTCCGCCTCCGCCTTGATCGCCACTGCCACCACCATTCCATAAGAAAGCTCGCATATACGATACATACGATACATGATATACAATGTACACATACGTACACATTTAATTGGCGAATTTGAATTTTGAGCTTGAATGCGAAGCCCGCTCTCACAGCCGGAACTTGCTCTGGGAGTTGAGCCCCACACAGACATGTCGGCCCTCACTCTTCTTATACCAAACGAAGTTCCAGGACTTCAAGTGTTCAATGATGGTCACTGGGTTTCTGCCACTTACATTCCAAACGCTATCATCGTCCATATCGGCGACCAGCTGGAGGTTACTAAGTTTCTTTCTATGGGTTTTTCTTTGTTTTTTCTCTCTTCCTATCTGGACTCGTAATACCATAAATTTTGATTGATGAATTTGTGGATGTGAAGATATTGAGCAATGGGAGATACAAGAGCGTTTTGCATAGGAGCGTGGTGAGCAAGGAGAGGGTGAGGATGTCGTGGCCAGTGTTCTGCACCCCACCTCTTGACACCGTCGTCGGCCCCATGAAGGAGTTGATCGATGAGAATAACCCTCCATTGTTCAAATCCAAAACATACAGAGAGTTCAAGCATTGTAAGATCAACAAGCTGCCCCAGTAGAAAGCTACCACTCTTGTTACAGCAGCTTTGTTTGTTTGCTTAATAATTCCAGGCATTAGTTATATAATCTCATGATCATCATAGCTTAACATGTAACTTTCATGGTAATCGTTCGTTTAATAGTTTCAGCTTTGAATAACTCTAGCCATGGTTGCTTAATGACTCTTGTGATGAGTACAATCTCATAGTCATGATGGCTTTAGTGTGTAGCTTTCATGGGTAATCGCTAAGGTTTCATGAGCAATAGTTTCAGCTATGAATAGTGTATGGTGCAAAATATGTTTTATCAAATAGTTTTCGGTGATTTCTCAACCGATCTGGCCATAAATTGCATTTAGTTTAAGAAGGCAAGGGTTTCAGTCCTTTGACATTATTTGTGTTTCGTTTAAAATGACAGAGGAAAATGGTTGGTTCAAATCATTTGGAATCCTCACATTTCTTATTATCATTATATTTCTATATAATCGTTCCTAAGATTGCTTTCAGAGCCTGCTTTCCATTTTCAGAGTCCTAAGATGCCTTTGAAAGCCAAGCTCTCCATTTTCAGTCTCCACATTCTTGGTTAATCTTGGATTAAAATGTTGTTGTCTCTATTTTCAGTCTTCATATTCTTGGTTAATTTTGGATTAAGATGTTGTTGGTGTAGGTATAGAAAAATATTTTATTTAATTAATAAATATTAATATTGATTTTTTTTTCAATTTCCTAACTTTATATTTAACTTTTGGCTACTAATTTTGATTCTTATGTATTTATTATAATTTTAAAATAAAAATAAAATTCTTAATTATTTATTATAATTTAAAAATAAAAATCTATTTTAAGTAATATTATTTGTATTACAAATATTTATATAAATATTTTTCCTGGATTTTAAACATTTAACTTTAAAATTTTGTTTTAAATGGAAAACAGTGGAGTGATAGATTGTCAATATCAATACTCAAATTGTCAAATCTATCCATTTCAATGAGCCCTGTTTATTTAATCGGTTAAGTTTAGTATATTTAGATTTTTTATTCAAAAATTAGTATTTCAGTGATATTACAATTTACTCAATTTTAAAAACAAAACTATATGAACAAAATAAAAAGTAATTTATGGAACACTATTTAAATATACTCGATATGCTAAAAGGTAAAAAAATTTAAATTTGCAAATAGATGTGATAGGAAGTTTGGGAAAAAATGATATATTTGAAGGAACCATCATCTTATGGCACTTTGTTTTTTTTTTTTAACTATAAATAAACAAAATTTTATGAACAAAATAAAATGTAATTTATGGTACAATACTAGATATGATAAAAAGTAAAAAGATTTAAATTTGCAAATAAGATGTGATAGGAAGTTGGGAAAAACATGACATATTTGAAGGAACCATTATCTTATGACACTATTTTTTTTTTTTTTAACTATAAATAATGTAGTTAAGTTTGGAATCAAATAAGCATTTTCAATTTATCTAATTATTTGCTAGCTACATCCACACCAAGATCACATAATACCTTAAACACCCAGTAGCATTGGGAACACATAGATATTGAGGCATTTGCAGCAAATGTCCAAAATTTACAATGCATTCTACATATCATTTACTTTTGTTTTACATTCTAGTAACTATAGAAACAACAAAATCATGTAATAGAACATCATGAGTACAACAGGTATTGGTCACCTTGGAGTGGAGATTTGATCTTGGCCTTTCTACTACTACTTGCACTCCCTTGTTGTCATCTGTGTCCAAGTGTGAATGTTGATGTGCTCCGACCGAATGTTAGTGACCCACCGGTTGACCTCCAAGCATACTCTATGAGTATTCTTTTTCCCCACAGATCCCCTCGCTGCAATGGGCCTATACAATAGAGGAAGAAAACTAGTTGATGGAGGTGAGCACCCATGGTTAACGAGTCCCCTCTCTAAATGCCTTCACCTCACCAAACTCACTATAGCTCGTAGTCACTCACAATAACATAATCCCATCCATCGAACAGTAGGGTAAGCAAAAGTCCCATCTCCCATAGCTTGCCCTTTAATTTATAAGAGGCTTCATAGATGACACTTAGCACTTCATGCATAATTAATTATTTTTATTAATCCAAAAGTCTGATTATTCACCCACCCATGTGTCCCCCTCTTACTAAGGCTCTCCAAAATTATTTACTTAAAATTCTAATTCAAACATAATATTTTTCCTCACCCCAACGAGACTTTCTATATCTTCTCTTAGTTGTCTCTTGACCCCCTTTTTCTACTCAATTTGTGTTTGTTACTGAAGTGAACTGACAAGTATAAGATTTGGTCCCCCAACTACCTCTTAATTTAACTCAAATTGTCTCTTGGATGGAGATTCTTGTATTGGCTCTTGCCACATGGAGGTTCTCTAAATGTCCTACAATCTAATTTATTAATATTTAATTTTATTCACCACCCTCTTTTCTTATGGGGTTAAAAATCCATTAGTACTAATCTTTTTAATTCGCTCTATGTCCATCCCCCCACTCTTGCCTAGTAAAACACTTATGCACATTTTCTACTCAAAATTTCCCAAATGAGGGGAGGTAGAGTTCTCAAGTGGTCCAATTTTAAAGTAAAAAAGTAAAGAGTGGAGGAGTTGTACAATACTCTTTATCAGTTATATTATATTTAAATTATTTTCTATTATTAATTATTAAACAATAATATGGAAAATAAATGAATTTTAATATTATTTAAAAATAATTAACTTCATATCATAATATTTAAATGAATTTCAATATTATCTAAAAATAATTGAGTCGAGGAGTTGTACAATATTCTTTATCAATGATATTATATTCAAATTATTTTATGTTCATTATTAAACAATAATATTGAAAATAAATGAATTTTAATATTATTTAAAAATAAATAACTTCAGTTCCTAATATTTAAATGAATTTCAATATTATTTAAAAATAATTAATTTGTATTTATATTTTTTTTTTTACACAAATCAATTTATAATGTTCAACTTTACTTAAAACAAAAACAATATTTAATCAATGCAAAAGTAAAAACAATATATCTTGCCCTACCTATCTGCCCCAAAGTATAATAATTATAACCAATTCATTTTTACCACTTAACGATAATGATCCCATTAGGGGAGAGCCTTCTATTGTTGTGCAGGGACCAATATTAGTTATAGTACTGGTCCCACACATCCATAAAAAAAAAAAAAATATTCATAAATCATCAAAAATATGCACATAAATAGTTTATATTAAGCTATATAAGTTATATAATTTAGTACAAAATGGGCCCACATATTGATTGGGCCAATAAGTGTCAAATACCAAACCTTAACATCACATATTGACAAGACATAATGTCCCAAATATCTCTAGCTCTGAATTACCAAATAAGTCAAAATGCACTACAAAGCATTCCATTGAATTCTATTCACGAGTACACCTATCCCATCAAACAATCACCTACATATTTCCACTGGAGCAACACATCCCATTGCTCAGTAATACCTGCACAAGAATAGGTGAAATGTGTGTCAACCATATGTACATGTGTATTTAACCATTCAACCTATTGAAGACAATGAATGACAACATTCAATTCTCAACATTCCATTTAGGATTAAAGACAATAAATGACAACATTCAATTCAGGAATTAGTTCAAAGGATGCAATAAATGACACCAACCCTTTGAATTCAAGTATTAAAGACACCAGACTTTTCAATTCAGGAATTAAAAACAGGAAAGCACATGGATCAACCATCAAAGATTATCAACCACTTGATCATGTACAAATCAATCCAAGACACACATTTGAATTTGGGAGATGGAAATCTATGCCTATCTTCCCTACCAATTAAATTCTATATGAAAAAACTATAAAACATCAACTCTTACTCATTCTCATTTCAAACATTCATTCTATGCATTAGCTATTGGAGACATGCAATCAAAGTGTTGAGACACTGTTACATTCATTCTATTCAGAAGTTGTTGGAAACATACAAATTGAGTGCGTGCACAATGTTACATTCATTCTATTCATCAATTGTTGGAGACATACAGGTATGTTTTTGTTGAATAATGAATAATGTTATTTATGTTGAGAAACAAAGGTAAATTAAAGCCATTACAACCAATTTCATTATTGATTTACTGATTTAGAAACCAAATTCATTACCACTATAACCTCAAATCTGACCTTGCAACTCAATATCAGACTACTTTAATAGAAAAGAATATCCTTTCAAAGAGCAAAGACAGATAACCTCAGGTACTAAAGCCATTACATCCAATTTCATTACTGATTTAGAAACCAATTTCATTGCCACTATAACATCAAATCTGACCCCTGCAACTTAATATCAAACTACTATAATAGTAAATAATATCCTTTCAAAGAACAAAGACAGATAGCCTTAGGTACTAATGGCATAAAAGCAACAACCTCCATACAATAGCTAGAACATGGGTTGCTTATAAGAAGGTAACCGAACAGTCTTCCTTCCAATCCTTCTTCTGATCAGTTGGTTATGCTGTTGATTGAGGAGTGGTGGATTCGGTTGTTGACTCAGCAAAAGTTTCTCCTGTTGATTAAGTTCTTGATTCAACAACTGATTATGAGAATTAACCAATTTCTCACGGAGAGAATGCCACCAGCTTCTTTAGCATCAACGCGACCCAATAATCTGTTGATTCACCAGTGTTTAGCATCAACGCGACCCAATAATCTATTGATTCACCAACGTTTAGCATCAATGCGACCCAATAATCCGTTGATTCACTAGCTTTAGAGGCCCTCACTAGGCTTGAGTTATTAGTTCCCATCCTTGGGCTTAGATACCATCCACCATCCTTTAGTTCCCATCCTTAGGCATGGTTTAGTTACCTCTTTCGTATCCCTATCTATCTACCTTCTCTTTAGGCAATCAAGTGGCACTTTTATCGCATCAAATATGGCCTTGCCCCCACGAAATTTGGTTAGGTTATCCCATGAAATTCCAAGACTTATTGGGTAAGGTATTCATGTCTAATCCCAGACTGAAAATGTGAATGAAAATAGTGAAAGCAAAGTTTTTCAAGAATTTGTTTCAAGCGAACTTTTTGTCTGCAACCTCCGGTACAACTAAAGGGATGGTTACCTAGCTAAATCCAATAGAAGCACCTATACCTATAAGGGCCCATGCAAGCACCTACACTAATGATTATGTTGTTGTGTTATATATGTAATTATCCAATACTATCAAGCATCCATTTTCATTCCCTGACTGCATAGTCATTCAGCCAAAGGAGCCCCCAAGCATTGCGGGGGAACCCAACTAATGATATTTTTGATCGGAAGGAAAGAACTTCCCTATGCCCTCCACATAGGCATAGATCCTCATATATTTGTGCCTATAATCTCTACCCTAAATCATTTTGATATGGGTGCTTATGCATCTATCTAATCAATGAAAATGTTACCTTAGGAATCAAGTTTCAAGAATGACTGCTCATTGCATATTAATTATAAAAAATTTAATATATGAATTAAATTTATATAATTTGAATAAAACATGTAATAATATTTTTAATCGAAGTTTCATTGCAATTTTATTATGAAATTTTTTTAACTTATAATTAATTTTTGTTACAGTATTATGGTACCCAATATAAAATGTCAATTTACATCAATTGTACTTATATTATAGTGCCTCGCTCTAGTTGACTATCCCTGATATGACAATATCATTAATATAGCATTAAGGCTCACTCAGTATTCTTTGAGGACCTCAGGTTGAGGATCTAGCTATTTGACTCTACTATTAGTGGATGTGATGGTTATATTTGTTATCTAATTGATGTTGTGATGACAACAACTGTGATGGATGCATTTGTTTCCTAGTTGATGTTATGACGATGATAGATGTAATGGATGTGTTTATTTCCTAATCGATGTTATGATAATAATAGTTGTGATGGATGTGTTTATTTCCTAGTTGATGTTATGATGATGATAGTTGTGATAGATATGTATGTTTTCTACCAATATTATGATGATAATAGTTGTGATGGACGCATTCATTATGTTGGCTACTTACATTAGTTTTGGTTCATAGTGAACAACGATGTTGATGAATATGTCATGTTGATGATTTAACATATGTTATTATCTCAATGATTAACATTGTAAAACATTACTACTAATGATTATCGAGTATGGCAAGAGAACACTAGATGCATTTGTATGTGATGAGTCGATGACATCTAGTTTGATGGAATTGAATATTTTTCTTTGAAATTTTAAAGTTCAGTTTGAATTTTGTTGTAAATTCTAATGACATGTTAGTGGATGAAGGCACATGTTAGTTGCTTGGCCGAATGACTCACATATGGGTGATGGGGTTGTACAGATAGATGGAACTTCATGAGAGGGGTAGGACAATGTCCCTGATTTCACCTGCTAGAAATTTCATCATGACTTGGATGGAAGGGTTGGGATACCTTCTCCTTGAAGATAACGATGTCATGGGGATAGGTCCCAATTTGGGTTGTTGATGAGGACTTTACTGGGGGGCACACATCAAGGAATATTCCTTGATTCCCAACACCATTAGTCTCACTATAGAGGGTGACATAAGAGAGGATATCATTCCCCACAATCACACTTAGCTTTCCCCTCGTAATCATTATATGCTTGAAGGGCATACAAATTGGCATGCTTGGAACTTCAAGGGAAGTTATTGAAGGGCACGACCGATTTCGTATCCTTAGCATCAAGAAGAAACTGTTTGACGTGGCACCCTTGGAACTTCGAAGGGAAGTTATTGAAGGGCATAACCGACTTTGCACACTAGGCATCATGATGAAACTACTATAATATGATAATCATACTAATTCACATAATGTGGTAAATAAAGTTTTAAAGCCAAGTTATCTAACCAAGAAAAAAAAATTGGGGTAAAGAGAGAATAGGAAGAAATAAAAAAAATTGGACCACTTGAGAACTCTACCTCCCCTCATTTGGGAAATTTTGAGTAGAAAATGTGCATAAGTGTTTTACTAGGCAAGAGTGGGGGGGATGGACATAGAGCGAATTAAAAAGATTAGTACTAATGGATTTTTAACCCCATAAGAAAAGAGGGTGGTGAATAAAATTAAATATTAATAAATTAGATTGTAGGACATTTATAGAACCTCCATGTGGCAAGAGCCAATACAAGAATCTCCATCCAAGAGACAATTTGAGTTAAATTAAGAGGTAGTTGGGGGACCAAATCTTATACTTGTCAGTTCACTTCAGTAACAAACACAAATTGAGTAGAAAAAGGGGGTCAAGAGACAACTAAGAGAAGATATAAAAAGTCTCGTTGGGGTGAGGAAAAATATTATGTTTGAATTAGAATTTTAAGTAAATAATTTTGGAGAGCCTTAGTAAGAGGGTGACACATGGGTGGGTGAATAATCAGAGTTTTGGATTAATAAAAATAATTAATTATGCATGAAGTGCTAAGTGTCATCTATGAAGCCTCTTATAAATTAAAGGGCAAGCTATGGGAGATGGGACTTTTGCTTACCCTACTGTTCGATGGATGGGATTATGTTATTGTGAGTGACTACGAGCTATAGTGAGTTTGGTGAGGTGAAGGCATTTAGAGAGGGGACTCGTTAACCATGGGTGCTCACCTCCATCAACTAGTTTTCTTCCTCTATTGTATAGGCCCATTGCAGCGAGGGGATCTGTGGGGAAAAAGAATACTCATAGAGTATGCTTGGAGGTCAACCGGTGGGTCACTAACATTCGGTCGGAGCACATCAACATTCACACTTGGACACAGATGACAACAAGGGAGTGCAAGTAGTAGTAGAAAGGCCAAGATCAAATCTCCACTCCAAGGTGACCAATACCTATTGTACTCATGATGTTCTATTATATGATTTTGTTGTTTCTATAGTTACTAGAATGTAAAACAAAAGTAAATGATATGTAGAATGCATTGTAAATTTTGGACATTTGCTGCAAATGCCTCAATATCTATGTGTTCCCAATGTTACTGGGTGTTTAAGGTATTATGTGATCTTGGTGTGGATGTAGCTAGCAAATAATTAGATAAATTGAAAATGCTTATTTGATTCCAAACTTAACTACATTATTTATAGTTAAAAAAAAAAAAAAAAATAGTGTCATAAGATAATGGTTCCTTCAAATATGTCATGTTTTTCCCAACTTCCTATCACATCTTATTTGCAAATTTAAATCTTTTTACTTTTTATCATATCTAGTATTGTACCATAAATTACATTTTATTTTGTTCATAAAATTTTGTTTATTTATAGTTAAAAAAAAAAAAAACAAAGTGCCATAAGATGATGGTTCCTTCAAATATATCATTTTTTCCCAAACTTCCTATCACATCTATTTGCAAATTTAAATTTTTTTACCTTTTAGCATATCGAGTATATTTAAATAGTGTTCCATAAATTACTTTTTATTTTGTTCATATAGTTTTGTTTTTAAAATTGAGTAAATTGTAATATCACTGAAATACTAATTTTTGAATAAAAAATCTAAATATACTAAACTTAACCGATTAAATAAACAGGGCTCATTGAAATAGATAGATTTGACAATTTGAGTATTGATATTGACAATCTATCACTCCACTGTTTTCCATTTAAAACAAAATTTTAAAGTTAAATGTTTAAAATCCAGGAAAAATATTTATATAAATATTTGTAATACAAATAATATTACTTAAAATAGATTTTTATTTTTAAATTATAATAAATACATAAGAATTTAATTTTTATTTTAAAATTATAATAAATACATAAGAATCAAAATTAGTAGCCAAAAGTTAAATATAAAGTTAGGAAATTGAAAAAAAAATCAATATTAATATTTATTAATTAAATAAAATATTTTTCTATACCTACACCAACAACATCTTAATCCAAAATTAACCAAGAATATGAAGACTGAAAATAGAGACAACAACATTTTAATCCAAGATTAACCAAGAATGTGGAGACTGAAAATGGAGAGCTTGGCTTTCAAAGGCATCTTAGGACTCTGAAAATGGAAAGCAGGCTCTGAAAGCAATCTTAGGAACGATTATATAGAAATATAATGATAATAAGAAATGTGAGGATTCCAAATGATTTGAACCAACCATTTTCCTCTGTCATTTTAAACGAAACGCAAATAATGTCAAAGGACTGAAACCCTTGCCTTCTTAAACTAAATGCAATTTATGGCCAGATCGGTTGAGAAATCACCGAAAACTATTTGATAAAACATATTTTGCACCATACACTATTCATAGCTGAAACTATTGCTCATGAAACCTTAGCGATTACCCATGAAAGCTACACACTAAAGCCATCATGACTATGAGATTGTACTCATCACAAGAGTCATTAAGCAACCATGGCTAGAGTTATTCAAAGCTGAAACTATTAAACGAACGATTACCATGAAAGTTACATGTTAAGCTATGATGATCATGAGATTATATAACTAATGCCTGGAATTATTAAGCAAACAAACAAAGCTGCTGTAACAAGAGTGGTAGCTTTCTACTGGGGCAGCTTGTTGATCTTACAATGCTTGAACTCTCTGTATGTTTTGGATTTGAACAATGGAGGGTTATTCTCATCGATCAACTCCTTCATGGGGCCGACGACGGTGTCAAGAGGTGGGGTGCAGAACACTGGCCACGACATCCTCACCCTCTCCTTGCTCACCACGCTCCTATGCAAAACGCTCTTGTATCTCCCATTGCTCAATATCTTCACATCCACAAATTCATCAATCAAAATTTATGGTATTACGAGTCCAGAGAGGAAGAGAGAAAAAACAAAGAAAAACCCATAGAAAGAAACTTAGTAACCTCCAGCTGGTCGCCGATATGGACGATGATAGCGTTTGGAATGTAAGTGGCAGAAACCCAGTGACCATCATTGAACACTTGAAGTCCTGGAACTTCGTTTGGTATAAGAAGAGTGAGGGCCGACATGTCTGTGTGGGGCTCAACTCCCAGAGCAAGTTCCGGCTGTGAGAGCGGGCTTCGCATTCAAACTCAAAATTCAAATTCGCCAATTAAATGCGTACGTATGCGTACATTGTATATCGTGTATCGTATGTATCGTATATGCGAGCTTTCTTATGGAATGGTGGTGGCGGTGGCGATCAAGGCGGAGGCGGAGGCGGAGGAGAATGACCAGGGCTGTCCCGTCAAGCTCTTAGAGTGCATTAAATATGGTGTCTTAGAGGGCATTCAATACCCAATAGCATGGGTTTTATTGTTTGCCCTCCTTTTTTCTTATGAAGATTCCTTTCTTTTCTATAATGCCTTTTATTATATTTACTGTATATATTGTTGCTCCTGCAATTATGGATAATCATATATATGACCATCACAAAAACACCCTAAAATCTTGCAAAGAAATGAGCACAACGAAGCACAAATCTTATCTTGTGATAACATGAATATATGCTGAGAAAAAAATCAAATATCGCAAACATGAATAACTGCAACAAGGGAAAACGGACTATGGTCTCCATTTTCAAGATAGATTATATATACAATTACCATCCAATTTAAATAGAAACCCTCTAGAAAGAATGTTTCCCTTTTATGACTGTGAAACTATTACAGGATTGTTTACAAGGTCAAAAATGAAATGGAAGAAATACTAAGCAAAAGGACATTCAAGTTATGACGGAACCCTTTGAATTATGTCCAACTAATATAAAAACCATCATAATGCAAACACATTGTTGAAGTCCTTTTGGGAAGTGAAATGGAATCCGATATTTGCATCTCAAATAAGTAAACAGCAAGTTTCGGAATGCAATAAGCCCTTTGGGCGCTAGGGAGTTTCTTAAGCACAAATCGATTCCATAGCAAAAATGAGCACCAGAGAAGTGGGAGGTTGGCATTGATTTTGCAGAGAGCAACACAAATGTGAGAGGTTGGGTGCTAATTTTTCCATAAAACACTATTACGATATTTGGGCATTAGTATCATGAGTCTTTTCCATTTTCACCTGCTGTGACAATTAACATGAATATATGCTGAGAAAAAAAAAAATCAAATATTGCAAACATGTGTAACTGCAACAAGAGAAAATGGACTATGGTCTCCATTTTCAAGATAGATTATATATTTATATAATTACCATCCAGTTTAAATAGAAACCCTCTAGAAAGAATGTTTCCCTTTTATAACTGTGAAACTATTACAGGATTGGTTTACAAGGTAAAAAATGAAATGGCAGGATAACTAGGCAAAAAGTCATTCAAGTTAGGACGGAAGCCTTTGAATTATGTCCGACTAATCTAAAAACCATCATAATGAAAACACATTGCTGAAGCTGAAGTGAAATGAAATCTGATGTTTGCATCTCAAATAAGTAAACAGCAATTTTCAGAATGTAATAAGCCCTTTCGGCACTAGGGAGTTTATTAAGCACAAATCGATTCCCTAGCAAAATTGAGCACCAGAGAAGTGGGAGGTTGGCATTGATTTTGCAGAGAGCAACACAAACGTGAGAGATTGGGTGCTAATTTTTCCATAAAACACTTTTACGATATTTGGGCATTAATATCACGAGTCTTTTCCATTTTCACTTGCTGTGACAATGCCTATCTACGGGAACTTTTCTATCAAAAAGGAGTTTGTCCCTCCTTTGGAAAGGTGTCCCCTGCATTTTTCAATTTATGCCACTTTTCGACCTAGAGTGTCCCAGAACTGCAAAAGAGTAGCTTGGCCTCTAGGAAGTTGACCAACTAGTTTCCAGAAGATACTACTTTAGTATTGAAATTTGAAAACAAACACCAAGGGCAATTTCATTCAGTTTGAAAGAATCTTTCATCATTTGCTGCCCTAAACTTGTTTACACCAATCAGTCACCTATACTCTCTCACCTTTCCATGGCTGAACATATTTAGTTCCAAGGGCAGATCAGTCAGTTCTTTGTTACATATTGTTTCAGCTCCTGTTCAAGAGTGATTTGATGAGTTCCGGGTTTCTCCAAAACTACTGTATTACATCAAGGTACATAATAAAATTTGTTATTGCAATATATAGCCTATGCATTACATTTCATGGCAAAATTAGTTTATTGAATATTACTTCTGGTTCATCTTTTTGCCAATTGCATTCATGAAGCAAACCGCAACCTTTAATCCTCTTACCCAGGGCCAGTATTGGGAGCATACGTGGCATGTTTGCAGAGACGGTAGCCTCCTATGGAACCATATAAATGAGCTTGCAATGTGCTTTCTATTTTTGATGAAGCTAGCATCATCTTTGTGCATGATCAATCCTTATGCAGAATATTAAGTTTTAACCAATACCAATTAATGGCATATGACTTAGCCTAGGAACGAATAGCAATTGCATGCATGATCAATCCTCATGGGTCAAGTTGGACAAAACCATAAAGTCACGTTTCTTAGCCTAGGAATAAATTGTTATTGCATGATTTTAAGCCCGCTTGATGTTTAAGGAAAATACTGACCGAGTTATGACAGAACTTCTGGAATAATGCAAGAAAGGGTCTATAGAGATCTGCTTTTAAGGTTTGTTGTAACAATAGAAGCAATAATGTATATATTGGTGACACACTGACAAAGTTCCAAAGTTGAGGGATTGTGACGTTTGTTCCTGATTAAGTGAATTGCAGGGCAGGTATTATTAGTGTGATGCTCACAGTCTATGCCCACAAGAGTGACACCTGTCATTTACCTCAGACCCAGAATGTTTATGAGAAGAGGAGCTCAGCTAGGTGATTCAGCTCAGTGTAAATGTGGACCCACCCTAATAGGGAGTTTGGCTTCCAATAGTCTACATGAGCCTGCAGATGTTCGTACAACTTTATAATGTTGTCAACCAACAACCTCGGTGGTCACCCATTTATGGATTAGCGGACATCAGCCTATGCCCTACCTAGTCTAATCTTCGTTTGACATTGCGCTGATTAACTCATGTTCATAAGCTAAAGTTTGGTAAAGGGTGTCTCTCACGGTCTTTTGCTCTGATTGTGTCTACTAGATGCTACCTTTATAGACTAACCAAATACACTGAACTGGCTTATAATTGCAGTTTTTAACTTACTGTCATGAAGATTAATTCAACTGTGAGGACTAACCAATCTCGACAGACAGATGTTACTTACTACATGATTAATGGGGCAGGTTTGCAGACCAGATGTCTATCTGATTTGATTCCGATGTTTTATATTAAAAGATGAACGGAAAGGTAACATGCACAGCAACCTGTCTCACAGCAAACATAAATGTCTCATGAAATGAATTATATTGACTTTTTCCATGTAAACAGCAAGTATTTCATCTACCAAAGAAACTTGCAAGCATATTCTGTGAAGTAGAAGATAGCTAAGTTTCTCTAAATGGCTGGAGAGGGTATAAATTATATACACTATCTGCTCGATACAGACTATCTCTAGCTAAGAGCTGTAACAGTGAGGCATCAAAATCCTACCCCATAAAAATCACCCAGGCCTTGCACCTGGCCTTAACTGCATTGTTAAAAAGACAGTGGTGTTAGCACAGGTAGCGAGCCTCCCAGGTTTTGTACATGAGTCATTGTTGCAAGCACTCCAACTTGCTGCTGGACCACAGCTTGATGGACAGCAAACTTTCAATTCTGCTAAATGTGTTCCAAACAAACAATTTTACTCAACCAGGATATACTAAATGAGGAGATATTTTCTGAGCAGCAGATGAACAAAGATTAAATGGATGATACATGAAGACACTAGGAATAAGAACATAAAAGGATAAATAAACAAATCACCAGAACAACGTTGCATCAATCAACAGGAGTCATGGTTAAAGGTTTCTTCCAGCAGTGAAAAAGGTTGCTTCATTACATTTGGTAATACATCTTCTTGATCAGATTGACAATGCGTGGTGTTGCATTTCAAAAAAACGAGTATTTTTATTTCAACAGTAAAAATATGAAAAATACAATAAAAGTACAAATACATGCATAGCAGACAAAAAACAAGAAGAATTCAAGACAGACTCTTTTGGTAGCAAAGGAGACCACATCATATAATGTCACCAGCCCCATTTTCATGGAATCCTCTGGATGCTCGTCCAATCTGCCTAGTACACATAGCCATCCGAGAACTGGCCCTTCATTACCTAGATCAATTGAAATGCAATTATGCCTCTTCAAATACTTGCATACTAGAAGCATACCTTCCCATATCCAAATTTGAGTAAGCTCCAGATATCCGAAAGGATCGAGCCAAAGTTCACACCACGCAGGCAACGAATTCGCAAACCCAAATTGAAGAGTCAACTCGGTGACACAGCATCATCAACGCAGACCAAAACGCCTGTAACATGATAATTCTGAAGTCAAGGAATTATACAGTCAAATCACCAATGTTGTGGCATCTTCGAATAGCTTCGAGGGCTGTAAAATCTCCTTCCCTGTCCCAATTTATCAGAGTCCAAGCGACAAACACTGAACTGTCGAGGTTCCTCTTGGGAAAGACAAGATAACCTGAGACCAGAGTATCGTGCCTCTCAAACCCCCATTCGGTTCCCTGTCAACCTCCAGGGCAGCACAGAGCAGATCAGTCTCCTTATTAGATCCCTGACCCTCCCACACCACATAGAGTCTCCCTGCCACATTGGCCAAAGTGGCACCAGACAAAAACTTGGGTAAATACTTTTGCACCCCCTGCAGCTCAAGCCACCTGTCCTGCCTGGGGTCATAACCTTTAATCTTCCCCAAAAAATCATAAGAAAATAAAACCCCATCGACCACAGCAGCCCTGCCCTTCCACCCAATATCCAGCCTCTTCGAAACATTATCCCAAGAGGAGGTCACAGGATCGAACACAACTCCTCCCCTATCTGCCATTGCCAGAAGCTTGCCTTCCAGTACCGCGTTCCCGTGCATCCACTTCTCCCTCATCTCGGGTGGGCTGGAGATCGAGCTCCAGACCTCACTACAGGGGTCATACACTTCTGCCCACGATGTGGATCCTGCCCAAGTGCTCGGCTGGCACCCACCCAATACATAAATTTTGCCATCAATGGCTCCTGCTGCAGCGAATTCTCTGCGGACCCTCATGCGAGGGGCAGCCCCCCACCTGTTGTGATGTGAATTGTAAACCCACACGGTGGACGATGCAACGTCGTTCACAGAACCGCCCATGAGAAATATCTTGCCCTCGGAGACTGTGCAGGCTGCTCCCACTGGCTGGGAGGGCATAGGGGGCAGAGGTATACAAAGCTTCTTCTGAGAACAGTGTTCTTGCAGAACATACCATTTGTAGGAGGAGGTGTGGGTTCTAAGCATTATGTAGAGGTATTCTTGTTGGATGTTGAGGGTGCGCCTTGTGAAGAAGAATAGCGGTGATTGGAGGAGGGAACGCCATGGTTTTGAGACTTGGGCTAGAGTGGAGTGAAAGAATCTGGGCACTCTAGCAATGCAGGCTACCGCTACATCGTCTGGTAAACCAGGGAGAAGAACTCCACCATCCATGGAGGTTCCCAATCAAAAACGAAAACAACCAAAAACCACGTATGAAGGGGGGTTGCTCTATGCACCTGCTGCCATTTCGTGGGACGAGATACTTCAGTTGTTAATTGTAAATAGGAAAGAGTTAACCAGCCATATATTGGGTATTTAATGCCCTCAGAACAGCACGTCACTTAGCCCGACGCCACTTAGCCCGATAGTGTATCGGGCTAAGTGGCGTGCTGCTTATCCGCACAAACAAATATTCGAAAAACTTTTTTTCTTTTCAATTCTACCCATTCCATATACCGTCTCCAATATTTTCGACTCCACTAACTGTACAGCCATAACAAATATTTATTACATAAAAGACGAACAAACCAGTTAATTGTCCTATGAGAGACTGTCGAGGTGTTTTTACCTGAACTCCAGAAGTCCCTGGCATAAACACATACTTGAAAAACTTTTTTTCTTTTCAATTCTACCCATTCCATATACCGTCTCCAATATTTTCGACTCCACTAACTGTACAGCGATAACAAATATTTATTACATAAAAGATGAACAAACCAGTTAATTGTCCTATGAGAGACTGTCGAGGTGTTTTTACCTGGAGTATGAGAGACTGCCGAGGTGTTTTTACCTGAAATCCAGAAGTCCCTGGCACAAACAGCGGTGGCGCCATGTATTTCAGAATGGAACTCTGAAAAAGAGTTTATTTTGAAACGCCGGTAATGCCGATTCAGATGAGAAAACACGAGTGAAATGAAAAGATAGTGTTAGAGAGAAAGATATAGATGGTGGATGTCACCGGTCTTAACAGTCACACACTTAACACTCTGAAAACTTACAGGCCTGCCTTTCACGCCACTGCCGTCGCACAGGTGATGTACTTCAGTCTTCTCAGTCACAAACCTACAGCGTACAGTCACATCAAATCATGTTATAAAACTCACTAGAGTGCCAGCGTTAAATATTTTGGAGCCGCCACCGATTGCGGACTTAATGGGGATGATCAGGGGTTAAATTTGACGGGTGACCCTACCCGTCAAGGAATTTTTTTATGACGTTTTTATTTTTAAACTGCCCATCATATGACTTTTAAAATTTATTTGTACAAGTTTCATCTAATTTCAAATTGTACAATAAAAGAACAATAGTTGTGAAATAATTTTCAAACCAAAAACATGAAATAAGAATCTCATCAACTAATTTATCTGGAAAGTTTTCCAAGTTGCTGTGATGTTGAAAATATATTAGAAAACATATAAATAATTAGGAAAACTAAATATATTATCAAAGTGAAAACCCATATCTCTACCATAATCATTCATGAGCATTTGGAAAACCCAAACAATATATTGGGGTTTTGAAAACCCAAATACTAACGTGACAATAACTAAATATAAGATTCTGTTATATCCTATAATTACTTAAGATAGAGACATTGATCAAAATTAAAATTATGCCCACACATGAAGAAATGTCTTGAAAACCCATGAAAACCTACTCTAAGAATGAGAGAGGGATAACTTGAGTATAATTGGTTATTTGGTCAAACCATCTTTGACCATTGCAAGCCTGGTATTATGTCGAAAAGGGTTTCTTCGACGATAAAAGCCCTCAATAGAAACCCTATATCGAAAATGCAAAAGAAAACCCTCACATTATTATTATTGGAAAACCTTGATAGAATGTTACAGGGAGATAATTATTTTAACTAAAATTCTAATGTATCAATTCTGGACATGCGTACTTGCGGTGAGAAAGGTATGAGAGGGAGCAGATGCACTCTAAATTTCTTTAAAGAATTAAACCTAAGCAATTGTTGCCTCGGCAAGAGATTTTTGACAGAACCCGTAAAAGAATATAATGAATAAGGGATTCTATTGTAGATATTCCTTGTAGATATTCCTTCAAGGATATGTAAAACCCAAAGAATGTAGGCAAACTTCTATTCCTTCAATCAAATGATAAGTCAAATGTGAAACTAAAAACGCCTCAACAGAAATAGTTAACAGAGAAACCATGAATTACTTGAAGCCTGCGGCTTGAAAGGTTACGGATGATAAAGTTCGAGTAGACTTGACGTGGGTACATACAATGCTTTCGTAGTACCAAAAAGAAAATTATATGCAACTTAAACAATTATTTATGTAATGGATACATTGTGATGGGGCAACGATGGTTCAAGTCTCATTTTCTTTCAAAATATATATAAAGAAAAATTATAAAAAAAATTAAAACTTTTAATTTTTTATAGATGCCCGTCAATATGACGGTTTTGAAAATGAATGGCAAGTTTCGCATGACGTGGAGGTTCAAAAATAAAACGTATTTTACGGGTAAAAATGCAAAATACGTCCATACGGGCGTCAAATTTAACCCCTGGGGATGATATACAGCATTATACAACATTCAATGGTAATTCACTTAACATACAGCATTATCCCGATTGCAGATTCACCTTTCCGTCTCCGTTTATATAGCCAGAGGTTGATATTCACAATTCAAAAAGTACAGGGCTACAGCAGCCACCAGTGCCAGCTTGTGCAAGAGAATAAATGTACAGCACCCGCACACAATGGAATAAATGTACAGCACCCGCAGATGCCAGAAAATGGTTAATGCATTGAAAATTACCTTAAAAAAATATTGAAGTTGTTGCCTCATTCACCGCACTGCGTTCAAATCAAGTAATTTGTTTTTAATTTTTACAATTTCAATTAAAATTTAAATAACAGTTAATATTAAATATTGATTTATGGAAAATTGGTATTTAAAAATAAAATTATAAATATTAGTATTATTTAGCAATGTAATTGTTATTAATATTATAATTATAATTAATTTAGAAATTTTATTTAAATAGTTTTATATTTTTTAAATTTATTAAAAAATATTAATTTAAAAACAGGTAATATTGTTTTTTTTTAATTTTTTTATAAATTAGTGTTTAACAATATTTTACATGTATAATTTTTATACTTGTTAAAAGTGTTTAAATATCCATATTATTATATATATATATATATTTTGAAAGTGAAAAAAAAAAAAAAACAATTATTTCTTAATAAGAATTTCTAATAAAAATAATAAAAGAGAAGTGTGCAATTTTTCCAATTCTTTATATAAAATTAATATGTGGCATTTAAAAAATATTTATAAAAAATAAAGAATAGATTATAAATAAAATATTTCAATCATTTTGGCTCTACTATAAAATAAATGTAAATATGGGAAAATTCTTTTTAGATTTGAACATTTGACTTCCAAAAAAACAAATATTTGTAACCATTAGTTAATTTTTTCTTATTTCAAAAAATGTAATATACTTAAGATATGTTATTAGATTTATGATCATAGTTTAATAAATAAGTATTATATAACATTAGTCATATAACAATTATTATGTAATATAATCATTAATATGTAATATTGATTAGTTATAGAACAATTATTGCATGATATTTATTTAGTGCATCATATAATATTTTTTATAATATACCTTAGGTATAGTACATAAACCTTCTTCAAATTTAAGAAGATTAGTTAAATTTGATAAGATTTTTTTTTTAAATCAGTAGGAAAATATAGTCCTTTTGTAGTTCTTTCAATTAAAAAGTGTTTATTATCAAGGATATGCTTTCAACTAAGATTTTATCCTTAAATTTTGAATGGGTTCCTATGTTTTCAAAAGTTTATCCACATAAAATCTGAAGAAGCTTAAATTTGATTTGACCATTGGGTTGTCATCTATCACCTAATAGACTAGGTCCTTAATAAAAGCTTGTGCATTTCTCTAGATTTTAACGAAATAACTATGCATCTAAAAGATGAATAACACATTGCAAGAGTCATCCTTCCCATTGGATAATAGACGCTCTTTTGTGAAATTCCTCGGGTGCAGCCTAAGTAACATATATGCATCCTCCTAAACATAACAACAATAGAAGAAAGTAGAAACAAAGACATGAAGATTATCCATAACAACAAAGCTATTGATGCAATGAAATAACCAACTCCACATCCAATGTATGAACAAAAAGGAAATAATCATGCAGTAAACATGTAGGAGAAAGTAACATCAAGAGAAAGCCGCAACAATAAAAAATGCTAAGTGCCAAAAAGCAGGAGGGCCAACTCAAAAATGGATCAAGTGAAGAGTTAGTAAGTGATCTGTCCCAAGTGAAGAAGAGAGACTGAGATGAATTTCTGGAAGTGGATCAAGCCCAACAAGGTAGAACATCCACTTTTGGACAAAATTTTAGCTTCTTGTTGTGCTCATGATAGATGTGAGCGAAGGAAATTTGAAGGAATGATTGAAATAGAGTTTTGATCCGTTATTCTAGGAGAGAAGATTCGGATTTTGAAATTTACATCGGTTGTCGGCCCATTCGATAATAACTTTAGAGTCCCCAAAGAAGGCAATGCTTGTCAATCCAATCCATGAAGCACAATAGAGAGTGCCCCAGAAGGCCAGAAGCTTGGCCCTAGCATTCAAACCCTTTCCACCAAACCAAAGGAATCTAAAGAGATGATCAGGTCCTAGATAAATGATCATTCTACAACCACATGGCCTAAAGGAACTAACTCCATTAAAGAATCCAAATGGAAAGGAAGACCAAAGATAAAAGGAGCGAGAGGGGCGAGGAGAAGGGAAGGGCTCACAAGAAAATTCTTTAAAGTATGCCATGATCAAAGACTTGGCTCTATAGATAGAAGGCGAAGAGGAATTAAAGATTAGTGCATTAAGTGCTCTCCAGATGAACAATAAGATAAAAAATTGAAGGATCTTGATGGATTTACGCACAACAAACCAATGATGGAGGTAGTTAGGGTTGTGATCCCAGATCGAGACAACTGCAGATTCCAGGAGACTAAGGAATTTAAATATATATTTGTAAAGCAAAAGATCCAACTGACTTAAATGAATTGTTTTGTGTTCCCTTTAACATACATAAAATTGTCCAGAGGTGAGAATCCATCCCACTAGAGTGCGTTAAAACGAAATGGAGCCATATATTTCTTCGTCATTTTTTAATAGTTGATTCTATTCTAATTTTATTATAGTTGGTTGTACTTTTATAAAAGGGAAACCCTTATTTTTATTGTATGTTCTTTGAACCTGCATACATTTATGCTCGGGCCCACCGTTTATGTCACTCTTTGAATAGATGAACGTTGGTGTTATTACGAGAATTATTTATAATCAAAAAACTTTTACAACAGATAACTCCATTTAATGCAAAGTTCAAGAAATGGAATTTGGACTATCCATGGGTCTTGTGTAGACACACAAATCCAAGATGGAGCAAGTTAGGTTGGAGTAAGTTATTTCGCGAGCGTTAACAAAGTGGAAACCCTATTACAATGTAAAAACATGGTTTAAGTTTCTATGAAATGGGAATCTCAATGCATATGATATTGTCCACTTAGAAAAATAACCAATATATATATATATATATATATAGATATATAATCTTAAGGGTATGAAGGAAAGTCTCATATATATATAATTGATTTGAGATTTTATTTTATATTAATATATTATTATGTTATAAATTAAAATAATTTTTTGTTATTAAATTTAGAGAAACGAATATCTATTTTAATATTTGAATTTTAAATTGTTTAATTATAATCTTTTAATAATATATAATTAATTATTATTTATAATTCAATAAATTTTATCTTATTAAGGTTATTTTGGATTTTAAATATTTTCATTATAAGTATTGACTTATATAAAAAATTGAAAATTTGTTTAAATAAACTATAAATATTATGTAATTATTTCTAGTTAATAATTAAATTATATGTTTTTAATTTCTCGAAAATTTAGGATTTAAAAATTAGTTAAATTTATTATAAATTAATGATAACTATTATTAAAGTAATAATCTACAGACAAATTACTAGTAATATGAACTTTTAAAAAATAAAAGATTAATTAAATAGAGTTTTTGAATTATTATATATAAAAGTAAAAATTTATGGTATTATTATAATAATATTAAGAGGAGCGAAATGATAATTTGGATGTATAATGATGATGACTATGATGATTAATGTCCACTAAGGCTTATATAGTATATCAGACCTTAAGAAGGTAATAGATTAAATAGGATTCTTTAACGTTTTGTTTACATGCTCAAAAAGAAGTGAGAGAAATCTTAAGAAGGTTGTTAAAGGACAATAGCTATAGTGGTAGCTAGGGATTTAATTCCCCTTCCATCTGAGTTCTATTATTTGAAGACATGTTAGATTGTGTGGAAAAAAATTGAATAAGTTGAAATGTGTGACTAGTAATTCCTATAAGCTTGAATGGGATTGAATGTGAGTATAAGGTGGACAATCTAAGAGAAAAAATTTAATGTGACTATAAGATGGACAATCTAATAGAAAGTGTTTTAATGTGAGTACAATATTCAACCCTCAAGCTTGGTGGCAAACTCTTTCACGTGAATATAATATGGACAATCTAAGAGAAATTGTTTTTTATCTTCAACCCTCCTATTATTGGTGACAAAATCTTTCATCCCAAGGTGTTTTGAGAATTCAACAATTCCTACACAAGTGACAAACTCTTTCATCCCATGGTGTTTTGAGAATTCACCAATGCCTAATTTCACTATGAAGCTCGTGAGAATTAGTTCTAATATTGAAAATGTTCATTTTCATCTTAACACTAGTCAAGACATAGAGATAATTTTGGTTTTCCAGATGGGGGTTGATCACCTCCTTATAATATTGCACTTTCCTTTTTTCCTTCCAACTCTTTATTTTCCCACAATTTTATCTTTAAATTTGGAAGCAATATTATTTTTTATATTATCTGAATTCTGCAAGATGATCTCCTCTTTATTCCCCAATGGTCTAGCCAAGACTCGGCATCCTTATGCCACCCTCACTTCAGTTGAAGGTGGAGGTTTTTGCTAAAGTTAGAAACAATTTTAGGAAACCCATTTGCATCCATATTGTATAACTTCTTCTTATATATAAGATACCTAGTGATTAAATAAAATATTGAAGCAAAATTAAAAGAGGAAAATAAATTATTTATAAAGTGAACGAGTACCTTTTTATTGATCCCTTGTGATACATTTTCACTTGGTAATGTTCTTCTAATATTTTCCAATGATTATGATTTATATGTTTTCATGATACATTTGGTAAAGTATAATTGTTAATGTTTTTGTGTTTTATTTTTATTTTCATTTAACTAATAATATTTTTAAACGAGACTTATTTTATTTCTATTTTTATTTAATTGGTAATGTCTTTATATGATATTTCTTGAGATATAATTTAGTGTAATGGTTTTAACAACATTTTAAAGTTAGAGAATTGCATATTCCACAATTTGGAAGAATGATTAAAATGAATTCAAATATTCTATAACAAGTTCAAAAAAGTAAGACATGCAACAAGTTAATATGTAAGAAGTTAATGTTTTCATATGATATTTTTGGGAAACATTTTACATTAATCTTTATTGTGATTTATATTTTTGTATAAATATTAATTTTACTATTTTGGACTAAGTTATGATGAGGATAATTTGGTTAATATTGATAAATGTGTATAACCATTCAAAAAACAAAAGTAAATTGAATTATATGACTTCATGAATATGAGTAACTTTAGTTGAATATAAAGGTTTATTATTACGTTTTAGACACAATGAGGTTTATATAGTTAATTAAGGGAGGATAAAGGAATTTGGAGCCTTATTTAGTGCTACAAGGGCAATGGAATATAGATACGACCAATAAATAGTTGTAATGTGTGGGAAAATAAATTTTAGTAATTATTTTATGTATTATTTGTCTTTTATACTTGTCCTCATAATAGAATCTTTTGATATGATTAATGAGAGTAACAACTTGGCAATTGTGGCCAATATTAACAACTATATTCTAACAATTATTTCCTTATATTAAAATATTATTTATTCAGTCAAATCTAATTGTTATATTATAACGATTAAATTTTTTCTCCATCTAGTTAATAGTCGAATTATAATAAGAGTTCATACCATCTAAGCGAATAAGATCAAGGTTCAAAAGGTTGGTCAACCACACATTCTAGGGTTTATGCAAGAGGGCCAAGAACTACAGATCTAATCCATGGAACTAGAATTTGAAGGATAGTCGAGTTATTGAAGGAAGAAGCCTGATCATCGTTCATTCAAGGAAAAATAAGGAAGTTGAATCAAGGAGGCTTGTGACTTGGTCTTGGAGAGGTCATTGAGTCAAGGATCTAGGCCATGGTCTTGTTATTCGTCAATTGAAGTCTATATAAGAAGAAGATCTTGTTTGGGTTTTCCTCTCATGTTGGAGAGGATTTGGCCCTAGTTGATTACATATTCTATGTGTCTCTTGTCTCCTCATTGTTTATGCATTGGTAGATGTTTGATGAAGAATATTGTTTTGAGCATTGTTTGTTATTGTGGATTAGTCTTGAATGTGTTTGTGTATGAAAAATTGGTTCGGTTTGTAAACTATGAGTAGAGTAGTGTTTGATTGATGCATGCTTCCTACAATAAAATGTGTCTCTTACTTAAACAATTAATTTAGTGGAAACATGGGTATTTGGACAATTATTTTGGAATTTATGCACCTTACAAGTACATCAACTCATATAATGTATAAATATAATGGAAAGTTGTACTGTGTTGCATCATAGAAAGGATGTTGATAAAATATGATAGCTTAAATGTACATGATAGTTTGGAAAGGTGGGGAATAACTCTTATTTAGTCATAGGTAGCCTAATCAATTCCTTTTTTAATATTTAAATGTCCATGATGATTTTGAAAGTAGGTGGGTAGAAATTCTTACTCATGTCATAGATAGACTAACAAGTACTTTTCTCTATCTAGAATGATACTAGATAAAAAACTTTTTTGTATTGTGTACTTCTTCAAAAAAATTATAATATATCATGTTATAAAAACTTTAAAATAAGCTTCTCACTTTGGTTCTTGCATTTGTGGTAAAATCTGAACCCTGAAAGGAGTGTTATTCTCGAGGATACCAACAATATTTTTCACTCCATAAAGGTTTTAACCTATCTTTAGTCTTTGATGAGTTTTTTTGGATGATTGTACTTTAAAAATATAGATGCATCTGCAATTTTCTCACTTGCTAATTTAGAATCAATGAAAAAAATCAAAATAATTACTTACATTTTTTGTAGAGTTTACCTTAAATTTATGGAACATGGTGATTACATCAAATGAGTGTGAAATTGAATTTTGAAATTTTATTAATGTCCTCAATGCTTGGAAAATGTAATGGGATTAGATGATAAGTTAACATGTAAGGTATTTAATGAGACATTGCTTCTCTTTAAGAAAAGTATATCTAAACCAAGTGCAATACCAAGGAGAGGGAGGATTATGTAGTGTGCAAAGCTTAGTTGTGTGGGTTTGGGGCTAAGGCATAGTTGCTCCATTTAACTGAAGTAAAATGAGAGGAAATGAGGCAATGCATACTTTGTAAATCTTAGCTATGAGGATTTGGGGTTCAAGGCTTAGTCACTTCACAATTGAAATAAAATGAGATCAAATGAGACAAGGACTTGCAAATTATTAGTTATATGTAATGACATTAAAGTGAGTAAACAAAAAGTATGAAAATTCGAAGTAGAATCAACCCTTGTGTATGAAAATTCAGTCAAACATTTTTTATGGTTGAATTTCCTCTCAAATATACATTTGATTAATGCAAAAGCTTAGAAAACCACATCTATGTAATCGAGGTATCCCTCTTAGATGCACAAACCTTTCCCCTTGGCTTCCCATTGACTTTGAGGTTGTGTTCCCCTACACTCCTATATGCTTACTAGGGATACTACACTCCAACATGACGGATTCTAAGATATATTGTGATAGGGGGGGTGAGTGTTTCGGAAATTCTTGTTGCCACATGAAAGTATTGCCATGTTTAGTTCAACAATGTCGAAGCAAAATTCTCATGTAGAAGGATTTATGGTGCTTTTTCAATTTTGGGAAATAGAAATGCCATACATTATGGTGCTTCTTGGTACAATATTACCGATTCATGGAGAAAGATCAATGGTTCCTTGGGTGGAACTATACCAATGTGTGGGTGGGACTAGGCTCATGAGATTCATTTTTTACTACCATCACAATGAACTACAACCAAATTGACTCATGAGATTCATTTTTTACTGCCATAACAATGACCTACATCCAAATTGGTTATAAAAGATTACATTGTTAAAAGTTAATTTTTAGCTTTAAAATTTGATATAATAATTATAAAACCAAATTTCATTTGTTTAAATAACATGGAAAACCATAATATTAGTATTAGATAATTAAACATTAATTAAAAATATTTATAGTTTTTTTGTTTAATTATATAAAATCCAAATTTGTTTAAAATTACAACTTACAACATGGTTAATTATTTTGTAGTTTTGAAAAAAAAAATATAATTTTTTGAAATGAATATACAATAAGATAAGAAAATATACATTCCATACATTTTGATAAATTCATAAAATATAATGTTTTTAAAATTTATAAAATAAATAAATAATTATAATTAAAAAATTTAGCAATCATCCAAATTAAAAATTTAATTTCTGGGAGGTTTTCTTTCTGGCCTTAGTGTATTTGAATGAATGTTGAGTAGTTGAAAAAAAGGAAAGACCATTTTGCCGCATTTTCTTCAGGCCTTAGTGTATTTGAATGAATGTTGAGGAGTTGAAAAAGAGGAAAGATCATTATGTTGCATTTTCTTCCCTGCCTTAGTGTATTTTCCCCGCCTTAGTGTATTAGAATGAATATTGAGTAGTTGAAAAAAAAAGGAAAGACCACAACAAGTTTTCTTCTTCAAATGAATGTTGAGTAGTTGAAAAAAAAGGAAAGACCACGGGCACAGTACAATTTGATCTGTGCCTATATGAAAACAAGTACAGGTCGCTGGATCAATCTTTAGGGTTTCTACATCGATGGCCATTCTTAGAATTGATTTGAAAATTTGATTTATATTTTCACATGAAATGTATGTTGAGTAGTTGAAAAAAAAAGGAAATACCATGGAGAGTACAATCTGGTCTGTGGCTATATGGAAACACATACACGTTGTTGGATAATTTTTAGGGTTTCTAGATCGATGTTCATTCTTAGAATTGATTTGCAAATTTGTTTTATATTTTCACATGAAATGTTGCAATAATTGGTTGGTAGTTATTGTTTCATGGTTTAATTTGGATGCGTTGAGAAAGAATATTGAGGAGGATCTGTTGAATGGCTTGCTCACAAAACATGGATCTATTTTCGTTGGGCAAATTTAGACCACGATGGAAGGATGAGAAGCCTTGGTCTACTTTCAAGAGCCCAAGAAAATACTTGCACAGGTACCCTTTCTCTCCTTTAATTCCTTTCTTGATTTCAATTTCTTGAAACAATCTACCAACTTTTTCACATGAAATTAGGTTATTTGGGTTTTGTTTTTTAAGAATTTAGCTTCAAATGAAGTAGCCCCACAATTACTATATTGGCAATGAAATTTATTTAAATATAACTATTATAGTAGTTTGGTAGTATACCACACTAGAAATTACAAAAATAGTAGTTTGGTAGTATACCACACCATGAAAACAGCGGAAAAAACAACAATGTAGACTTCTGGGTAATTCCCTACCCTCCCTCATTTTAATACAACAGGAAAAGATTTTCGTGCTCTATTTCCATTTCACGGCAGTTTTTAATCAAAAATCTCAATTACAACAATGTAGACTTCTCAGGGTAATTCCCTACCTTCCCTCATTTTAATGCAACAGGAAAAGATTTTCTTGCTCTATTTCCATTTCACCGCAGTTTTTAATCAGAAATCTCAATTTCAATCTCTGTTACCAGAAATAGATTTTTAATGCAAGAAACTAGGTTTTCCAAAAAGGTTCGTTTCGTTTTTTAATGCAAGAAACTAGGTTTTCCAAAAAGGTTCGTTTCGTTTTTAATGCAAGAAACTAGGTTTTCCAAAAAGGTTCATTTCTTGAAACTGTTTTATGGAAAACTAATCTGGTTCATTTGCAATATGGATCTCTTCCCGATTGGATGCCGACATGAATCATACATTTGCAATATGAATCTCTTCCCGATTGGATCTCGACATGAATCATAAAAAGCATTGTTTTCTGGATAGTTTTTTAAGGCATTTTCATAGTCTATGGTTAGAAGTTAACCATATATAGCTTAAGTGCTAATGGAACAGGTTTGTTGCAAATAGGTTGGGTGTTCTCCCTAGTGACAACACCTTGCAATAGTGCTTAATATATCTTTAACAACTTGATTATTTAGGGATTTTATTAGTTAAAGTTATGTTATTTTTTTAATTGTAGCCATTGATGTGTAGCAGTGTATGGTTAAGTTTTTACAATTTTTTTGTTTTTTGTTATTTTTGTGTTTCTTTTATATAAAAATGGATTTAGTGATTGTGTCTAATATTTAAAATGTGTATTTTTATATAAAATTATAAATTTAAATGTATAAGGTTTTTTTTATATATATTTTTATAAATTAGTAATGTATATAGATATTTTATATATATTTTTATAAATTAGTAATTAAATAATTTAGTTAATTTTTCTAGTTAATTAATTATTTTATATAAACATTGGGACACAATATTTTTTTTGCCATTGGTCTGGTTTATTGGAAAAGGATTTTGATAAAACCATCCTATAGAAACTTTTATCAACTATTAGACTATCTATAATATTAAATATCATCAACCAAAGACATTAATTTAATATATAAACAATAATAATTATCTATTATTCATCGCATTAATAGTTTTATCCCATTAATACGTTTTTCATTGGTGATAAGAGAAATTATGTTAGGTAATTTGCAATAATAAAGCTTAAGAGCAACAAGCTATTGGTTAATATGTCTATGATAAATATGGAAAGTTTCATAATTACATAAAAATAGTGATAGAAATAATTATAGATTTATAAAAATAAACAAGTTTTAAAAATCAAAATAGAAAATAGAAATCCATCATTTAATAAATTTTAAATACAAAATAAATAGGAGTACTACTACAAGAAAATACTCCTCTTCATTTATAAATAACCAGCTTAGATCTATCTCTCTCGACCATCAAGAGAGATCAAATCTCTCTCTCTCTCTCTCGCTACAAACCTCCTTAAGTGAAGAGATTTGATCCTCTCAATGCTTGATCCATAGTTAAAATGGATCTAGGTTGCTTTAGTTATTAGCCTTTGAATAGGCTACATTGCAAAAAAATACCATGGACAAAAACCATGGGTTAGGAGTACCATGGGAAAAAACCATGGGCAAGAAAAAACTATGCACTCGAGAATTTTATGTTTTTTAATTTTTTTATTTGATTTCATTTAGTTTTATTTTGACCGAGTTAAAATGTCAAATATTATAACATATTCCCCAGGGGGAAAGGGTCTCTTCGCACAAAGGTCTAACAACCAAAAATATATTAACAGGGGCCTAGAATAAAATACCTAGATTATGACATTTCTTTTCAAGACTTCAAGGTCTCTCTGGCTTGTTTTAATTTATGAAAGAAAATTGATGAGAAAAAACTAATAAATTAAATAAATATTAAATACAGAACCATGGAATCTAAAAAAACCATGTGCAAAAACTAGCAAATTAAATGAATATAAAGTACAAAACCATGGAATATAACAAAACTATTGGCCATAACATTTTTTCAAAAGTTATTTTAACATAAACAGATCCAGTGACTAAAAAAGAATGGTTTGGTAAGTTCTAACCATGGGTGATAACATTTTTTTTTTTAAGTTCTTTTAACATAATCATATTTAACAACTAAAAATGAATGGTTTGGTATGTTATAACCACAAGTGATATTTATATATAATATTTAACTAAGTAGAAAACAACCACACTTGTTAATTGGAAACATTGACTCACATAACAAATTTTAATGGATCCAACAGAATAAAATGAAAATTAATAAAAAATAACTAATATCAAGAAAGAATATCTAAATGTAACTATTAAAATCTAACATAAAAATAAATTTACTATACAAAACCATATATATGATGCATTAAAATATTTAATATAAAACATTACTACATATAATAATCACTTAATCAATGCAAATACAAATATGAGATAGCCATTATACACTTTAACAATAATTATGGTAAATAATATACACTAGCCTAGATCCATCTTAATTTCGGATATACCAACACCCTAAAGGGATCAAATCTCTTTTATAAATTAGTAATGTGTATAGATATTATATATATATTTTTATAAATTAGTAGTTAAATAATTTAGTTAATTTTTTTTCTCACAAACTAGCAATTTAATATCTAGTTCAACTATACTTTTAAAATATATTATTTTTATTATTATAAAGATTAGTTTTCTATTATAATGGATTAAAGATAAATTTTTGAAAGTTTTCTCTTTAGATTTTGTCTTCAAACACATGTTGTAGTATTTATGGTTCTGCAAGTGGCAATAGTTCGAGACAACCCTCTATTTTTGGCTCTATATCCAATGGAGATCAACTCAATCTCCACCATCTTGTTACCCAACCATGAAAATAATAACCCAATAACTGTGTGGAAAATGATACAATATATCCCAAGTTTGAGGTCCACTCATGTCACATCCAAGAATATATACAATGTATGTGGGATCATGTACTCATCCGGAAAATGCAAAGGCTAAATCAAACTTGAATTCGGTGCCAAGTGTTTCTTCACTATTGTATTTGCTAGCCTAGAGGATCAAACATGGGTATTCAAGAATGGCTTATGTGAGAAATGGAAGCTTTGTTGATCACTATAAGTATTAAGGAATGGCCAATGTGAGCAACTAAAGCCTATGAGAAACTACCTATGAACCATAGTATTCGAGAATGTTAATGATGAATGCTTGGTTTTATGTTTCATATTTTTCTTGTTTTTTCTCTCTCCTCGTTTCTTGAATGTGAAACAAATGCTTGGTTGTATGTTTCATATTTGTCTTGTTTTTCTCTCTCCTCATTTCTTGAATGTGAAATCTCCAAACTCTATTTCTCGTCTCATTGTTGTTTCTCATTTCATTTCCCCTTTCTGGTTTCTAGTAACATATATTCAAGCCCTTCCTTCTAGCTTTGGTTGAATTTCTGCATTGCTCTCAACTCCAAAAGCAAGTGATAGAAGGGATGGGTAGAAATATTGGTACCTGAGATAAAGTTAAAGAGGAAGAAGCATTGAATTAGACGCTGCAAGATTCCTCTCGTGGGGTAAAAGGATCACAACAAGGCCACAGTAAGCCCCCGAGAGAGAACGAAGATGCTACTGCATGCAGTGGTAACAATTAGAGTATGGTGCAACACTGTATATTAAGGTCTAGCAATGACATCATATTAGAAAAAATCTAAGCATGAAAATAGATTGAAACAAAAACAAAAGGGAAACCCTCACTAACTCATCAGGCCCTTGCTCAATAATCGGGCAACATTTGGGTATGAAAAATCAGGGATCCCTTCTTCAAAGTCCCTGTTTTCTTTTATAGATCTCTTCATATTGATGGATGGCTTCGACCCTCCTTGAATGGCCATTGGATGAGTGCTGGGAAGTTGCATTCGTTAAACTTCATGGCAACTGTTTGAATTTTTTTTAATTTAAACTTTTATACAGAACTTCGACTTTCGCATTTTGTAATTTGGTGCACATGTTTTCCGCTCATGCCACATTTGTTTAAATAAACTACATATTTATTTTCTTTTGATTACGTTTCTCAACTATGGTCGTGGATTTATCCTGGACAAGTAATGAAAATAAGATATGTTCCAAGGAATTGAACATATTTTTTCATCACTTGTATCGATATACTTTGACAGCATGGGCACGAAAACCCGAACCCATCGCTTCATCGCACTATGACCGATAGAGACATTCCTAGTTGTTGAGCACAACACACAGCCCATATCATTCGAAAGTATACTGGTGTTATTCTTTCACCTTGAGACGGATATATATTTGTTTTATTACAGCAGGGAAACAACCACTACATTACCATACATCAACTACACTCAAAGGCAAAAACTGTTTTTCCTGTACAACCATGTTGAGAGTAATAAGTATCTTCCCATGTGTCATCATAGCAACAGATTCCATTTTTCTAATTCATCGTGTTTCTCATTCTAGTGGCCGCCATTATTGTGCAAGTTTCTCCTGTCACTTTTTTCCTCCATGAAAGTTGATAAGACAATGCTAAGACAATGCTAAATGTCAAATTTTAGTAGACATTCTGAAAACCTTTTTGATCCATTTTCTAATATGGTCCACAATCTGCTTTGATAGTACTATGATGTATCTCTTCCAAAACTTGATTGTCTTTCATAGCTGGACAACTAATTTCATAAATGATCTCTTTAAATCTGTCTTGGACTCGAACGCTATTGGATGTTCTTGAAGATGGGCCAAGTGTTCACCCAAAACCTCCGAACATGTCAATAAAAACACAGAGTGTAATAGAAATATTCATTCTCATCCACTTATTAAATGCGGAAATATTACTCTAAAAGCCTGGATTCCCATACACTAGGGCTATTACTTATATAAACCCTGGTTTTAGTTTCTCTTGCATGTTTGGCGATTCAGCTGGAATATGTCAAAATATAGAGTTCCTTGATGTCTTCACTCCAACTTCTTGGATGCCATCTCAAAGAAAGGTTCAAAGGATATTCCAAATATTATCTTTAGAGGTGGCCATTTTGACCCAAAAGGCCGAGTATCCATGCCATCAGTCACACTCTTCTATGCATGTGTACATTACCAAGCAATTTATCATCAATAAACATTGTTGCAAGATAATAATTGTTCAAATAAATTTCTGAGACATTCTGGATATCTAAAGAGATTTCCTTATAAAGCTCAAGTTTAGCAAAGCATCCAACATATGGATCATGAAACAGTGGATCCTCACACTAATATATTCACCATGGGACTGAGACAAAGATATACAAATTGTAAACTCCCTCATGTAGATGAGAAAGTGGTGTTGGAAACTCTCCACGTTAGAATTGAAATTCTTACCATATTCAAATGGTGTCCTTCCTCAATGTAAATAATTCTTCAATAATATGGCCACTCTCCCACATGTGTCACTTCTCCCAATCCTCATGCTTAATTGGTACACTACACCTATGCATTTCATTCGATAATGCGTATGTCTTGGGACTTTATATCCACTGTAGTGGGCCTTCATCCCTCTTCTATTACAAAGCAGACTTCTCAGGGTAGGGGAAATCACAACTCCCTACCCTCCCTCATTTCAATGCAACACGAAAATCTTTTCTTGCTCTCTTTCCATTTCACGACAGTTCTTCAATTATAAATCTCAATTTCAAGCCCTTCCTTCTAGCTTTGGTTGAATATTTTCATTTCTATCAACTCCAAAAGTAGGTGATAGAAAGGATTGGTAGAAGGCTTGGTACCCAAGCTAGAGTTAAAGAGGAAGAAACATTGAGTCAGACACTGGAAGATTCCTCTCGTGGGGTAAAAGGATCACAACAAGGCCACAGTAAGCCCCTGAGAGAGAAAGAAGATGCTACTGCATGTAGTGGTAACAATCAGAGTATGGTGAAACACTGTATATTAAGGTACCATTATCATCCCCTCAAGACTTTGATTGCTGAGGAGAGAGAAAATATTTTAAAAGCAGAATCTGGCAAATTTGAGGCTATAATTAGCAAAGTGGAAAGCTTGCACAATTTTGTTTAGAGACCTCGTGAGCAAGTTACAGATGCTGATACACTCTTTGATCTCACATCCACACTCCTCGCTACTGTTAACATATCACAAAACAATGATGGTGATACTCCATTTGATTTTATTAGTAGTGATATTCTAAGAAATTATAGTGACCAGGCATATGGAATCAGGTCTTTGGAGGGAAATGACGATCAAACCCAAATATCATGGAGAAATATTAGGCTTTTAGATGCTTTTGTTTTTCAACATCTGGCAAGAATTTGCACTATGCTTGGACCAATGGATAATGAACCCAAGCAAAGCAAAGCTATAGTACAGAGAAAACAGACTAAGCCGATAGAAAGCACTCGACCTGAAGCATTGAAAGAGTCACTGGAAGATGAAAAATCAGAAACAAACAAGAATATGACAAGCATATTTAACATTTTGTGAAAACAGAAGCAAGCCAAATTAGATAATTTGGTTTTAAATAGATTATCATTTTCCTAGACAGTAGAAAACATCTTTGCATTATCATTTCTAGTAAAGGATGGTAGAGTTGAAATAAATGTCGATGAAAATGGAAAACATTTTTTTGTTCCCAAAAATGCTCCCAGAGCTACAGAAATGGAATCTGGAGAAGCTTCTTATAGCCAATTTGTTTTTTGGTTTGATTTTAAAGACTGGAAGTTGATGATGGAAGTTGTTGAAAGTGGTGAGGAGTTGATGCCTCACAAAGCCAATCCACTTATGATTCTTTGTTCTGAGAAGGCTGCAAAGACTCCTATGAGAGAGATTTCAAGAAATAGGAGCAGAGTGGTACCTGGAACTCTTGAGGTGTAGGAGGATGAATGTGGAAGTGATGATGATGGTGGAGGTCTTCAAAGACCAACGCTGAAGAAGTGAAATAAGTGTCTCCTATGAATTTTGCTGCTTTTTTGGGTGCTTTTTGTTGGAAACTATCTATGTTTCTATCAGTGCACTGTAATTCATATAGGAAGCTAATCTTTAATTTAAGCAATCATGTATATAAACAATGCTATCTTGTTCTCATAATTAGTTATAATTAAGTTTACTGGCAGTGCAAACCCTCGGTCATGTAGTACACCCCTTTAGGCAAGGTTCCAAGGCCTGGGCAGAAGACTGGCATCACGTAAAAGGAAATTGTTAATCTAAGATGTAAAGTTTGATTTGTTAAACCATGATTAGTCTCCTTGTGGCAATATTTTGTAATTTTATGTTTGAAAAGTATTTTGAGATACCACACAAGAACAAAGTTTCCGACTGTGTAGTTAGTTTAATTTTAGAATACATAGAGATGAGAGTAGGGTAAGGCCAGGAAAAAATAGATGTAAATACAAAGGTTCAAAAAACTAGCTAGTAGCCCTTACCATACCCAAACCCTTTTACTGGCACTACGGGGATAGAGAGATCCATCGAGAGGCGTGTGGAGAATAAGTAGGGATAGGCATGCTCTGGATTGACTAATTGCTAGAGCCTAGCTCATGCAGGCGCAACTAGTAGATGGAAAGAGATTGGGAATATATATCTATTAAGTATGTGTATATGAAATTCATTATGTCCGCTTTTGATTTTCAAGGTGGGAGGAATGCAATGGAGAAAGGGAGATCATATTTGTCCTCTATATCTCACCTATCAGGACACTAGGATAAGTCCCAATACTAAGAGTTGGGTTCATTCATAAGTATATGATTGTAAAAGGCCATCATGAAATTTATTAAGCTAAGTCATCCTTTAGTTGAGTTTCATCCTTTAGTTGAAGCTTCAAGCAAGATACTCAGCCTCTTTTCAACCCTTCAGTCTTCCTGGAATAGCTACAGAACAACCCTATTTAACCCACGTTGAATGCCTCTTCTTGCTGTGATCTTAAACTTCAAACTTCGGCCCTTCTCCCTATAAGAGCACCCAAGAACAACACTAAAAAAAACCTCTCTTTTAGACGTTGTACCTACAACAAAACATAAGACTTCCATGTTGCTTCTAGGGATTCTTTCTTGTTGTCTTATGGATCCTTCTTGCAGTGGCTAGGGCCTCCCTTTGACTGCATCTAGGGCCTCTCTGAGTGTTGCTTTAGACCTTCCTTGACTGCGGCTATATGCTTCTTCTTCATGGCTGATAAGGACATCACTCTTGCTACGGATTAAGGCCTCCTTTGTTGTGGATAAGAGCCTTCCTTTTGCTACGTATCTGGCCTCTCTTGACTACGTCTTTATGCCTCTCTAGACTTCATCTTAGGCCTCTCTCTTGTTGTGCCTAAGCCTCCTTTTGACTGTGGTTAGGGTTACCTTTTACTGCAACTAGGGCTTCCTTTTCGACTGTGGCTAGAGCTCCTTCAAGATTGCGTCTAGGTCTCCCTTCATAACTGCAGCTAGGGCTCCTTTGTGATCACAACTAGGGTGTGCACTATTGCACCCTACTAGCCTCGCGTTGTCCGAGGACTCCTACACTGTAGCACTCTCTGCTGCTTCATCCACATTCATCTCTACCCACATCTGTCAGTCCTGCTACTCTCTCTTTGGGGCTCCTATAACAAGGTATAATCCAAGAGGTTGGGTAGTTCAAGTATCTGCCCCTCATCGCTTGTAGTCCTCCTGACTACAGCTCAATGTCTCCCCACCTCTTCTCTAGATGTACATGAGCACTCCCTATAGTCCCTAGCATGCCCTGGGACACTACGACATGAGCACTAGTGCATTAACTATGCTAAAAGGTCACTTTCTTGTTAATTTGACCATGAATATCTCTTCTACAAAGCAATATTTCTTAGCTTTGTTTATGTTAGTGGTTTGATAAGAACATTTCTATAGTCTCTTCACTGAATTTCTTAAATTTTTTACATTTATGCTTTTTGACAAAAAAGGGCTAACATTTTACCCTAGCTAAGTAAGGATTCTTTAAATAACCTTCTAGCTTGGTTCCTTTTTGTTCCATCTAAGATTGGAAAAGTGTCATGAATTTACATTGAACAATGTAAGAATCTAGTCTTCTCCAGAAACAATCAAGTCAACTCTTTAATTTTTCAAATTACCTACCAGTTCTGAACATATTATTTGAAATTTCTATGTTGAAGGTGTTGGATTTAGGTAAGTGATACAGAACGAACACCTACAGTTCTATTGTTCACCTATTAGACTAGTGAAAATTATACGCAAAATTGGAAGGGTTGGACATGAATGCTCCAACCATACTCTTATTGGCCTGCAATGCATATATTCATAACACATACCTACAATACTATTGTTCACCTATTCTGCTAGTGCATATTGTAGGCAAACTGTTAATGTTGGACTTCATTGTCTCAAGTTCACACACTAGCACTAAATATGCAACGTATTGTGTGCATCCTTAGATATGTTTGACATTGCAAGCTAATTGTTTAAATAAATGCATGTATAAAACTTCTATATTAGCAAAATAACCATCAATATTTTTTTCTAGCATTTTGGGCCGAATACACAATAGTATTCTAAAAAGTGTCATTTCAATGTCTGGAAATTAGGATATATAAATGTGAGATATATACTCTACATTTTTGGGTTATCTCCTTGTCAAATCTGAGTTCTTTTAGGCTACATGTTAATTGTTTGAACTTTGAACTTTGAATAAATTCCTAAATGGACTTTGTAAATACTCGAATGAATGGACTTCATAAGGCAGTGGTACCATAAATTGTGTTATTTCAAGTATTTGACTTCCATATTTTCACAAAATACAATGTCCTCAATAAATACTTATATGTATAGATACTTATGTTTATGATTATACATGTGTTGGAGCAGTTCCTTTATGTTTTACTATAATCCTGATGCTGACAAGCTTTAGCTGACTTTTTTCATCAATTGTTCATAGAATATAAAGATTTCTTTGTCAAAATGTGGAAAGAATTACATTTCTCCTTATTTATTCTTTTATTATTCATTACAAGTTAATCATGTTGCAGGAATGAGGTATCCTACAATCTATTTCAATTTGTGGATTTTTTTTTTCCTCCCATTTTTTTACAAGGATGTAGATTTGATTTTCATGTTGATGGTTTTTGCATGTATCTTATCTATCCCCAAATGCTGGTAATGGAGTGGATCTTGAGAAGTAGTTGTGGAAACATATTATCAGAGGTTAATGTTACAATACCACTTCCACCTGGTATCAAAAAAAGTTTAATGGTAAGTGACATAAAGAAGAGTTATTTAATGACAGGGTTGAAAGGGTAGCCTCATGTCTTAGTTCTAAGTCATTAATTTGCGTTTATTAGCTCTAAGTCATCTGTTTTTGAGCTTTACCAGATCAATTACTTCACAAATCCAATATGCATGGATTGTATTTCTCACCCGATGTTAGTTACTTGACATGGTTGATATAACATTCAATTCTAGGCCACTTTTATTTTAAGTCAGAGATTTTATTGATTAAAAGGATGTTCATATTTTGATTGGTTTACTTGGAGCTTGATTTAATTTTTTTTTCTAAATTCCATGTGGATGTTATTTTTTCAGGGTGCCCTCTTTGCACCAGTAAGGCCAGATGAGTCCTAGAACATAGGTATACAACAAGAACATCTTTGGCCTTTTTTGTGTATCTGTTATTCTTTATATCATTGATGGATGGTTATTGATTATGTAAAATAGAGGATGGGAAGGTCCTGCCAATTCTCTTGACAAAACAAAATAAAATGGAGTGGTAGAATTGTGTTTTAAAGGGTGAGCCTGAAATCAGTACTTGAAAGGTAGAACTTGAGAATGGCAAAATATATGATCTGGATCTAGAGACACAACAGATCGTGGAAAAAAAATGATGGTATTGACGAGTCTTCCCAAAAAATAAGCTCTAATTATTAGACCATTACCCAAATTTCAGTTATCTGCAATGGAAATAGTGACTCTAGCTTTATTTGTATGAACAATGACTTTGACCATTGTCCTATTCATTTCCTATGAATGATTTTGATGTTCAAACTCCAACTAGTTTTTTGTTAAATTTAGTAAAGCTTTGATGACAAACTTATAGTTTTCAAATCTCTTTTCTAAATCTATTTTCTTGAGCAAATTTGTCTTTTTACTTTAGGTACTATAGATTGCTACCATGTAACATATGATATGATATAATTGTCTGGATAAATAGACATAAGTGTTGTACAACATAATGTTTTTTAAATCTAAAGAAACAGTGTTTCCAAATACAAAGTTTATTAATTAAGAACATCTTTTAGACTTCTTTGCTAAGTTATGATTATATTTCAGTAGGGGATTTTGTGTATGCTAATATTGTGTTATCTCTTTGGTTTTTGTCAGGTAACAATGGTTAATAAGGAATGTGTTCTTGAGTAGCAAGCACACACTTATTTTACTATCAATAGGAAACTCCATGGTTTTCAGGAATGGCAACAAAAACACAGATGTTCGTGGGATATCTAAAGTCCGTGTTGGATGAATTTAATACTAGTGATGATTTTGATTCCTTGTCAGATAAACAATGTCATGAGTCAAATTCAAATAAACAGAAGCAAATCAAGAGTGAAGGTGAAGCTATTGCTTTCTGTCCAAGTCAATTTCTTTTATTTGTTGGTTGCTGTCATGTTTCGAGTGTGGACTTGTGAAATTCCAAATTACATGTTGGTTTATGTAAAGGGGATATATATATATATATATATATATATATATATAATTCTTTTCTTTTTTATCATATGTCGTTCATGGTTTCTAGAGATTCGTGTTACATTTGCACGGAAGTTTAGATATCATTCAGATATCTAAACACCAAACAACAACAACATTGAGATTTTTCTTTCACTCAACCTATAACATATTGCATCTGTCTTCATCAATGTTCTTCTTCCATATGTTATCAACTTATGACATTTCCTTTGCAATATTTGGTGCATATTCTAGTTATAGGTCATTTATATATTATAAATATCTTCATACTTTCACTTCTAATTGAGTATTCAACTGAACATATTGATTCTCTTATACGTAATTATTTTTCCCTCCACCCACTTTTCATAACTTCCATAACCAATAGGTAGGGACCTGCAGATTCAATGTTGCTTTGCTTGTTTAGTAAGATATTGTTGGGACTTTAATTTATTGAAAGTTGTAGAATTTACAATTTATGAAGTTTCAAGGTCTAATTTTAAAAGTCTAATTCTTTAAAAGGTGATTGCTCAATGGAATAGCACCTACTTTACAAGCAGGAGGTTGGTGGTTCGATTCCATCATGCCCTCACATGATCCATATGGAATGAGCTTTTGACTATCACCAATGAGCTTTGGTGACATTTTTCAACCGTCACCAAAATATGAAATGGTGACGATCAACGAACGCCACCATATATATGCATCAATAGTGATGAACCTCAAAGGTCTATAATCATAAATCGTCGTTGTTGATATGAAATGGTGACGGTCGATGTCCGTCATTATAGTCATTATTGGTGACGGACCTTGAATGTCACCACAACACCTATACTTATGGCAATGTGACTTTTGGTGAGGGTTAACAAACGTCACCATATATATGCACCAATAGTGACGGACATGATAGATACATCACAATAAATCATTGTTGCTCATATGAAATGGTGATGGTCGCTATCCGTCATTATAATCAATATTCATGATGTTAGGGTCCCACCCTAACCCCTTATTTATGTAATAGGATCAAATCATAGTTATGGTTAAGTAAAGAGTTAATATAGCCCATATTAATAATTGTAAGTGGTTAACCCACATTTAATGAAGGGACCACAGTTAGTTGTAAATGGGCCATGGTATTAGATAGATGGTATTAATAAGAACCATGGTATTACCCCATGGTATTGCATGTATGAATCGTATATAAAGGATAGATACTCCCCTCGAGGAGCATCGTGTCTTATTTTGTATTGAGCTCAGCTCTATTGGAGGTTGCCCCCTCGAAGAGGCAAGTGAACAGTGCTTTCTGAATAATAAAATACTTGCTGTTATTTCTCATTGTTCTATGTTCTGGGTATATTTCTTTGCATATTTGGTATTCTGGTATTGTCTTGCAGGTTAAGAGCATAACAAGTGGTATCAGAGTGCTTTCTAGGGCCGGTGGGATCTCCAATTTTTAGCAAAAAAAAATTTGGCTAGAGACGTGTTCCAGCGTCTTTAAACCACGAGATCTGTCATTGAGCACATAAACCTATGGATTTGGGGAGGCATGCACACAGGAAATACAAGAGGTGGTCACGCTTGTTGGACTCCCTTGTAACCCTTGTGGGTACCCCTTCGAGTAGTAGCGCATTAGACAGAACCGCGCACGAACTATCTTCCAAGTACCCTCTGGGTATATTGGAAGCCCCCTAGCTCCCTTGAAACTTCGCCATAGATAAACCGTCGGCCATCTTGCTGCTACAGTACATCGAGAACATCACTCGGAGAGATTACTCGCGTGTACGATAGGGTAGTCGGGTTATACGGCTAAGGGTACAGTTGATCCTCCTTGGTTAGTGCCCTGAAAAATTGGGTCGAGTACTACTGTCAGACCCTTATGTATATTGCGATCTGTAGCACTTGACACTCCTGGAGACCATAGTTCCCTTCTCTATCTCTGGATCACGCATAATCTTTGCCACATTAGATCTTGCAAGTGGGGTTTTGTCATAGCAGCAACAATCAGTTCCACCGTTCAGATCTATCAGAACAGCCATTCAGATCTATTAGATCCATCAGATCCGCAGCAGCAATTAGTTCCACCATTCAGATCTTTCAGATCCATCAGAATTCGCCATCCAGATCTGAGTAGTAGTGTGGGTTCCTATACCTGGGCGTGATTTTCGCATGACTTTTGGCAGCATTGACATTTCTAGGATTCGACTACTGCAGTATTCCTAAGCAAGGAGTAAAACTCCGTTTAGAGTAAAAAGAAAAAGAAAAAAAGTCTGAGACCCCCCCCCCCCCCCGGGGAGCTTATTGGTGACTTAGCCCATAAGAATCAGGACAACGAGCTGAGCAAGGTGGTACCATTCAATTGTTAGTGCCAAAAAATTTGGGTGGTCCCAAATTTCAAGTGCATCGGATCGGTGCATGGTACAAACTAGAGCTCAAGCTATGGCCAATGAGAGGATTGAAAAACTTGAATCAACATTGAACAAGGTACTGTTGTCGTTGAAGAACATAAATGAAACACTCTCAAAGGGCAAGATGGAGGAATGCGCGAAGGCATATATTGGCAATGAAAATAGTGAGGGTGAGTCTAGCCAGTCTCTTCACCTCTTTGGCACCCACCAACAATCCCATCCACGACCACCCAAACTAGACATGTATAAATTTGATGGCTCTCACCCGGCCGCATGGATAGCACAAAGGGAGCAATATTTCACTCTGAATTACATCCTAGATAATGCGACTCAGCTTAGTGTGGGTATCATGTACTTGGACAATGAAAGATGGAAATGGTGGAAATGGCATCAACATTGCTATGGAAGGCCCTTGACTTGGGAGACATTCAAAAAAGCTCTTATGGATCGCTTTGACCATGAATCTGACTTTTTGGGTCGTCTCACTAAAATCCGATAGACAGGAACAGTGAATGAATATATTGCAGCCTTTGAAGCCTTAGCTTTCTGCACTGGAGGTCTACACGATGACTTCTACGTGGAATGTTTTGTCAGTGGTCTCAAAGAAGCCATATAAGCCCATGTCTGACTGCACCACCCTAGCTCATGGCTACATGCTTGCAGGATAGCTCGTGAAGTCGAATGTGTGTTAGTGGCCCAGTCCAATCGCCCAAATTTCATCGCCAAGGGTCACCCCCCACAAGCTCAAAGCACTACCCAAACACTCAAGGTTCAAAAGGTGTCACCAGCAGAAATGGCGGAAAGAAGAAAGCAAGGATTATGTTACTACTGTGATGAGAAATACTCCCCCAGGCATAAATGCAAGGAGCCCAAATTCTTTCAAATTGATGCTACTGATCACAGTTCATCGGAGGAAGCCCCACCACTTGAGGAACCAGAGGAGGAAGAAGAGGACAACCAGCAGGACAATGTACTTGAAGAACCAGTTATCTCGTTGCATGCTTTGGCAGGGATTTCTTCACCTCAAAATCTTAAAATCAGAGGTTTTATTAAGCATCGCCCAGTAGTAGTCTTGATTGATAGTGGAAGTACACATAATTTTATCCATCAAAGAGTCGCGGAAGCAGTGTATTGTTTTTTCTGAGCAGTTTCTAACTTCCAGGTCCAAATTGCTGATGGGGGAACAATGAAATGTGAAGGCCGCTGTGAAAATGTCAAAATTCAAATGGGGGATTATCAGTTAAAGACCCACATGTTTTCCATACACGTGGGAGGGTGCGACATTGTCCTCGGTGTTGAATGTCTTTGCACACTTGGACCAATCACAATGGATTTCCAAGAGTTATATATGAGCTTTAAGCAGAACAACCACACACATACCCTCCGCGGACTCCAAGCGGGAGCTCCCTCTATCATCAGCTCACATCGGATGGAAAAATTGTTAAAAAAGGGCCACCATGGAGTTATAGCTCAATTTAATGCCATCCAGGCCTTCGAACCCAATTCTCTTCATATTCATCCTGAGATGCAACAGATCTTAAACAACCATCTGCCAGTCTTTGACAAGCCTCATGAGCTTCCACCCTCGAGAGGGGAACATGATCATAGCATTACTTTGGTCCCAGGGGCCCAACCACCAAATGTGCGCCCATATAGATATCTGTTCGCCCAAAAGAATGAAATAGAAAAAATAATCAAGGAACTCTTGGAAGCAGGCGTCATTCATCCCAACATTAGTCCTTATTCATCGCCGATGGTCATGGTGCTCAAGAAAGATGGGGAATGGCGTATGTGTCCAGACTTTAGGGCCCTTAATAAGTTGACAGTCAAAGATAAATTTCCCATCCCGGTTGTCTATGATTTTCTGGATGAACTAAATGGGGCTCAATTCTTTACTAAGCTCGACCTTCGCTCAGGCTACCACCAAATTCGCATGAAAGAAGTAGACATTCCAAAGACTGCTTTCCGAACTCATGAAGGCCATTATGAGTTCCTGGTCATGCCATTCGGTCTTTGTAATGCCCCATCCACTTTTCAGAGCCTTATGAACCACCTGCTCAAATCATATCTCAGAAAATTTGTCCTTGTTTTCTTTGATGACATCCTCATCTATAGTCACATCTAGGCCACACATCTTCAGCATGTAGATCTGATCTTGCAACTACTCCGCAAGCATAAATTATTTGTCAAGATGTCCAAGTGTTCTTTTGGCATGGAAGAAGTTGAGTATTTGGGCCACATTGTAGGGCGTGACGGTGTCAGGGTGGACCCCAAAAAGATCCAGGCAACGCAGGATTGGCCTCAACCTAAGACCTTGAAGAGATTGAGAGGATTTTTGGGTCTCACAAGCTACTATCGCAAATTTTTCCACAATTATGGTTGCATTGCTAGGCCCCTCACTCAAATCCTCAAGAAAAATTCATTCCTCTAGAATGATGAAGCACATCAGGCCTTTACAGCTCTCAAACATGCCATGTGTTCCACTCCAGTCTTAGCACTGCCCGACTTCACCAAATCTTTTGTGATTGAATGTGATGCTTCGGGTACGGGTATTAGGGCTGTCTTAATGCAGGATGGTTGACCCTTGGCCTTCACGAGCCAACAACTAAGTGGGAAGAATCTGGGACAATCTACTTATGAGAAGGATATGATGGCCATCTTACATGCAGTAGATACTTGGCAACCATACTTATTGGGGCGATGTTTCCAAATCCGCACAGACCATCAAAGTCTTAAATATTTTTTGGAGCGACACCTATACTCACCACAACAAAATAAATGGTTTTCCAAAATGTTGGGATATGATTATGAGATAATTTACAAGAAAGGGCGCGAAAATATTGTAGCAGATGTGTTATCCCGCCAATTTGAGGAGGAAAGTACCTTGCTCGCAATTTCCCTTCCCATTCCAGAATGGATTGAAGATGCTCAAAAGGAATGGTTTTCACATCCCTGGCTCTCCCAACTCATTAATCAATTGCAAGCGGATCCAAATTCCACAGCAGGCTACTCGTGGCAGGATGAGATTCTTTGCTACAAGGATAGAGTTGTAATATCACCAACATCCACCCTCAAAAGCCACATTTTGGCGAAGTTGCACTCATCTCCCACTGCAGGACATTCAGGTTTTCAAAAGACGTATGCTCGCACTCGAAGATCATTTTTTCGGACAGGCATGAAAAAGGACATTCTTACTTTCGTAGCTGAATGTGATGTCTGTCAGCACCACAAAGGAGAAACAATCAAATCCCCAGGCACATTACAGCCATTTCCCGTCCCAGCCTCAATCTGGACAGAGGTTTCTATGGATTTCATTACGGGCCCTCCAAAGTCAGGAAACAAGTCAATCATCATGGTGGTTGTGGACAAACTTTCTAAGTATGCTCATTTTTGCACCCTACCCCACCCTTTTACACCAACTTTGGTCGCTCAATCTTTCATGGATCAGATCTTCAAATTGCATGGCATGCCCACTTCCATTGTGTCTGGTCGTCACCCGGTCTTCACCAGTAACTTTTGGTAGGAAATCTTCTGGCTACAAGGTACCCAACTACAACTCACTACTTCCTATCATCCACAATTGGTGGTCAAACTGAAGCAGTCAACAAATGTCTGGAAACCTACCTTAGGTGTTTCACTTCAAAAAAGCAACATCTCTGGGTATAGTGGTTACCTCTAGCCGAATGGTGGTATAGCACCAACTATCATGCCACCACCAAAATGACTCCATATGAAGCAGTTTATGGTCAACTCCCTCCTTCCCCTACTTCTTATATCAGAGTATGCTCGAAGGTACAAGCAGTGGATCAACTCCTATAGAATCGCACAACCATGCTGGCCCACCTTAGAGAGAATATTCATCAAGCTCAAAACCGCATGAAGCAACAAGTAGATCAACATCACTCAGAACGCCAATTTCAAGAAGGGATCAGGTATTTTTGAGGCAGCAACCATATAAGAAAACACCACTCAAATACAAGGGTTGTCAGAAACTATCTCCAAAATTCTATGGACCGTATCAAGTACTTCAATGCATTGGAGAAGTTGCCTACAAGCTAGCTTTTCCACCCACTGCAAAAATCCATCCAGTTTTCCATGTCTCATGCCTCAAGAAAGTGATTGGGAACAATTGCAGAATTCAAACCAGTCTACCTGAACTGGATGAAGAAGGGTCAATCTGGCTCCAACCTGAATAGGTTCTTGACACACGAGAATGGCACCTGCATGGCCGCATGATCAAGGAAGTCCTCGTCAAGTGGAAAGACACCTCTCTGGAAGATGCAACCTGGGAACTAGCCATTATTCCTCAGTAGTTTCCGTAGCTTCAGCTTTGAGGACAAGGCTATTCTTATGGGGGAGGGCATGTTAGGGTCCCACCCTAATCCCCTTATTTATGTAATAGGATCGAGTCATAGTTATAGTTAAGTAAAGAGTCAATAAAGCCCATATTAATAATTGTAAGTGGTTAACCCGCATTTAATGAAGGGACCACAGTTAGTTGCAAATGGGCCATGGTATTAGATAGATGGTATTAATAAGAACCATGGTATTGCCCCATGGTATTGCATGTATGAATCCTATATAAAGGATAGAGACTCCCCTCGAGGAGCATCGTGTCTTATTTTGTATTGAGCTCAGCTCTATTGGAGGTTGCCCCCTCGAAGAGGCAAGTGAACATTGCTTTCTGAATAATAAAATACTTGTTGTTATTTCTCATTGTTCTATGTTCTAGTATATTTCTTCGCATATTTGGTATTCTGGTATCGTCTTTTAGGTTAAGAGCATAACACGTGACAGACCTTTAATGTCACCATAACACCTATACTTTTGGTGACGTTCAGTCTTTTGTGACAGAGGCTATGGTCCATCACCATTGCTCATATGAAATGGTAACGATCGCTATCTGTCATTATAAATCATTATTGGTGACGGACTTTGAATGTCACTACAAAACACCTATACTTTTGGCGATGCCACCTTTGTGTGATGTTCAGTTTTTGGTGACGAGGCTATGATCCGTCACCATTGCTCATATGAAATGGTGACGGTCACTATCCATCATTATAAATCATTATTGGTGATGGACTTTGAATGTCACTACAACACCTATACTTTTGGCGATGCCACTTTTGGTGACGAAGGCTCTTTTGACCGTCACCAATGACTTATGGTGACATTTTTCGCCCCTCACCAATGTCCTTTTTTCTTGTAGTGTGTACTGGGTCATAGTAGTAGGAAGAGGCTTTGCAGCTGAGTGCACAGAGGCCTAGTAGAGTCCATAGCTGAGTGCGCAAACCCTTGCAGTTGAGTCCGCAGGGCGGAATCGGGTCTGTACTTGGAATTGAAAGATAATAAAGAGAAGTTTATTCTGTGCATCTTTATG